>JAVDPK010001828.1:179549-297732 GCA_034780415.1 Cichlasoma orientale | reverse complement strand
TCAAATACGAGGTGTGCATAAGCGGTGACTTGGCAAAGGGCAAAGTTCAGGCCAAGACGGCTGACTTCCTGTTTGTTCTGTGGGGGTGCTCCAAGAGGATTTTTTGCTTGTCTTGACATGATCTCTGTGTGACGCGAATTTCGTGGTTCTAGGACAAAGTTGATCTTGGCCTCTCCCATAGGAGGCCGAAAAAAGGGATTTTCCGGGGGGCGCCGTGGAGTCCCCTTTTAGAGTTTGTTCTTGGCGACATTAAAAAACAAAATTTTTCGCCAGACCTGACCTCTGTAGCGAAAATGGTGAGCTTTCGTATATGTTCAGGGGGTCAAATTTGCGATCTCGGAGCAAGAAAGAAAAAAAAGAATTATGCGCCAGTCCAGTCACCCTCATATATACCTTTTCGGAAACGTCTCGACCTGGCGCACGTCCCCATGAGGTCCGGGGTCACTTGCGACCGTGTCCCATGCGACCGCCCCCATTTTTGCGCCTACGCCCCTTGCGATCACTATAGGCTCCTCGCCGACCCTTCGGTTGGCTCGGGCCTAAATATTATTATTTGAAGTATATTAACAGTTAAGACTTATATGCTTCTGCAGTCTTGGTGGGTCATGGCTAAAACACCCGTGCACTGACAATGCACAACACAAAATTACAAACACGCACATCATGTTACCACCATGTTGCCATTCATTTTAAACTGCATGTATGTTTATGTAAGTAGAAAGGAAGAATATTTGAATCATATCTTCATAACACCGTGCTCTGTTTTTGTGCAGTCTTCATTAGTAACCGCAATGGAAGATAACTTTATTTATTTTTACTTTCTGGGTTTTTTGCTTGTTTGATGATCTGTGAAAATGTGAATACAGAGAGAAACATAAATGAGTTAAGTATAAGCCGAAGAGACAACCACGCAGGATTTAAAAAAAAAAAAAGAAAACTTTTTTTCAATGATCTAGCAATTTCTTTTTAATATTTCTTTCACTGTGGAGAAAAAAAATCATTGTTCAAAACACAATGACTAAATCTACCCCAAGGCTATTCGAAGTTGGATAGTAACAAATTATATTATTTTGAGTTTCCAAAATAATCTGAGCCTTCAAACACTTAGAAAAAGCACTCTGCTGCCTCCTGATTCTCATCAAGATCCATCAAGCATGAAAAGCTCTTTTTCATAGTCTTCCTTCCCTCCAGGCTGGCACAGGAAAACAAGTCTAATTTATCTAGTAAGCATATTTTAATTCATAATTTTCATTAATGTGACAGATCCTAATATATCTTTCTTCCAGAAATTGTTCTGACGGTGACAGCGTGGAGAACAAAAACTTTTTGTTGGATTCTGCCATTAATTTGGGAAAGAGCGAAAAAAGTTGAAACCAATTTGCATAGAATACAAAAAAAGTCCCCCAAAGCATAAAAATCAGCTCGAGAATGAGCCATTAGAGTGCATCACACAGTTTTTAGAAAGTCTCCACCATAAGCAAATATGGAAATATTCTACTCTATTCAAATGAGAGTCAGTGCAGTTTCATCTTATTAATAAGGCGTCATGGCCCCTTGTGTGCATGTGAATATAGAACCGGAGTGTAAAGCTTATCCCCAAAGTCATTTTGCAATTTGTGTAGTTATCCATGAGCCATGTGGTTTAATGCTTGATATTTTAAAATCTAACAAAGTTTACGACCTGTAAACAGCACTGCTTAGAGCATTTTTTTTTCCTCTCAATGAGTGGGAGCTGCTGCCATGTTGCATCGCACAGCCTCAGTGGGAAATGTGTTTTTCACGCCTGTTTTCCTCTCTACTACACTTCCCCTCGCAGACACTGACCAACAATCAACAAAGAGCTTCATTCCTGTTTTTTAAATGAGACAGAGTGAGTTACTGTTAAGGAAAGAAGTGTCCAAGTATCTAAATAGCTGAGTAATGAGGCTCCCATTTGACCTGCCCGCAACATCAGTCTAAATCCTATCGATGGGACCAAAACAAATTGTAAAGCCGAAAGGTAGCTGTTACTCTCTCTCTCTCTCTCTCTCTAGATCACTCTCTTCTTGCACCCTCTCTCGCCCTTCCTCTCCCGCTCCACTCTTTCATGATTGGCTAATGAATGTAGATGGTGCTTTGGGGGATGCAGTGGTCTTATTACAGGGGTTATGTGTGCATGCTGTAAGCTCAGCATGCTCCAGTCGGGCAATGGTGAAAAGTTCAATTGCTTTGGCAAAGCCCCCACCTCAGTAAACAGAAGGGCTAAAGAGGTTTGTTTATTGGGCCCACCTTGGCTTGACCTCCGTAGCTCAGGGACAGGCTACATGATTACAGAGGTGTCAGCGCAGCCTAGGCAGAACAAGACCAGACTACTTTCATTGGTCCTCTCTCTCTCGCTCCTAATAAATCACAGGAATAAGCACACAAACCGCATGAGTGGGACAAATGCAAAAACAATGAGAGTTCAATGTAAGCCTGAAAAATAAATGGTTTATCCAGAATGTGTGCAGTCAAACTAGATGGATTTGGTGTTCTGCTGTCAGTCTACAGGAATAAAATATATTCAGAAAATATTGATTGGAGTGATTAGATTAAGAGAAACAATAGAAAACACAGCAAAAGTATGTGGACATTTGGACCCCTGTCCTGCAACAACAGCAAATGATTTACAAATGATTTCGATTATTATTAAAGCTCATAAAATATACTTTAGAATCCACTCATAAACAACAGGTGCAACGCGCTGCACAATCGGGCAGCTGTGGCTCCGGTGGTACAGCAGGTCATCCACCAATCAGAAGAATGGTGGCTCGATCCCTGACTCCTCCAGTCTGCATGACAAAGTATCCTTGGGCAAGATACTGAACCCCAATGCAGCCGTCGGACTGTGACTCTGAGTGTGTGTGCAAATGTGCAAAAACGCTGAAACACTGTATGAATGTGTAATTGGGTGAATGAGACTTGCAGTAGAAAGTGCTCTGAGTACTCAACTGAGTAGAAAAATACTATATAAGTACCAATCAATTTACCTGACAAATCTAAACAACTTAGAAGGTCATTATGGAAAATGTAAATGGAATTTTGGAGAATGTTGGTATTGGCTACGCTAGAATAAAGATTTTAGTGCAGTCACTGTGAAACAGATTGAAGTGGCCATTGCCTACATTTTAAAATTGACCACAGAATTGGCTACAACAAATAAAGAAACACATTTTAGCAAATCAATCATTGTAAAAGTAGAACAGTGAAAGTTTATGACACCCTCCATCTCTCCCTCCTCCGGACCCACAACCTGTCTCATCCATTGTTCACACTGCTCTGCAGCAGCCTGCAGCTCTGCTCAGGTCTGCTCCTGAGGCCTGAAATGCATCAGATTTGGCTGCTTTGCCTTTAGTTGCTCGGATACGTCCTCCACACTCTGGACTCTCTGCTCAGTTCAGCTATGTTTCCCCCGCTGGTCTGCACAGCCATCAACCCACCCAGTTCTCCATGCATACTCTGCCCCGGTCTGCCCCGGCTCAATATCCCACCTGCGACCTGTTCAGCCCTGCAATAATTATTCATCTTTTATTTAACGGGCTCCTGTATATTTATCTATCAGTCACAGCCCGCTACCTCTGGCTCAGGTTACATCAGCCTTCTTATCAAAATGTGTGTAAACAGCACCAGATCGGCTCATGGCGTGAGCAGGCGACCATTTGCCTCAGAGCTGGACATGAGCGGCTCGGGTTTGAGTCCGACCTGCAGCCCTTTGCTGCATGCCTTTCCCTGCTCTCTCTCCCTACTTTCCTGCCTGGGATCATTCTTTTTTTATCACACACCTCAAAATTCACTATATGACGAATAAACCAACTTTAGGAAAAGCCATGAAATATGACTTGGGGTTTTATTTCAACAAGGTTACACGATTTTTATAATGCCAAGGGATAAAAACTACCCCCTTGGCAGTTCTAGTGTTAATAATAGCAACATACTTATTTTATAGTTTATAATTCAATTACAGACATTCATAAGAAATGTTTAATAGTTTATAGGGTGTTTAAAAAAGTTGATATAAGTTAACTTAAAAAAGTTCATGAATGTCTTTGTAATTGTAGCTAATTTACCTATTATGCAATTATGTTAATATGCATGGCTTTCCATTTCAGTTTATCAGAAAGGTGTCGGACACGGTTGGCCTGTGCAGACCAGTCAAATTCAGAACACCTGGCTCTGTGTGTGGTCATGTTTAAACGGGGAAAGCCCCGTCCCACACTGCTGTCAAAGTCAAAAGTACATTATTATATATCAAGATGTGGACAAATTTTTCTTTATGAGTACCAGGGGTCTTTGTCCAAACAATGAAAAATGTCCCTATAGCAAAAGCACGCAGAGGAGCATGGAAGGGTGAATCAACTAGCTTTTGGCCATATATTGTATTTTATCTTTTATGTTCTATATTTTATTTTATATTTCTGAGTAAAAGCTTTGAAGAAACTGCTTTTTACTCCAGAGCGTAACACACACTTTTTTTCTAACAGTGTTTTGACTGTTGTGTGTTTACAGTAGGAAGTCGACAAGCATTTGCCTATGAAATATAATATTTTTGTTATGTTTATTAGTTGTACTTTATTATTTTTAATGAACTGTCTCATGAACATGCCAAATTTGGTATAATGAAATAAGTAAATGTGAATAGTGTTGGTTTTGGTTTTGGGCACAGCAGCAAAAAGTTAAATGAGGTGGTGCTCTTCATACTAATTTAGTGAATACATTTTACTGAGATGTATACCTTAATTTAACAACTAAACATTCAATAGCTTCCCATGTCTCATAGTCTCTAGAGGTGAACTTGAAATCAAACTTGAATTCATTTAACAGATGGCAAAGTCAAAAAAAAACAGCCTGACATACAGTTAATGTTGCTGCTGAAACTTTTTCACCTTCTGGTTTTGATTTGAATTGAACAACACACAGACAAGGTACATAGTGCAATCCATTTGTGACATATAATATGTACCATTTCCCTGTGTAGTTTACCCTGTTTTGGCCCTATCAAAGTCTTTTGCTGGTTATGTTTTCAGCTAACATGGAGCTGTTTCCCTCTAGCCACTGTGTGCTTTTTGTCCTCCAGTGGAATAAGGCTCATTATCTCAATGTGTAGTCACAGTTTCCACCGTTACGCCCAGGGATCAGGCCATCTCTCCATTAAGGAAAATCACTTTGAAAGGTCTTGTCCCCTGCTTCAAACACACACACACACACACACACACACACACACACACACACACACACACACACACTGAGATGCATGCACACACTGGTATACTGGTATTACTTTTTTCCATTTGATGCTTGACTTACAAAACTGCTAAACTGTTGAATTTTAATGTGCACAGAACACAACCTTAAAGTAGACGGTTGCCTTGCTGTTTAGAAGCCAAGAAAGTTGAACACATCATATCAATTTCTTTTTAAAAAGTCACTGAAGTGAAATGTGACCAGCACATGTGCCTGAACTGAGCTATAAGGAATTGGGTGTGACATGCTGTGACTGTTGGACCAATTTGGTCAGAATGGATCCAGTGAAAGCACTCAACTGTAATCCTTCCACATCACCCCACACATGAGGTGTTACAGTTTTTTTTTTTTGGGGGGGGGGGGGTGTTATTCTTTCACTTGTTATGATGCTCTATCACTATCTTAAAGTGATGATTTACAGGTTAGGATAAACTTTAATGACACAATATGCATGCATGATTCCGATCAGGTACTGGTTTAAATCCCTGGGAAGTTAATTACAAAGAAGTGCACGCAGGGGAATTCGCTGCCTTCTCTCAGTAATCATTACAATCTACTTAACTAGGCATTTCAAGGACAGTCCCAGCATAGTGATAGCATGTGTTTGTTTTTGTTCTAACTGAACATGAATTGCCTTTATCCTGTATCCTGTATCCTGCTGGTGTGTTTGTCACACTCTGCTGCGTCTAATTTTTGCTTTTCTGGCCATCTGGAAGTCAAACATGCTCATTATTTTCAAAAAGATCATTTTCAAAAGATTTTTTTGTTTTGGATTTTAATGGGATAAATACAGTTACTGTATACTTTTCCTGAGCTTCTTCACTACAGAGGTTGATCAGCCATAGTAACAGACTTTATTTGTTCTGGGCAGGATGCCCAGAACATCCTGCTGTGTGTGTTCTTGTACTGTATGAATGAAAAAATTATTTATGAAAGAGAGCGCTATGTTCAGCCACTGGTCAATGGAGGAAAAAAACCAATGGGAGGCCGTGCAGTGTACCTATGTGGCTTCTGTGTGAGGATGCACTGGTCAGCTGTCCCCAGAGAGACACCATACAGACGGTCAGCAGCAGTGCCCTTCCGTACATGTTCTGTAGGTCCCTCTCCTGCATTCTGGAAAAAACGACAACAAAACGAGCAGTTAGCCATATTTGCATTACATGAACACTCAGATATACAGGCTGGCTCATTTGGGCTCATGCCAACAAATTCCCAAAGCTTTGACTTGCCAGTCACAGGTGGTCAATTAGAGTAGCTCCTAAAATCACAAAGCTTGGCTCTACTGAGCTTTAACTGGACACCTTTGTTGTGCTGAAGATTAGCCAACACAAGACCGGCACACACCAGCAAAAGCCTTCTATCAATATCTGTTCACGTCATTTAAAATGCAGAAAATTCAGAGAGAAATGATTTCTCTTTAATGGAGTTGTGCTGATCTGTGTTGGATCAGCTGGAAATCTGCACACCTTGTCAGAGTTCAGTGATTTATCATTTGTAAATGCTGTTCAGTCACAATCTTCTTGGCATTGTTTGCAGAAGAACACAGGATGCACAAGTGTTTTGTTTTTGCTTATCATTATTAAACAAATACATACAGTCACCTAAAAGGAGTTCTCACAGAACTTCATGCAATTCTATCCACTTGATGAACAAATACGTAATTAACTAATTGTTAGAGAGTTGTAACAAAACATTTACATATCAAGGTGTAACTATTTGTTACAAACTGACGTTACAGAATATGTGAAACTAAAACCATGAAAACTTAATGTAATAAATAAATATGAACTACATTTTTCTCTTGTTTTTAAAGACTCACATTCAGAAATATGTTCACCATCACCAGTGTGAACCATCCATTTACAAAGGGGACGATGAGCTGCCTGAGATTTTTTAAGAGCGGTGAGTGCAGTTTTAAAAATAGGTCTCATAACATCCACATGCTGGGAATTTTGAACCTAAACAAAAGTAGCCTTTAATTTCTTTGTGGCAACACCACAAAGATTTGAAGAAATGCTTTCCACACACTTCAGTGTATTAATGCTGGCTATGTTTGATACACCTGTCTTAGAGCTAATGAATAAGCTGTGAGAACTCTTTTTGTCCCGATTGGCTCGTCCATTAGACATTATCGTCACAACTCCAGTAGCTGATAAAATATAAACAGTCCTTCTGTCATTTATAGAAACAAAATAAATTCCCGAGCCTCTAAAACACAGCCTAGATGAGTTCGCTCCATCACTTTCTGCTGTGACTGAGCCTATAATTCTAAAGTCATATTCACTTTTTAACACCTTACAGGGATTTTACTTTTGTAAAAAGTGTTATATTATTGTATTTTATTTCACCAAAAGCTGAAGAGATATACAGTGCGATGATATGGAGCTCGAGCATGTAATATCTGCAGGTACAGAATGTGGATGAATCTGCTGCACACATGTTCAGTAATAATTTCAGAAAATGCAATTTGTAACAGCAGTTCTGGAGAGATAACAAATAAAGTTGTTTTTCCCCCCTCTTCTTTCTCCACTTGCCACCTAAGAGATGAGCACTGCTGTTTGTGTGGTCTGTCTTAATATGCTCAGCTCAGTAAAATTCGTGTACTTTCAGATATTGTTGTCCTGTAATACTCTCCATCTTCATCTGAGAGGCCTATGGAGAGTGGAACAATCAGTGGCTCCTCTCACTGCCAACAGAGCTGGCCTCTTCTCTCATGAGAAAGCAGCCGCAAATCACAGCTCTGCTTTGAACTCTGTTCCAGTGCAGCAACTCAAATTAGTAAAATGCTTGGTTTCATGCAAAAAGATCAACCCTTGCTTATCTGGCAGAGGTTCACATGCGCGGGAGATGTTTTACTGTGACTGCCTTTGTACTGACAGCCAGAGCTGGTGAGATCTTAACACGGCACTCTAATTCTGTACAGGCTCAGACAGCTGATGCAATCGGGATGTTATGAGTACACAGACTGTAGAAAAACATAGACACAGTGTCTGTAACATCACCCACAAATTTATCAAGGGACTATTAGAAGCCTGGGGGTTTATGCTGCTGCTGTCTGCTGGTATTGG
Organism: Cichlasoma orientale; assembly: GCA_034780415.1. Lineage (NCBI taxonomy): Eukaryota > Metazoa > Chordata > Actinopteri > Cichliformes > Cichlidae > Cichlasoma > Cichlasoma orientale. Next base: position 289,405 of record JAVDPK010001828.1, on the reverse strand, counting down.
GATTATGCGAAACCATAAATCAAGGAGCCCGCGTGGACCTCAAGTGAGGCAAACAAGTGGCAACGAACCAACTGTGTGGGCTAAAATACCTGCCAGTGCCTTTAAATACTATATATTATGCACAAATTCCATTTTGGTGAGAAAATGTTAATGTGAAAGACCGAAAAAAAAAAGGCCACCACTAACTATGGAGTGCTCCTAACTTTTAAAAAGTGTCTAACTGCATTTAAACCAGCTTCCCACAGGGTTCAACACTCTGTCACATATACCATGTGAGCTTCTGCAGGACATTAAATAACAGAAACACGCCGTTGCATCCTTTGTAATTGAAGTGCTTGATTTGATCTTTTAGTTTGCTCGGCGGGCACTGACGAGTTAAATTGACTCCCACAGAGTCTGAAAACTAATTTTCACCTGTAGTCTCAGACGTTTGGTGCAACACTAACACACACCGCCTCCAACATCAGACCAGATGAAGGGGTAACATGATTAAAAAATGTGTCTTCGCTTTGCTAGGGCAAAGTGGATTGCTAGTAGAAAAACATTACTTGTAATGGACTCCATTTCACTGTTAGTTTACCAATTTATTCCATTCCTGTTTACCTAAAAAAAAAAAAAAAAAAAAAAGTACTAGGCCCATATTAAACATTTCAGCCTCTCAGTCTTATTTTTACTTATTTGCGATTTGTTCCAACAAGAAAGCTGATCTGACAGCTGAACTCCAGAAATAATTGGAATTTGAGAGCACGCCGCTGCGTTTTATGAAAATGAAATGTCTGTGACGGCAGAATTTTGGTTTGGAGCTGCTAAGATGTCAGATTTTATTCCAAATCTAAATCTATTTTAGCATATTATACTCCAATTTCCATCTTGCGTCTGTAGTGTTCAGGTGGCTTATTGGAGCTGGTTAACAAGAAAATTATTCCACCTGACTGATGTGGTGCTGAGACCAGGTGGCTCATCACAAAATGCCCTGAACAGGGTGAAACTATTTTGGGGACACATTAAGGCAGATTTTTACATGATGAAAACACACATACACAGGTTGTGTTGATCAGATTGGATGCAGCTCACATGACTTTTCCAGCCTTTGCACCTTTAGTGCCCTCTCATAAGTTATGACTGCAGTAATAATAAGCTTAATAGGTATATTTCTAACATAGATGCATAAATGATATACTGTATCCAGCATCCAGACATAGTACAAATGTCTGTATGCTTGTAAATGCATAATTAATTTATTTCTCTTATTCCATGAATATCCAGCAGGCTTTTGTGATGTCTTTATTGAATTTATTCATATCACAACAATGATACAATTTATTGGTCAGCATTACCTGGCCACTGGCCAGAAGGCAGAGTACACGCTGGACAGGTCTCCAATCCCTCACAGGTCTAACACACAGAGAGACAAACAACCACGCACTCATACATCGACAAATATGGCCAATTTAAAAGCACCAATTAACCTAACAACCACATCTTTTTGACTGTGGGAGGAAACTGAGAGAACATGCAAAATCTACACAGAAAGGTTCAAACCTTTATACTGTGAGGCAACAGCACACCAGCACGCTGCTCCCATGCTGCCCCTTTTTTATTATGTTTTTTTCTTCATTATGTTGAAATATGTTTAGCTTTTATCAGTTTATTTTGGAAAATGTGCCTACGAGGATGGATGACTCAGCTACTGCAGACCAAATCTACCAGCAGGTACACATAAAATAACAGGAACCTGAACAACTGTTTTTTGTTTGTTTGTGATCCTTTTTTTTTTTTAGTTATGCCAAAAATATGTTACATAGCAGCTTGAACATTGCAGGAAATTTCTGTCATAGTTACACCTCGTACAAATAAAAGATGCACATAGCCTCCGGGTCTGAAAATGTGTATGCAGTTATCAGTTGTAGCACAGGGGTCAGCAAATTTTACTATCAAAAGAGACATTTTTAAGCATTTTTGGACCCAAAAATCTGTTTGGAACAGCAAAATATATTTCACACTTACAATGCCTGCTTATTTAAGGTAGTTGTTATATGTTTGTTGATTTGTAAAAGAAGGACAGCAGCAAGAGTGAAAGGGAAGGTTTACAACATGCTAGCGAGGTCTGCGATGATGTATGGTTTGGAGACAGTGGCAATAACAAAAAAACAGGAAGCTGAGCTGGAGGTGGCAGAACTGAAGATTGTAGGATTTCAGTGGGAGTGACCAGGAGGGACAGGATTCCAAATGAGTATATCAGAGAGACAGGTCAGGCTGAGCAGTTTGGAGACAAAGTTAGAGGCAAGGCGGAGTTGTTTGGGTATGTACAGAAAGAGGGATAGTGGATATGCCGGACAAATGTTGAAGATGAAGCTGCGAGGCAGGAGGAAAAGAGGAAAAACCACAGAGAAGACTATAGTGGAAATAATGAAGAAGGGGTTGGTGTGACAGAAGAGGATGCGAGGGACTGGGTGAGATGGAGGCAGATTGTATTGGAACTGAGAAAAGCTGAATCAGCACATCCCGATTTTTAAATCCTTTCAAAAAAAACAACCAAAAATGACCTTAGCCTGACCACACTGCAACTGATGACTGAAAATACAAACAACAAGAAATCTTTCAGGCGCTTCCTGCCGTGGCTCTCCGGAGCCCTGTAACCCTCCCCTCTCCTTTTCCTCTCCTCCTCTCTCGCTCCCTTGCTCTGGCCTTTTGTCTTCTCTCCAGCTCTCAGGTGTTTGTGTAACTGGGGTTTCCAGCAGGTGTGGTCAGTGCTCTTTCATCACACCTGTGTGTCATTATCTCATCATCAGCAATACTTAAGGGCAGGCTTTTCCCCCCACTCGTCGCCAGATTGTTTAGCGAGCTTTAAGTAGTAATGTCACGCTCTAAAGTCTAAATGTCTAGAATTATCTCCTTGCGTGTGATTCACTGATTCTGGTCTTCTCTCGCAGGAATTCCTCGCTGTGCTGTCCTCCAGTTGGCTGTTTAGCTGAAATCTTGTCTCGTGGAATCCTGCAATGTGGCCCTCCAACTTCACTGACTCAGACAAGGCTCTGAGCTCATTGCAAACTTACTACCTGCCTGACCGCTACTCAAAACACAGATTAACCGTTGGATTGTCTTTGCTACTTAAACCTGAGTTTGTAAATAATACTTTTAAACCATGCTGCGAGTCTGAATCTGCCTTGGGGTCTTTCTGTTGCAATCATGACATAAATATGTACTGAACCAAAATCATGAGCTTGCCTGAAGTCAGCATTTCACAATGAAACAGGACACTAGCTTTCATTTAAAAGGAAAGTCTTGAACAATGCGCATACACGCTGACCTCATCTCTATAATTTCTCTAAACTAATTTGCCTAATTAACTGATATGTGGATGAATATCATACTTATACCAAAGCATCTTTTAGGTGACAAGCTTTACCATGATTACCAAAAGAGCTCAGTATAAACACCCGACCTATTCTCACTCCAAAGTCATCATTTGCTGCAGTCTTCATTTTCCACTGTGCAGGTTTGTCTGACAGAGTTCAATGGGAATTCCTCAACATCTGAAATAGACACGATAAGTCTGCGGTCATAAGATCTCTGCCGGTGTCGACACTGTTGAGGTAAGCATAACCATGGTAACCAAGGACGGGTAATTGTGGTGAGTGAAGTGATGCCAGAGAAGCTGCTGCAGTTGTAAAAAAAACGTTTGCCTTTTGCTTTGTGTTTTATGTTTTGAAGCAGCGAATTTCAACCCAAACCATGTTTTTTTTCCTCCCCTGAGCTGAAACATGTGATTTAATGTGCTGAGTTGGGATGAGTGAGAGCTGGTCATAAGAATGTGCTTGAATACCATTTAAATTATTTGACTGAATCTTCAAGAAAGGGGCGCCAATTAGATAGTTTTTGTACAAGGATCCATAATTTAACCACACAGAACGAGTAACTCATTCTACAAGTCAGTCATTGCCTTTGTGAATTCATAACATTAGCTTCCTTATTATATCAGGATAACAATTTGATAGTAAAAACAAATCTTGCATGCAGATGGCAAATTTTGTGTTGCATAGCAACCGCAGCAAAATTGTTGCACCCTTTGATCCAGTGCTCCTTCTGCTATTAGCGATCCTCATTGGTGCTCATTGTGAAGTAAAGCTATTTCTCTGATTACAGCCTCACAAAGGACACATGTACGCACGCACACTGACACACTCTTTCACACAACAAACTTACCCTAAAGCACCTATCGCCTTGGTGCAGCAGCGAGTCAATGTGACCATTAAGACAGAGGAGTGTGTTTACAGCTGATACGTGACAGAGCAGACGAGCTCGAGGTGGCTGCTGCGGTTGGAGGGCAAAACAGAATCAGTGTTGTTGTTTATGTTAGGCGTTTCTGTTCACCTCTTATCTAATTATGACACACAGCTGGTTGCGTTCCAGTAGTCATGCCTCGGGCTAAGCCCTCCCTCAATTACATAAACAGCTTTTATACTGACACAGAAAACATGGCAAAATTACGGAGTCTGCTAAACCAGACACAACAAATCCAAGTGGATGTCGTACAGTAAAACACTTTTCATCCGCAGTACATGTAAGTTATCATAAGTCACATGGAAATGTACTTTTTGCGCCAGTAAACTATTTGACAGCTTAGCATCATAGCTATTTTACAATACAAAAGTAATGAAGCATTTTTAAATTATGAAACTTGATTATCATTAAAATTCCCCAACAGCGTATTTAATTACTAAGCGTTACCATGGAATTGCATTTAAATAACACATTACTTGTGGCACATTTTGCATGCCATATCTTCTGATTTTACAGCGTTTTACAGATTTTACAGCGCACAACATTTCCTTCTGTGGAGTTCATGTTTTTCTTACTCGTAGACCCTCCACATTATCGGGTTTTTAAATCAATGCACCCATAAAAATTTCTGTAAAAATACAGATAATACAGATGTTTACTTAGTTTAAGCATCACAGACCACATATATGGTTAATATTTAAAAGTTGCCTCTGTTAGACCACATTCATGAATAAAAGTAATATTTGTATGTTGTGATGAAATCTAATAAAAAAGGTACGAGTGAAAAAAAACATGTTTATCTTTAACAAATATAAATGAAACAAGGTGCAATCAGTCCCATTTAACTAATGGCCTACTTGCACCAGCCTATACGACACGCGGGGGGCATTTTTGCTGTGTGTTGCATATGTATTTCATGTACTTCATAGTTGAATACTGTGTCACCGCTTTTCTTTTTGCTGTTACTGGATCTAGAACAAAATTTAGATCAGGAACATCTCCTGATATGGATGACTAAATGGTACAGTATCTGGGACGGAAAGCTCAAAATCCAATTTGATGTCCTGCACACAAGAAACTGCCATTTGTGTTGGTGATGGTTGCACCACATTGGCAGCCATGTGGAGTGGCTCGTTTCTCGGGCAAGAAAGCCCAAGTTCAGTTTCACAATATTTTTTAGATGAATATTTCACTACTTGCTGGCTGCTGACATGCTTGTTTTGGAGCTGGCTGTCAGTTTCACCCTCATTTTCAAACTCGCTGCCAGACTCTGAACTGAATGTGCTGCTATTGCTCACCTGGTTAAGCAGGTGACCCATGTACTGAGGGCTAGGGTCCCCGCTGCTGGGTCTGACTGTTTCCTGTGTGTCACTTCCCCCTCACTCGCTCCCCACCCTCCTGTCTACTGTTTCCACTGTCCAGTAAAGATAAAAAGACTCTTGCTCTAAAAACTCTTCCTCTGTATCATCTCCCAAATCTTCTCTCTAAAATCACAGAGGTTCTCTGAGCAAAGAACATCTTTGCCATCTTGATGAATAAGGAGCCACACACATTTATCTGTTGTGTCCCACCGCTGATTTCCAGCAGGGACAGAGTATGAATGTGAGAGCAGACAGGTGTAGGTGCTTGAAAACGAACGATGCCGGAACACTGTGCTTAAAAAATAAGAGCAGAAAGACGAAACACACACACAGACAGACACACTCACCACGCGCACACACACTAAGAGCAGGCCATGTAGGAGGAGGACAGAGTGAAGAGACACAGCACCCCCACATTTTTATGACAAATGGGGTTTACAATGGGTCCAACCGACCTGAACACCAGACAAGGGTTAAGGTTAGAGTAAGGCACAAGCTAGAATGTTATTTGTCACAATCACATGCCATTAAATACAACAACAGGAAAAAAAATGCATTGGAAAAATATGCAAAACAGCCGCTGTTATTAATGCGCTATTCACTGCAACTCACATCAGCTACAGCTGAAACAATTAACAGAAAATTAATCATGAACAAATCTGTAAATTGACAAAAAAAATTCAATGCTGGAATATTTGCACACAAAACTGACAAACTGAAAAACAAATCGAAATAAATGTAGAATATTTTTTTGTCAATCAATTAATCAATTAATCAACTGTTAATCAAACCTACCTAAGCAAACTATACATGAAACAAAAATGAAGATTCTTACTTCTTCATCTGTGTCAACAATAAGCTCAGCAAACCTGAGAGATATACTATGCAGTACGCACAGTATGTATCTTTGTTAGCACTTGTGCAATTATTTTGTAAAAACTGGTTCAGTGCACCAAAACACCAAAAATCTTTCAATTTACTTTATGGCAGCCCGTTTGAATTGGACTGCAGTTTATACATCAGCTCTTCTGCAGTCACTTAAACAGTATAGAAACCAGAAGATGCAAATGTAAAACACACTCTGTCATTATTTTCGAATGTTGTGACATTTAAGCGAAGCTACTGCAATTTTAATGTCTGAATTGCCTGTCTGTGATGAAGTGCTATTCTCTAGCTACTGGCTCTGAGATACCTCATTTAAACATCTCTCTCGATAATAATGAGTTGAAACGCAGAAAAAACAGACGCTGATGATCCAAAAGACTGCTGGAACGACGGCTTAATAAAAGGACTGTAATGACAGGATGAAGGGGAAAGCATGCTACTTAAATCCCTCGATGAATGGATTGAGGGAATGGCCATTTCCATAAAGTGATGGAATTTGCTCCAAGCGTGTTTTTTTGCACCCACAAAATCCCAAGCAATCCAAGAGATAACTGGAAAGAAGAAAAAGATTTTCCATGTCGTACAACTGAATGCCACGGGGAAAAAAATGACAGACGAGCGTCACACAGGCTGTCAGAGACAACTTTAACTCAGCAGGATTGATTACCTGACAAAATTATAACTTCTTAGGGAATAGTTCGGGCATGTAATCAAATGCACAATTAACACGGCAGCATATGGCTCAGTTGGCAGTCAAGTGCAAGATGATGTAAGTATGTAAATACAACAGCATCGCACGGCATCAGAACGAGCTGTGAAATCTTAAAATAAGATCTGTTCAACTTACAGCTTTGGGCTCACTGAGCAAGGCAGCAATATGTGTGTTAATTATTTTCTGCCAATGTCATTATCAATCTCATTATGTGCAACACTGATGGGCATAAGCAATAAACCACACATCAACGTATAGCAAACCTTTCTCCGGATCATATCGTCATAGTTTAAGGTCTACATTTTACAAATAATATCCTCCTTCGGTGTCAGTTTGATTTACTGACTAAATGATTTCCTCTTGTCCCGTTACAATAATCCTGGGAGAAGTTGTGAGCTGATCAACATGCTGATCTACGCTCATCAGAGTGCCCTTTAAAATATAAAAGTCTTCTACAGCAACTTCAACAAAGCAGTACAAGTATTTCTGCAGTGGATTTAGCCTCTTGGACACCATAAGCTACACCGTCTTCACTGGTGGAGGTTTTTGAGGCCGCATGAAGCCTGAGAAGTTAAACTACAATAAACTTTTACATTTATATTGATATTTTTTTTACAGTTTTTACAGTTCTCAAAGAAAAAAAAGAAACTGAACGCTAGGATTTTTACCAGAAAAGCTGTCAGACTCAGTGGTTCAAGGGGTTTAATGCACAGTTTAATGTTGCACCCACTTAATGTAGCGCTATCCACCTGCTATAATGTCAGTCACTAATTGCTTTGTACTCATATCCGGCTCAGCCAGACGGACAAGGAAGACAGAAAGAGACACCGAGGAGTTTATTTTCCACTTTCAGAATGTAGAGAAAATAACAGCGGCTATAATAATCGTGGAAGAGCACAACTCACATGTGGATTCTTTTCTCCCTTTTAAACGTTATAGTTTTTCAACATGTTTTTATGTAAAAACTGTTAACCTACTGTTAACTGTAGGTTGATCAGATACGTCAGATACAAGAACTGCAGCCTTTGTCTTAAAATGAAACCCCTGGTGCATGGAGCTGTCCGCAAGCTCGTAATACACTGGCGGAAACCCTGCAATACTGAGCCTCTATCAAGGTAAGTTTAATAAAAAAGATTTGTTCTCAAAGTCCTTCTACAAGCAAGTGGACAAGGAAGTCTTGTCACCCAGCAGCTATATCCAGACACTTATTTTGGTAGTTATTTTGAAGATCCTACTTAAATGTGGAAATAAAGAGAGAGCAATGGATTTTATTTCAGTGATCACCAGGTCATAACAACAGCGTGTACCAGCCAAATGTGATTTAAAAAGTTTAAGGTTCAAAAAGTCCCCACTCCCTCCAGCCCTCTGCACGTGCATAGTACACCTTTATGGCTTCATTAATGGCTCACTTCAGAGCGCCAACTGAGCAACTACAGAGATTGTCAACAAGACCAATGTCTCTGGCTCCTGCTACAGAAACATAACAAATAGACAACCAGAGCCAAGAAAAATGAAGTATTCATTATCTTTAGTAAGATAAAGAATACATATTTCCACCATCACACAGTTAAAATTGTGCCAAATCTCTACCGTGTCAATGAAACAACATGATTGGCTCACGTGCTGTTAAAGTCACCTTATTTCCAATTTCAACATCAGTGCTCTTGTCCTGCTCGCTGTCTCCGAGCCTTCATCAATGCTTCATCCTAATCCGCCGTCTGCCTTTAAAGCCATCCATCACACATCCCTCCTTCCTCCCCTCACCACATCATCCCATTCATCCTGGGCATCTCAACTGAACTTTTCATCAACCCGCTGCTTACTGTGCTCCAACACCATGAGAATCTAGAATGAGTCTAGACTCCCCCGTCACAGTTGGTGACTTTTATCTGGGGTTCAGGCCTATGATCCTTAACAGCAGCATGTAACTGCCAAAATATTTACTTTTTTTGTATGCTCACGTTTCTAATATATATTTTGCTCCTTTATTTCAAATATAACTATAAACATAGTTAAAGGAGGGGAAAATGTAGCATTTTGAAGGATGCAATACATCAGTCAAGACTGTGCTGCAAGTTGTGCTTTTATACTCATCTATTAAAGCTTGCCCCATTCTGCATTCAGAAACACCTGCAGCAGTGTTTAAAGACCATAAGATCTGCACTATCTAAGAATGGCTCCTGGATATCTGGTGAGCAACCTGCCTTCCAGTCAGACTGTGGCCGTGAATCTATGTTGCAGATGAAAAGTCAGAAAGATAGAGGAAGCTGGAGATCTTCAATTCTGCTGTGTATAAATTAGATTTTCATAGTTATTTCTGGTTCAGCAACTCACCACAATCAAACTCGGTGACTCGCAGGCTCCCATTGTGCCTAATGCTGACAGAGAAAATTGGAGTTATGAAAAACAGCGGTAAAGGGGTGGAGGACTGCAGCCTTGTTCCAGCATTTACTCCCCGCTGGGCTTACTGTGGTGTTATTTTGGAAGCAGCAGTCCAGAGGAGGCCGTGTACTTAGTTCGAGAAGCCAACATTAGGCTCCGACCTGCTGGAAAACATCCCCTCGGGCAGAGGTCGTTTTAGTGTAGCTGGAGTCTCTGACACAGTTGGATAGTCCCTCTCTATCTCTCCATCTCTTCCACTATTGTGGTTCAGCGAGGTCTACTTGCGTCTGAGTCATCTTGTGTCGTCACAGCATGTTCTGTGCCACCGGACACATGGTACAACACAGCAGGGATCAGATAGCTGTCCTCCTGCATCATCGCATTGCACAGGCACAGGGGAACAGAGGAAGAGTAGGGCGCTCCAGCTTTAAACTATGAAGACTTTTCTGCTCAGTCGCATTTGCAAATGAAGCACCAAACTGCAGGCTGCAGCCAAGCATCACAATGAGGGCTAAAAAAAAATTAAAAAAACATATTCTTGACTTACTGTATAGTTTCATTAATATTTATAAATCACCATTCAGTACTTTTTAGTATGCAGAGGAGACGCATGTCCTCCTTAAACTACTTAAAGATGAAAGATGCAAACAAACTGTTTCATCATCAGATCATTAACTGGTGGCACTTATTTACCCCCTGCTAACCATTTATAAACAGCTATAATGGTTTTGACAGAAAAGGATCCAAAGGATCGGGTGATATGTTAGGAAACGGCCCCCTGTGGTGACCCCTAAAGGGAGCAGCCAAAAGAAGAAGAAGATTTTTATAACATTAATGGTTTTCACATTCGCCTGGCAAGCGAAAGGTCCCCGGTTCAATTCCAGTCAGAGACACAAATCAAATCAAACATGCGGAGCGACCCGCTGTAGCGACCCCTTGTGATAAGGAAGCAGCCAAAAGTAGCTTCTAGCTTCTGCAACAGCTAGTATGAAGTCAAACAGCCACGGTGGCTACGGTAGTGCAAATTGTCCAATACATCTAACACATGTCCAATGTGTCCTTGGGCATGACACCACACCACATGTTGGTCCTACTGAAAGGCCATCACCTTGTACACCAACTGCCACTGGTGTGTGAGTCTGTGTGCGATAAACACTGATAGGGCTGCCAGTGATTAAACCTAAATTCAATTCAAAAAACAAATCATGGGGAGAAATGCTATCCCACGTTCGCTCGCACAGAATTTATGATCTCGACGATACATTTGAGTAATTTGCATTTTAAACACTAAGACAGGTTTGTGAAATTTTCTTGGTTACTTTTCTAAATTATTTTTGCTGTAGCAGCGCTGTTGCTACATCTGATATTGAGTTAGTCACAAAGTGGTGTGTGTGTGTGTCTGTGTGTGTGTGTGTGTGTGTGTACTACCAACTTCAATGAATATTCAAAACCGTGAAAAGTATTTTGACATAAACTGAATGTGTGAGCCAGCCATAAGCTGTAATAAGATCAAAGTAATGCTAAGTGGATCTTCAAGCTTTATTTTCACATTTCATCCAACAATGTGTCTGCTGAAGCAGAAAATTATTCTGCTGCTTTAAAGCAATATAAGTCACTCTACAATAAACAGTATTCACTCGGGTCCTCATACTCGTACAATTAAGCTTCAACAACTGACTGAGCAGATAAGAACTATCAAGAAACGGAGCCAAAATAAAATGAGTAATGATGGCAATAAACCAGCAGACCGACAATCTCTGTGTGTGGAAATTGTTGCTCTCCAACAATTTTCAGGGGCAAGTGAAGTGGGAATCATTTCCAACACTTTTCTTCCTTCCATATAAAAGTGAACTTTGCCACCACAAAGAGCAATCAGCACAATGCGGTTCTGATTGCTGCCTGCAGCCCTCTTTAACCTTCTAATGCACAGCCTAGCATATTTTTTTTCAGATGCAGCACCAAATGTTATATTGTTACATCTGAATAACTAGAAAATTCTAGCTAGGGTGAGTTTTATTCAAACTTCAAACCAAAATACCTTCATGCTGGTTAGAGTTTGACATGTTATTCCTGATGAAGTGGACACATATTTGTTGTATTTAAAGTAATTGGTGTGCCACTATCAGCTTGTTTTTCATTTTGGATCAACCTGTTGTTTACAGGATAAACTCATATCATTGAAATATTGATATCAAATCTACAAGAATGCATAAATTATAATAAAGGAGCAGGTGGCTTGCAGTGGAATTTTTCGCCTTTGCATCTTTTCTGTGATGCTGGCCTGTAGGACAACCCATTTTCTAAATACACACTATTAGGTACATTTTTCTAGTACTGACTTGGACCTCCTTTTCCCTCCAGAACTGCCTTAATTCTTCATGGCAACGTGCTGGAACATTCTTCAGAGATTCTGGTCCATATTGACATGACAGCTTCACACAGTTGCTGCACACGTGCTGGCTGTGCATTCATGATGCAGATCTCCCACTCCACCATACCCCAAAGGTGCTCTATTGGATAGAGATCTGGTGACTTTGGAGGCCATTTGAGGACAGTGAACTCACTGACCAGCTTGAGATGATTTGAGCTTTATGACAACTGGTAGGCTGTGGCATTTATAATATGTTTAATTAATACTATGTGGCCCAAAGTGCACCAAGAAAATATCCCCCACGTCATTACACCACCGCCACCATCAACCGCCTGAACTGCTGATACAAAGCATGATGGGTGGAGGCTTTCATGTTGTCTGACCCTTCTATCTGAATGCTGCAGAAGACATTGTGACTCACCAAACCAGGCAATATCTTCCGTTCAGATTTGGCCAGCATGTGCAAACTGGAGTTTCAGTTTCCTGTTCTTAGCTGACAGGAATGGCACCCGGTGAGGTCTTCTGCTGCTGTAGCCCATCTGCTTCAAGGTTTGGCTTGTTGTGCGTTCAGAGATGCTCTTCTGCATACCTTGATTGTAACAAGTGGTTGTTTGAGTTGTTTCTGCCCTCATATCAGCTCCAAGTAGTCTGGCTGTTCTCCTCTGACCTCTGCTATCTGAACTGCCACTCACTGGTTAATTTCTCTTTTTCCAGTCATTCTCTATAAACCCTAGAAATGATTGTGGGTGAAAATACCAGCATATCAGCAGTTTCTGAAATATAGTCCATCTGGCACCAACAACCATGCCAAAAACAAAAATACCTTTCTTCCCCATTCTGATGCTCGGTTTGAACTTCACCATATCTACATGCCAAAAAAACATTAAATTGTTGCCATGTGATTGGCTGATTAGGTATTTGTGCGAATGAGCAAATGAACAGGTGTACCTAACAAAGTGTCCTGTGAGTGTAAAGTCCACTTTTACAACAGACAGAATATAAATGTATTTTTATTCGCAAAACTGTGAATTAAAACTAACTGTACTCTGTGCAATCTTACAACTTACATCAAGCAGGTTGTGAAAGACTGTAATCTACCAGGTCTCTCTAGCAAGTGCGAAAATGTGTGATTAAGAGACCATCTAAAAATTGTACAGCTTGGTTCTGATATTATTATTATTGTTGCAATTTATTTTAAGTGGGTATTTAATCATCAAGGAGGAGGTGGCTCATTGTAGCGAGTATATTTTAATCCTTGCCTGATTTATCATTATTATTATCATTATGGGTGTATAATTTTACAGAAATTCATGGAATTACCCATTCCATCTGATTTACCTGCCGCTCCTTCCACCAAACCTTCCCTTGCGCGGCTCCATTTTGTTCAGACGTGGTGAAACCAAAGATTTTCTGTCCTACATTCTCCACCAGCATAAAAGTGACTGGCGTGTATCTCTCAGAAAAATGACAATTCCATGATGTCACCTTTTTATTCAGAGAGCTACGCGGTGCACTTCAGTAGTTACAGTACTGTGCTGAGTCTTAAATAGGTCAGTTTTCAATTCCAGAGATGAGCTGTAAGAGGAAAGCTGTAAGAGGAAATAGCATTCTAATAAAGTGAGATACTGGCAGGGTGAATGGAAGTGCAGACAGTCCTCTGCATAAATGCTGACCAGATTTGATGGCTCTGAAATTCATTACAGAATAATCAGTTCTGGGTCATCTATGAGACATGTGATGGTTTTCTCTTGAGAATGTTTTGTTGTTCTCAGAGGGCAGATTTAGCTGAATTGCCATGTTCGTGGAAAGACTGCGGGCAGAGCAGCTCTTTCTAGGAAAACAAGTCACCCTTACCAGTCATGGTAGCACTTAAATAATGAGTCTTCTGCTGCTGGACTCTGCTCTGAATCATAATAAGTGTAGAGTCAAAAGAATGACTTGGAACTACTGTAGTGCACCTAATTAGCTGCTCTTTAGGACAGCAGAGTAGGTGCCAGAGACTCCACAGGGCAGTTTTTTGGGATATGGGCCAGCATACATTGGATTCCAAGATGACACTGTGCTCCCCTACCTAGAAGTCCACCACTACCTTTAAAAGACTTCAAGTTTGTGCCAAATGCATTATTTACTCTAGAGTGATGCAGGGTTCCCGTTCTATTTGCTTCAGCAGAAGTAGCTTCGCATGCATTCATAAATAATGGACGTGCGGTGCAATGTGTGGGAATGGGGAAAAGCAAGCATACAGAGAAGCCCAGTCAGACAGTATAAAAGAAAACAAGGATGCTTAATCTGAGCACGTTAAAACGCTGTCCGTGCAAGTGTGTCACTTATGGAGAACTAAATACCAGACAAACGGGAAACAACAAAGACGAGCAGGTAACAAAAGCAAAACAAAATTTGCATCTCTGGTGGCTCTCGGGCACACCGTCACTGTGGACCGCTGATCTAATCACTGTGTGGCTGGAAGAAGAAAGCAGAGAGGGGTGGATCCAGTTCAGATGGATATTTTATGTACTACAATGTTCAGTGAGAGGCTTTTACTGACACTTATGGAATCTAAGCTGAAATGCACCGAGACACGCTCCGTTGCATGTTTTCGTGCAGCTGCCACTTGTCTAATTCTTCTTTTAAGCTGCTAGCGAGGGTTCCACACAGGCTGTCGTGACTCCCATCATGAATATGAACAAACCTTTCGAATGGGATTAGACATCAACCCCGACCCCTTACCAATCTAGTGAGGATTTGCAGACTGTTTGGATTCATTTTTCATAAGAGAGTAGTTAATAAAAGTTGTTCCAGCCGATAGCCCTGGGAGAGCAGTGGCAGTAATTGGATGTCTAACTGAGTCCTCTGACATGTTTGGACAAGCTAATTCTCAGAGCAATTTAGAAACTTTAGTTTCACTCTATACAAAGCTCTGCTGCTGTGTCTTCCTGACAGTCATACACAAACGTTAGCTACGTGCTGCGTTGTGGGTTTGGTTTTTTTTTTTTTGGTTTGTGTTTGGTGAGGACTGTCATTGCTCATTACGGTTAAATCAAATAAATGTGCAGAGTATGGTTCAATAAGCTTAGACAAATAATGTCAGCTATGCTTAGTGAATGAAGTATAATGAATAGATCACAAATAGATCACACAAATCACATTCACATATGCCGTCGGTATTTCTGAATGTGGGTAACAGTTGGAAGCATTTTTGGCATTTCTTTTGTAGATTAGTAAATAATGACAAATTCAAATGAAATAGCCTTCAGATTTTCAAATCAATAGAGGGTTCTTATCTCAGGTTTAACCTCCCTTTAAATAGCCCTGAAGAGATAGATCCCTTTCTTTCATTTGAGCTTTCAGCTGGCATGTGAGCTCAATATAGATTAATTTCTCCATATACAGTGTACATAAATGTTTAATTAGGCATTGTAATCACTTTGCAAGGTGTCTGACTTAGCTCAGTTTTTATTAATTCATGAAAGCACTTTTTTTATTTTTTTATGTAACATTTCTTTGTATGAAAAAAGATGGATGAAATTGTAGACCTATACTGAAAATCCTCTTGTCTTATGAGTTTCTCCTATTTTGGTTGTGACTCACTGAATATAACACAATCAGGTAGAAGAAACTGGCTTCTGGAACAGTATTTAAATTATTCAAATGAGGCCTCAATAAATTTTCAAAAAAATGTGACAATTTGTTCACACACAGAGCGGCGCAATAAGCAATAGGTTGCAGACATTTTTGAAGGTTCAGCAGCAGCCAGGCACACGGGGGCTTCCTTTGCTCCTATATACTGATACTGTAAATTATATAAGTCAACTAAAAATTTACATAATATTCTTACAGAGCCACCACAACACAACAGCCAACTGAGATAAAGTGATGAGATTATTTGCGACTGGTGAACGTTCCTGTACCTCTGCTTTACTCAGGAAGAGTTTAAAAAACGCACTGCATATAAACAGAGCGTGATGATAGAGGGAAAATAATAATATCAGCAGAGCGCGTCTGAATCTGATATCTGGTGATCATGGTTCAGACTAAACTGCCGTAATGATGCATTGTGAATAATTACAAAGCAATTTCGACTGCTGCCTATTACAACAATTTATAATAACAAGCTATAAGCCTGTCTTTAAACTCTGGATTAAGAAAAACAGGGTTTAAAGTTTGTTTTGTGAAACAGCACGTGGTATTAGCAGACTCTTTGTGAGGTTTTCCTCCATGGCAGAAAGATCTGCAGTGTGGACTGCAGTGTCTTGGCAGGGCCCCATGGATTCTGAGAGAAGAAACGGCGAGGCAGAAGAGAGGAGCTAAAAGAATCCCCTTTCAAACTAGAGCCAGTTTAATTTTTTGACAGGCCTGCTTAATTCCCTTTTAGAGTCCCTTCAAAAGATTTTGTTCTGTGCTGCTCCTTTGTGCCTTTCCTGCGGGGAGTCTCGTGTTTGTGTTTTCCGGGCGCACTTCAGCCTATTTATGCAGGCTAATTTAAAGTATAAATGAGGACGCATTTTTTTGGTGATTGCACAGACAATTGCAAGTGGGAATAGAGTTTACTGTTTATTTTTTTCACCTATAGTCACTGGAGCAACGATGCTGTGTCTCCACTGACTTCCTACTGAGAATGCTGCATATAATTACAGATTTCAATGAGAGTGCCTTATATAAAGTGGAACTTGCTATAACTTTATTACAGTAAACAACCATATACTCGATTTTTTCCTCATTACCCTTCATAACAGGGTTATAGGAAGCAATCGAACTGCAGCAATTTTTATTTTGTGTAAAATTTATATAGCATCTTGAATGCAATTTGAAAGATTGCATATGCTGCCTGGAGTGGATTGTGTTTTTTACACCAATGTTATAAGGAGGGGAAGTCAGAGTGGATGGCTGGTCACATTATTGGCATCCTGCTTTCCTATATCACGGTAAATTAAGGAAAAATGCCCACCCATTAAAGTCAATTTATTCTACATCAATATTTTGAACATTTACAAACCACCGCCATCTTCTCCTAACCTGAACTAAGTTCTGTGACTGCTGTTCCCATAACCATAAAATATTTTTCATGCATTAGTTGTTAAAGACATGCATGACACCACAGACCAAGTTTTACCGATAGGAACCTTTAAAAAAATGTTAATAAGTGCAGTGGTCATCTTTAACATTAATTCAAATAGAAATTCAACTACAAATTGATGAGACTGATGACACGCAAGGCGGCAGTAAGCAGTAAGAAAGAAGCAGCCAGTGGCAGTCTATTAATATTAACATTAGCTGGGAACCACAGTGAAACACTGGCTTCAGTTATCTTGTGTGAATGTAGTAAGTGAAACACAGACATGGGAGGTTTGATTTTTTTTGTTTGTCAGTTAGGATCATTTAACACATACATTTCATATAAATGCCAGATCAAAATATTCATATTTGCCAAATGTGTCTGATGGTTTGCTGCCATAAAACAG
Source organism: Cichlasoma orientale (assembly GCA_034780415.1). Taxonomy (NCBI): domain Eukaryota; kingdom Metazoa; phylum Chordata; class Actinopteri; order Cichliformes; family Cichlidae; genus Cichlasoma; species Cichlasoma orientale. The sequence goes on along the minus strand of JAVDPK010001828.1, from coordinate 271,951 downwards.
CACTTTTCAAAGTGGCATTACCTTTTAGAGAAGCGGCAGAGACCGTACAGATTGACGGGAGTTTGCGTTTTAGCTGGAAACACTGGCGTGCAAGCTGCAACCATTTAGAGAAACTGAGTTCCTCTCCGAGCACGTCGCGTGTTATTGAGCTAATGGTGCACGCAGGAGGCCTAGGAGTTGTCCATTTGGTGCACCTATTTGCAGTGTGAGGTACACGATGTGCAGTACTTCCTTGAAAGTCTCACTTGTTAGTTCCTTGTTATACTTTCTATGTTTTAATCTCGTGACATTTTTAGCTGCACTTTTCTTTCACATCGAGCTAAAAAATGAATAAAAGATGTTTTTGATTAGCTAGCCATTCAGCGTACCACTCCCATCTCTCAGTTAAAAGCAATAATATTGCACAGCTCCTCCAGTTACGCATACATTTTAAACAATTACAGTGCCAACGATCTATTAAATTAGGTGCAGGTTTTTAATCAAATCCAACCTTAGGTGGACATGGGCATGTGTGCAAGATAAGTGTCGGCGTAACAAATGCATTAGGTCCCCCCCCATCTTGCTGCAACTCACACTTTTCATTCAGCTGCAGCACCAATTGAGTCACAGCTCTTGTCAATTTCCTCTCCAAAGTATCTAAATACTGCACATACCTTCTGTTTTCCTGAGAGAAAGAATGTGCTCTCAGCTTATCTTACAAACCCACTTGGGGGAATTGATTAATTTATAACTGCGAGCTGTTTTTAATTACAGTGTCAAATGATCTGTTAATGGACAAAGTGAAATCTATTACATCATCCCATATGTAAGTGAACATTCAGTGACTGAGCCAACAATCCCTGGTCTCCAGTGGCCGAGGTCATACAGAATTATTGATATATGAAATTGTATTCGGAGGCGTAAGCAAGACTTAATTAGCTCCTGCCTGCTCACTTATCACTGCGCAGTCTAATCCTACAGCTCGGACACTGTCTGACATCACTTTGCAAAAGACATTTTCTCCAGTGCCTCAAGTGCCAATCAGACCGAGACGAAACTTTTAAAATCCAACATTAAAGGGATGGAAATTAAATCCAGTGTTATTCAATTCTTGTAGCTTCATAGGCAAATATTAGCGAGGAGGGGCGCTCAAAATGTGAAAAGCATGCAACCTTGACATTGTGGTGAAATAATTGGCAGCGTGGTTGCCAGCCTGGAAGGCAAGCTCAAGGCCCCAAGGTTGAAAACTGCTTTCATTGCGATTGGCCTGAAACTCTAGCACAGCACATATTATAATGGCATTCTACCTCACGTCAGGTGAATGTTGATATGTGCTGTGTTATCAGTTTCTCTCTTCTGCTCTTTGAAGGCTTTTCCTTAGCTTTGTACTTCTGTAAATGAAAAATTAATCTCCAGATCAAGGACGGAGAGCCTCTCTATTACATACATGTAGACAATCTTTTTATTCTTCTTTTTCCTTTTATTTTTGCTAATTTCTTGACTTTTTCCGTTCTCTCTCGTGCACGGGGACACAAGCTGGGCGGGGCAAAATTACATTTTCAATAAGAAAGATTTACGGATGCTTTGTCTAAGAAATGTGTTGAATTCTAGCTTTGCAGCCACTACTGCCCGCATGGGACTGTTAGATAAAATATGTCTCTGTGATCACTCGTAAAGTCGAGCAGCCTTAAAAATATTTAGGGAACCAGCTAGACTTGTTGACATGAATTATGCTCTTAAACTATAACAGGCATGTACAGTACAAAGTAGTAAAACAGACATGGGTTTGTCATCCCTAAACATTTTTTTATTACAGTGCTGAACTTCACTCGTTAGCAGTGAGGATCACCTAAAGCAATATTTCTTTTCTTCTTTCGTATGAGACGCTGAATTCTGCTGTAAACAGGTATACTGCCGTACCAATCCCCAGAGCCAGGCTGCGACATTTATCATACTACTATCATAGCAGATAAGAACAGTAAACAGAGAAATCGAAACATCTGTTCATCTAAAGAACGGTACAGTGAGTGTTTTTGTCAAACAAGATCCTCTCGGAGCACTACAAGCATTTCTTTCTAACATCCTTTTCTAATATCCTTTGACATGAGAGCTGAAATCGCTCAGCGGGGTCTCTGGTGATGATCTATCGAAAGCTGCTCATTAAAATATTACCTTACCCCGCAACATAACCATGAACAACTCTGTCCACACTGCAGTAGCTGATTTCACCTCTTCTCCTGCTTCCTACCCCCTCTTTCCTTTTTAACCACGCTTAACGCTCTTTTCTACTCGGTGTAGCATATATTCCCCCTGGGGACCAACCCTGAACATGCTGTATGTCAGTAGAGGATGGGAGGGGATAGCATCAGCTATTAAACACAAAATCATGAGTCCGCTCTGGCTCAGATCTGTGCATGACTCTCACTAATTTCTCAAACCACTACTCTCAAAACACATCTGTCCAGCCAATGGTGGCAGAGAAGCGCCACTCTACGTGTGCTCTTCACTATAAGCTCCCGGATTAAACCCCGCTCTGGGACACCGACTGGTCCATTCGTTAGGAAAGGGCTGATTGGCCCAACAGATGGGTTTTTAGCAAAGAAGGTTTAATCAATCCAGTTTGCACAGTGTTTACAGAGAAAATGTTAAAGCTGAGAGTAGGAGAGAACAGGAGTCAAGGTTGGGTGACGTTAAATAAAGTTCCACATTCTCTAATTGATTTATGTGTTGTTGTGTCTGGATCCTCTGGATTTGTAATGGCTGTTTTTCAAACATTGCCTTGTTTCAATTAATTCAGCACTAAAAACAATAGCTACTATTAATACGGTACACACACACACGTGCACGCACACACACACACACACACACATATATACAGTAGATACACACAAAGATTTAGATTTCTATGAATATTGAAGCAATAAGGCACTGTAAGATAATATGGTTGTTTCTTTTTCACAGCCTTCCTAAAATTAATACGCAAAAGTTTAAGGTATGAAATGACACATTATGGAGGAGTGAGGAGTCTGAGCAAAAAAGAGCATAAATATACTTCTTAAGCTTTTCAAAATGTATTAGACACAGTGGACACAGATTTAAAAGAAGAAGAAGAAGAAGAAGAAATCTGTCCAAGTTTGTCAGACAGCCAAATTTATTGAGCGAATCACAGCCGCTCTTTTTTTAGTGATTGTCAAAAAAAAAAAAAAAACTCAAAAACCGAGAAGCACATCATTGTGGAAGAAGTTACATTTTTCTAAACTGTACCTATAATAGTAAAATCAAACAGCTCTACACTGCAATACAAGAATAATTTTTCCCTGGATTCTACAAGGATCATGAGTGTGCTGTTGTGATAGCTTAGTAGCCATCAGAAACACCTTTAGCAGCAATAACTTGAAGTAATTCTTTTCTGTATGACTATCAGTCTCTCACATCGCTGTGGAGGAATTTTGGCCCACTCTTCTTCATGACATTGCTTCAGTCCAATGAGGCATTCATTTATCCACAGCTCTCTTAAGGTCCAACCAGAGCATTTCAATCGTTTGAGGTCTGGACGTTGACCACTGATACACCTTGATTCTTTTCTTTTTCAGCCATTCTGTTGTAGATTAGTTGGCATGCTGGGGATCTTTGTCCTGTTGCATGACCCAATTTCGGCCAAACTTTAAGTGTCGGACGGATGGCCTCACATTTGATTCAAGAATACTTTGGTACAGAAGGAGTTCAAGGACAACTCAATAACTAAAAGGTGCCCAGCAACAGATGACTGCTTGCAAAACAAGCCCAAATCATCACCCCTTCATCACTGTGTGTGACAGTTGGTGTGAGGTGTGCTGATATGTGCATTTTGGCCAATCATTTCCACTTTGGTCTCATCCATCCAAAGGACATTGTTCCAGGAGTGTTGTCATTTGTTCTGATGCAAATTTGCAAACTAAGCCATTACTTTAAGAGAGAAGAGGCTTTCTCCTGGCAGCCCTTCCAAACAAGCCATACAGGTTCAGTTGTGCTTTAACATTAAACGTGCTAACTGAGGCCTGTAGAGTATGAGATGTAGCTCTTGGGTTTTTTTTTTTCCTGGGTGTGACCTTGGGGTGAATTTGCTGGGACGTCCACTCCTGGGCACTCCATTGTTTTACACACCTGAATGCACCAGACCAGCAAACTACCAAAAGTTCTCCTTTTATAGAGGTGCTCAAACCTGCTGATGATGAGTTAATCAAGTGCATGTGATTAGCAGCACCTGGCTGCTACCCTTTCAATTCCTGTTAAGGCAGTAAGGGTGTTTTTCACAGTACCACAGAGACTCCAGTGAGTCGCATGACTATATAACAGCAGTAACTAAAAGAGGGCCTTAGCGGACAATGAGTTCTGATTTAAATTCTAATGATGTATACAGCACATGCAATATTATATTAACCTTTCTTAAACACTGTAAACACGTGAAACCCCCCCATTGCTGTGAATGAATTCTCAGCAGTATTGATTAATGCGATTAATTCAAAAATAATTCACGAGAAAAGAAAGTCACACAACAGAACCTGTGTGGATACATGACCCAAACGGCTTCACAGCAGAATAATGACAGCTGATGCGAGCTGATGAAAAGTTAATGGACGAGGGTCATATCCGCATATTTTGTTTTTTGTGTTTTATTCCTTTAATGATTGACATTTTTCTAAAAGTATAACTTGATGCAAAGATGAAGATGACACGCATCGTAGTCCCTGTCAGGGCATTTTAATGAGATGCTTCATGCAGTGAAAATAGATCCTTCTATTTATATCGAAGGACATGCACATTGTCTTGTATGATCATCCTTATGCTTCTTTTTTTTTTTTTTTCATGGATACACAGCAGCTTGGATCAATGGGTAATGCAAGCTAAACTGGTTACCTTGCTCCCACAGCTAAAAAAACAGCTATTTTATATCTGCACTGTGATTCATTCCAGAAAACCAAAAGCCCCGTCTTTGTTTTTGATTCCTCTTTGATCAACCTTTCATTGTCTGACTAAAATAGTCGTCGCAATTTCATCACTTTTTTTAATCCAGGATTTATTTAGCCTGTGACTGTGCATGTTAATACTTTATTACAGCCTGTATGCTAAGTGGATTGTATAAGCTTGCTTAGCATAATCCCAGCAGTGTAAGCATATGCGCCACAGCATCCTAAAACCGCACACACACTCTAGCTGCTAACTGATGCTAAACCTTAAGTTGATCCATGAGCTTACTTACCAATTAGTTGGTGTATTACTTTATTTTTTTAATAGATGCACCATAAAGTATAGCTCTTCAGAGGAGCTGGCATTTCCTTACGGTGTGTGTTTGACAGAAATAACACATAGAAGGTGTGTTACTGTAGCTGGCTACCTGCTTGCCCTTTGTGTGTGTGTGTTCAGAGAATTCTGGAGAGCAGTTTGACATGTTGCTGACTGCTGACTCCAAGGCTCCCCCCCCCCCCTTCTCATTTCCTTGCTTCTCCTCAGCTCTCATCTCCTTTTGCCCTTGTTGTATCCTCTGCCCTTTTCTTCTCATCCTATTCTCCTCCTTCTCGGCCTCCTTCCTCCCTGGCAGCTGTCTGTTCAGCTACCTGCAAGTACAGTATCACCTTCCAGACACCAACGAGTACTGTGCAGCTTACAAAAATAAGCTTCTTTTCTGCACTACTGTTTTGAAGCAGAAGTGCTGATAAGGGAGCAGGAAAAACTGCTGTGAAAATGACCCCTTTTTTTATTCTGAGAAAAGCAAAAGCACAAAGAATTAGCATGGATCAAGAGAATAATCTGCCTGCATTATTATAAAATATGCATACAAGATTTCTTATGTAAAACCAAATAATGTACAGACTCGGAGCAGGTTTGCCTTCTTTGAAGAACAAAATATTCCAGCAATACCTGAAAATCAAAGCTTATTTCAAATGTGCATGTCTTTGCTCCAGTAATTCTTTCCCGCTGTCCTCGAATTCAGCTGTTCTCTAAAACAACACACAAATCACTTGCTCTCAAAAAGGAGGGGCGCAAATAAACATTGTGCACTTCTGCAAGAATATCAACAGAATAATACCCACAATTCATATTTGTATGCAAATGCAAGCTAACAATTGATTCTCAACAAAATAACAAAGATAATGAGTGACAAAATAGGAAGGGAAGCAAATTTGAAACAAATAAAAACAATCAGTCTCTTTCCTAAAGGAGCATTTAGCTAGCTAACTTTCCAGCTCAGCTGAAGGGAACACTATCAGTGCTCTGCCATGCTGTCTAGAAGCTTGTCATGCACAAGATGCATGCTCGCGTCTGCAGTGATATGATTATAAGGTGCATTTTGATAAAACAGAAAATACATGAAACTGCTCACAACAAGGTTTACGGATTGCTTTAAGTAAGTCTTGTGAGTTTTTGAAAGCGACATTGCTGCTAAGGTTTTCAAATGTATGTTTTATTTAGTGCTGTAAGCGCTGAAAGGCCATTTACTTCCATTTTATTCTAGAGAACACAGATCTCACTGCAGCTGATGTCTCCAAAACTGGAACGCTCATACCGGAACAATCTGGATAAATTGGATTGAACTGTCCATTTAAGGTTACACTTAACAGCTTGATGCAAAATATCCAGAAGCCAGGCAGTAAATTACTGTGGCACTCCACCTTTTTATAAGCGACTGCTACAACACAACCTGCCTGTATTCATTTACCAGAGGAAATCCAGTAAGTCACAGATTCCTGGCACGTTTGCTGGTCATCTCTGAGTCAAGAAGCTGAATAGCAATTCGCTGTTGACATCATCCTGTATCCTGAGAGGCTTGTCATATTGAGTCATGCTCAGCTCTGTTATGCTGCATTACAAAGGCCAACTGAAATGTGTCACCTAACAGAAAAGCGCAAACACGATGCAAACAGGAATGCAGCCCTGCCGCTCAGATGCTCAAACCCAGGAGGGGAAAAAAAAACTGAGATTACAACAAATAAAATTGAATGAATAATCCATTTGGGAATGTGACGTTTTTATTTTTCATATCATTTCTCCTGTGGACATGCATTTGACTGTTTCATCCGCAATATGTTCACAGCTGTCTTGGCCAAAGGAAAACAGCTGTGTGTTTTTTGATGTTTAATAAATCTGTCAGATATCTTTGTCCCCCGATATAAATGTTCACATTGTTGTCTTTGTAAAAATTTATTTCCGTGGAGGTTCCATTTTAAGGGAGGTCAACAATACTTCAGCAGCAACGGGCTTCTCTCAGCAACTGACTGAAGATCTGATAATGAAGCGGACTGATGCCTACAAAGCAGGGGAAGGTCAATAAAAGATATCAAAGTGCTTCCAGCTTACTATTTCTACTCTCTGAAATGTCATTAGAAAATGGCAGTTAAGAGGAGCTGTGGAAGTTGAGTCAAGATCAGGACAAAGAAAGCTTTCAAATAAAACTGCACGTCAGCAGGAGAGCAAAGCAATGCACAACACTGATGTGGCTGCAAAGGATGATCATCACCTCGAGTCTGAGCAGTAGATTTAAGTATACTATATGTATGCAAGAAAGCTTCTGCAGGTTGAGACATTTTAATTTGACAAATTTCCTGTTTTAGGTAACAAATGTTAAAAAAAAAAAAAAAAAAGTAATGTGTCATTTGACCTGGGTGCCCACGTTGTATGGCACTACTCTGCACAAGGATTTACAGGATTTTATGCCAAAACCGATTTAGCGGGAAAAGCAAAGCAAAGCTGCATGATGCACATAACATTACGTGATGTTTCTAAAGTGAGTAAATTGTCCTTTAATAAGTAGGCTACATGTTTGTGTGTTTGCACATGATCATCACCTGAAAATGCTCTCAGAGTCATCAACGTTCACGTGGTTGAAAGATGCAGGATTAAAAAAAAAAAATGTCAGCTTCCAACACACGGGCATCTGGTGTGTGATGATGACATTTTTCTCACATATCTAATCTGCCTCCTTCAGGCTTATCATACAAACACACGCGGGAGAATACACATGAAAATTCTGAGGAAGAAGAGAAACACGAGTATATATTGTTGGACACACTGGGACTCCAAAGACAGTAGGATCTGATTTGGGAACCCTGACACACAGCTGTACAATTCTGAAACATCTGTACAGGACTGAGTGAACGGTGACATCGTTATCAGACCAAGTCAGCCATCTTTTGAACAAAGAACTTGATGGGGCATTCAAAATGGGGAATACTGAATTCTTTCTAGGTGTCTGCATATTTCTTTTCCCATCCATGTCAGTCAGTGTTGACTACCTCTCCTCCCCTTGTCAGTTTGGATGAAGCTTATGTTGCATTCAAGTCAGGTGGGATCAATCTGTCTCACAACATGACAGCTCAAAGCAGCAGGTTGGACACAATGATGTATTTAAACCCTTGGTGGAGTTTGTCAAATGACAGCGTGGATGTAATGTGACCGTGTGAAAGGTGCTGCTCAGAGCAATGAATCTACATAAAATGATCACCGAAATCTGATAATCGGATCATGACAAAATCTCCCGTTCTTGTCAGCTTTACGGGGCTTTCGGCTGTAAAGCAGTCCGGACGCTAATTTACACTTTATTTGACTCTCATGACATCATGTTTGGCTGCAGTAGTGGCTGTTATCTGTGGAAATAACTCCATAAATCAATTATACACTACAAGCACAGCAGCAAGCAGCAGGCCTACACGAGATCCTTAAATTGCATATAAGTAACATGCTGCCTCGGCCACATTTCACAGGGCTCTTTCATCAGTGGTGGTGTGAAATGATGTGTCCAACTAAGGGCCGCTCTGGAGCTGATCCCAGCTGTCATAGGGCAAAAGGTAGGGTATATCCTGGACAGGTCATATCCACACCTACGGCCAATTTAGAATCACCAATTAACCTAGAGTACACGGAGAGAATGCACCCGTTTGCTGTGTGGCAGCTGTGCTAACCACTGCATGACAGTATCACCTATATCATACATGGTAGGTGAACAGAAAAAAAAAATGCATTGAAATAATACACAAAATTATTTAAGGAAAATGGATGGAGCCAGACATTTCCCGTGAAGATGCTGGACAAATGTATCTACATTTTATACTGCACACCCTTGTGTAACTGCACGAGATAAACAAAACACTTTCAGAGACCTCAACAGGCTACGTGAGGTTCCACAAGGAACCTACAAACCTGCATAGCCAAAAAAACCCACTCTGTAGCAGCTAAGACACAAAACTAAAGCTGCAAACACAACACTGACATAGTAACCACATGCATCGCAGATCTGAGAGGAGCAGGCAGGTCACATTGCACATGATGAGTAATGTGAAATTTCACCATTAAAAAAAATTTTTGAACCTAACAAAGCTCAGGATACAAAAGTGGCAAAGCCATGTGCCATCTGTCTACATGCATAAGAAACGTACACACCTGTGTAGAAATGCCAGGTTTTTCTGACGGAAAAAAAAATGACACCAAGACAAATCATGTCAGAACATTTTCCACTATTAATGTGACCTATAACCTGTACAGTTTGAATGAAAAACAAACTTTTAGCTTAGACAAATAAAAGCAATATTGAGGCTGCATGGGTGTGCACACTATGTTCAAAATTAGCCAATCATATTCAAATTTATGTTTTACTTAGTAGCATCTTACACCATAAGCGATCTCATTGTTGAAAGGAATCAGTCACGAGAAGGGTACAAAGAATTTCCAAAGCATTAGATATACCATGGAAAAGTCATCAACAAGTGGAGGAAGATATGGTGACATCACACAGTGACATTACCGAGAACTGGATGTCCCTCCAAAATGGATGAAAGGACAAGAAGAAAACTGGTCAGGGAGGCTGCTAAGAGGCATACAGCAACATTAAAGAAGCTGCAGCAATTTCTGGCAATAACTACATGAGATCACAATCTTTGCATTTTTAGTATAGCTGGGCTATGTGATAGGGCGGCAAGACAGAAGCCTTTTCTTACAAAAGGCTTGGCTAAGCTTGGCTAAATCTTACAACAACATACATGTTGTGATAAGACCAAGGTTGAACTTTTTGGCCATAACTCCAAAAACACCACTGCAGATCACCAAAATAACACCATCCCCATGGTGAAGCACGGGGGTGGTTGCATCATGCTTTGAGGTCGTCTCCAGCTGTAACCTGAGCTTTAGATAAGATGGAGGTTTCCAAATGCCAGTCAATTTAGGCACAAAACCTTCAGGTGTCTGCTAGAAGGTCAAAAAAAAAAAAAAAGAGGAATTTCACCTTTTAGCACAACAGCAATCCAAAGCATACATTCAAGTCAACAAAAAATGGCTTCACAGGAAGAACAGCAAATGTCCCAGCCAGAGCTCAGACTCAAATCAGACTGTGGGGTGGCATGAAGAGGAACTTTCCTAGCAACTTATAGAGATGAAGCACTTTTGCAAGGAAGAGTGAGCAAATATTACCAAGTTAAGATCTGCCATGTTAAATAGGCTCCTTTTTTACATCCACTGTACCATCTCCCCAAACTGCCCCCATTCATTTGTGCAGTCCAAGAATATCCCACTTCCTGCACCGAAGAGAGAGCCGAGAGAGGACGATACAGGCAGCGACGACACAACTCCATCTAAATGTACTCCATAAAGCAAATACGTGGGATATAAATATTTTGTAGTGCTGAAAAACAGCATTGCTCATTATAGTTTTCAATTACAGTGATTCATTTTCTATCGCATTTCTCAGTTTCTTTAACTGACTAAGATTCAAAGTCTGTGCAAACACAGACATAATACACACGCAAACATGCCAAAACACACAAACACCCTGTTATCACCCAAACATGCTCATGAGTGACAAGACAAGTAGGCAGTGTTTTGAGTGCTGCTGGAGACAGTGTGAAGCCTCCTTCATAGACTGCTTAATGAATTGACAGAAGCCCCCTGTGTCCTCTGCCAAACAGCAGAGAGTTATCAACAATACAGCCCTGGCATCTGTTTCTCAGCCAGGAGGGCCCATCCCTCTTTCATCCTTTTTTTTTTATTCATCATAACTTTTTTCACAACCTTGTTTTTCTCCTGGAAGAGAAGCATGTTTCTAATTACCTCAGGGCTATTCATTACAAATGACACCCTCCACATTGCACTGCGAAGATATTCCGAGTGTTGAAGAAAATGGGGTTTGCCTCCGCACTGTGTTCTTCTGTATTGATGAAAAGGGAGATAGAGGGAAGGAAAGCTTTTATCTTTTGACAAAATGCTATGCCGGGGCATGAATATCTGCTTTTATTGTCAGCCTATCGTCTGTGTGAAGGATCTGTTGAAGGGAGCTGGTCTTGCTTGAGAGAGCACTGAGAGAAAGTCTGATCTGGGGCGGTGAATCACCTGGAGGAGGCATTCACATTACAAGTGACGTGAGAAAGATTCATTATGCTGCAAAAAAGGATCAAAGCCAAAGGAAGCGTAACAGCTATAGCATCACAGTACAACTGCTCTGCATTTCTATTTCTGCTCCTGCCCTGTGTTTCTGAGGTCACACAGTTCTCCAAATCGCTCAACCTCAGAGTAATACTTTGTGCTAATGGGTTGAGGTAATCAGACATCCGGCTGCCTATCTGGCTTCTGGACAGAAATTAAATAAACATATTCAATCAGCCCCCAAAGGAGCGCAATATTTACCTCCTGCTAGTTAAGGCATAGCGACTACATCTGTCGCCGAGGCTAATATTGCAATCACACAATCAATGGTGTGACGTGATTGCTTTGTCCCGGCTGTTCTGACTGAGTTTTAATGTTTGTACATTCTGTGAAGAGTGGCGCTAGATCAAAATGTATTTTCAAACAGATGTTTGTGTTTTTCCATGTGTTTGCGGCGCACTTTACAATATTAAAACTCGCATAAAAAAAAGTTATTTATAAAAAAAAAAGGGCGAAAACAGCAGATGATTGAGTGCGGCTCCTTAAAAAGACATTAAAAAGTGATGATTGCTTCAAATATGCACAGAGAAGGATGCACGCAGCAGTCTACAGGCCCAGTAAGCTAAATGTGAACTTCATCATGCTAACAGGTTCAGTAGTCCTGTTTGCTGGGTGATACAGATCTATAATATAAAAATATAACAGTAAAATGCAACACACAAATGCTGCTGAAAACTGTTAATCTTGTGATTTGATCGTCACGAGTTCACAGAACAGTAAAATAAATATATCAACTCGAGTTAATATATTTCCTGCTCGGTGCGCTCCCGGTGCTGTTGTTTATTTCCGACATCACAGCTGCACATTAGAGCTCTGAAATTCGAATCTGATACATTTAAACATTAAAGTTTACTCAATGTGTTCAGCTCTGATACTCGTCCATAGCCTAATAAAAGAGACATTATTAATTATTCATTTCACTGATTAAATAGGTATTCCTGGTGATAAATAGGCTACAAATGTAACTGATCTGTTTTCTAATTTATTTTATAGTATCTGCAATTCCAGCAGTGTCAAAAAAAGACTCAGCAACAGCATTAGGATCAAACCTAAACATCCATCCATCCATTTTCTTCTGCTTAGCATGGTGATTTAGCCAGGTAAAAAGAAAGCCACCTTTCTGAGAAAACTCTGACTTAAAGCTCAGCATACCTCACTAATCCACTAATCTCACCTACAGTAGTGGTACATTGGTCAGGTGAGGATGATAAGAGCGTCAATATTTAGCAGATTTTTATGTTTTTAAGAAAAATTGTAGGGGAAAGTGGCCAACAGATGGCAATAGAGGGTCACCTCAATGATCAAAAAAGATTTCGTAATATGGAAAAACTCAATAATGTGTAAAAATCTGTCAGGGAGGAAATGCTGCAGCAGTTTCCTTTATGTGTCTACACAGCTCCTCTGAGACCCAGCCAGTGCAGCAGTGGAGCCGACTGCTGCCTGGACAATCTGCGTCCTCCATCCAGTCTAGTATAAAAAGGTGATTATTTTATCACCGCAAGTAGAACCCATCGAAAGCGTGTGGTGGTGTTTGATGGTGTTTGGCGTTCATGACAATGACACACACTCTGATTCTAGCCTCAACGGCAGAGTAATTTAATCTATTCCAAAAGCATTTTAGAGGAGAACATTGGTTAAGAATCAACATGGTAAAGAGCTTGCCCTAGATAAACTCAATATCATAGTCCAACAGGCAAGGTAATGCAAAACGCACAGCATTCAGTATACTGCATTAAAGGTTTCTAAATAGTGCCGGGAAAGGTGCAGTCATGCAAATGCCTTATTTTGCTTTCCAGGCTTACTTTATAAAACAGCTAAGACACACACAACATGAACCATTCGTCACATTAAACATTTAGCCGAGTAAATTTAGAGTAACTATCAGATCATATGCTACTATGCATGTATATTAATATATATGAGGGTAAAAAAATGCTTTAACTATTGTCTACACAGTGGTTTAACTTCCCAGAAACACCGAATTGGTATATCACTGTTTATCTGTTAACATATATTTGTATTTTGATATCGAAAAATAGTGTTTTCAACAAGATAATAATTCCAGTAATCATCAAAACTATTAAAGCAATTGCCAGAAGAGCGCCGTGGTTACCGAAAGAGGTTCAATATTGAATTCAGCACCTGTGAGTTGTGTTTAAAAAGCTCCTTGGAACGCAGCATTTATGCAACATTTCTGGGTTCATTATTTGGTGGTTTATTTTTCTTGTTTCCAAGCAAAACGGAAGCGACGTGACATTTAGATATTTGCAGCTACAAACAAGTTTGGAAGCAGAAGAGTCAAACTTATGTAACAATAACAGTAAATATCAGATATGCTGTAGGTGTAAATCACTCAGGATGAAAGAAACAACGGTTCTCTTTAGATTTGTCAACACAAAATCACTGCAAAGGGCTCTACAGGCAGTGTCCACCGGCTTATTAGCCTGCATGGAGTGGGTCCGCAAGATAAGTGTTAGCTTGACCAGACAGTGCGACTGTCACTTTCTCTAAAATAAAAAAAAAGAGAGAGAGAGACACTAGCTTTTGTGTCCTTATTATGCGATCGCTGTGCTTGAGCTCCCTCCACCTACACATACAACCCTAAGCTGAAAAGACACGTTCGGTTCAGCAGTAAAAGTGTGATCTTTGCTATACTCCGCAGTTTCTTTTCCCCCAACAAGCTGGAGAAATGTTCCCCAAAAGTAGGCTGTTGGGATAATTGTGAATTTTGTAAGTTTACCTTCAAACTAAGGCTGTGGGACACTGTGGGTCAAAAAATATAGTTTTTACCCTTTTGTTTTATTAATTATACCAAATGGGAACTTTTTCTAATGTCAGAGTAAATGTGTCTTCCTTGTGTTGAGTGAGTAAAGATAGCTCATTAGGGTCAACTCAAAAGGCTTTTTTTTTTTTTGCCTCTTTTTTCTCCACTCAAATTATTAGTCTGTACAGCCCAATCTCATTCCCGGAGCATCAAATACTTATATATTACAGTTACTCACAAGGTATCCTTTGGCATCAGTGCTGCGATGGCAACAGTGAGACAAGTCTCACTCCCAGCTCGTAAAGGTCCCCTTGGCATCACATTTACTGCTCTGGATAAATGTGCTATGAAGTGTCATATTTTAACATGAACCACAACTTTTTCCTTAGCCTAACCTGTTTCTAAATTAAAGCAAGGAGTTAAAGTAAAGAGCAAATGTAATCAAAACTAATAACCATATGAAAACAAAGCGAGTTCCAAATGTGAGATGAGCCACCCTCTCCTGGCTGACAAACTTGGGACTTAGCAGCCACCACTCCAACCTCTAAATGCAGACTTTAAAAAGAGGGTCATCATCTATTGGAGTCCTAATATTCCTATAGCCAGTGCATCAAGGCAAACAACACCAGCGGCATTTGATAGAACAGCAGTATTCTACACCCTGGAGTGAGATTATATTAATCTTTATCAGCTGAACTAATCTTTAAAAAAAGAACATTACATGTAGCTTAGAGGAAAACATCTGAACATTCACCTTTCAGGAAGTAAAACCTCTAAGGCGTAGTCGTACCTATTCAAAACTTTTACTTAAACACAAAAGCACAAGAGTAAGCTGATAAGAAAGCCAAGAGGTCTTATGTAGGTATTTTATTTCTCAATATTTTACTTTTTTTTAATGTGGAGAGTTAGGTGTTGTGCTTGCGAGCACAAAATTAGCTTCACTCCAGGTAACCAGACCCCAGGTCAAAGTGTGTTAGCCACCTGTGAACAGAAAGCACACTCAAGCAAAGACGAGAGGGCCGTGTGTGGTTCCTTTCAGCAAAGGCAGGTGGGAGAAGCTGGAGGAGTGATACTCAACAGGGCGCAGAGGGGGGCTGACTAAGCAAAGAGGGAGTCAAGAAGCATGGGAAGTGAGGCAGAAAATGAGGAAGAGAGAGTAGAGGAAGAAGGCTGAAATGTAGGGTTGTGAGGAATGAGAGGGTGTGGGGATCGGGAGATGGGGCAAGCGTCTAGGTGAAAATGGTGAGTTAATATGTTTTAGAAACAAATGAAAAGAAAAGAAGGAGGGAAAAGACAGGTGCTTAGGAAATGAAGTGGAGAGACCGAAGAGAAAAAAGATGTCGTGGAATGAGTCTAAAAGAAAAAAAGAAATCAATGTATGGCACAAAGATCTATAGCGACAGATAGAATGAACAGTGGGAGCTCAATTATCCACACATCCTGCTGCTTCTCTCGCTGCCTGTGATTGGACAGCATGAATACATCACCTCATACAGCAAACTAATTAATGTTTGTTTGGGGCAATCATTTCAAATAAGTTTTATTTCGCATCATTATTACAAACAAAATTCCAAGCTGTTAGTGAATTGTAAACATTTGATTAAAATTAATTGAGCAGTGGGGAGTGCTGTCAGAACACGCGGAAGCAGCACAAGAAATCACTTGTTTTTGCAAAGACTGTTCACAAACTCTGCTCACGATCCCTCGGAGAGATGATGTCATTACAGGCTAATAATAACAATAATTTAGCACACTTTCCCACTGCTTGCACCCGGCTCTCTGTTTGATTTTTCTTCAGCGTTTCCAAAGCTGGGGGAAAACAAGACACTCAGAGACGCAAAAGTTTTATTTTGAAAATGGCATTGGAGGGATCTCATGCATCTAAGGCTGACGGGGGCCAGATCAATAAAGCTTTTGGATATTTTAAGAAAATAAGGAGGCATGCAGACAGCCCAGAGCTGCACTATGGCTTCAGCGCTGTGTGTATTTAGAGAGCAACTCCTGAGGGGAAGGCAAAGAGCAGCAAAGCTCAAACAGAGCCACAGAGTCATTATTTTTAGTCCTGTTTGCTGTGGGCTCGTTCGAAACGCCCTCTCTCCTCCCCGGGAATAAAGAGCAGCAGCATGAGATGAGAAACGAAACAGAGCCCGAGGAGAGCGCACGCAGATGTACACATCATTACAGAATCAGATCCAGCCGTAATTATAATCACTGCGTTTCATTTGTTACAGTTGGATTAAGTCATTACGGTGCTATAGGTGCATTCTGGAAGGCAAATGATAGCTGATGAAAATCATGCATCGCAGTGCAAATGTTAGCACAGTGCTCATCTGGATAGGACATTTTTAACATGAAACTATATTAGACTTTGGCTCTTGGTGCTGGTAGACTTTTACAGGTCATTAGAGAGGAGGAAAGGTCTAGCACGATGATGCTGTGGGATTTCAGCACTGAAAATCACTCCTTTATCAAAGTCTCTTACCCATAACTATGCGCGTGTCTATGTGCATGCATGAATTTAAAAGTTTGATCGTGAAGATAATGCACACGAGTCTGTGTGCACAGCTCCATGTCTGGGTGCTTGCATGTGTGCGTCTCTGAAGCACCAAAGGCGGGAGCTCATTCTAGTGGTGCTAATAAAGAACAAAAGCAGAGCCAGAGATGACATCTATGATCTATCACACTCAGCCACCTGCTTCCCAAAAAGAAGGCCATTTAAATGCCACATCTGCTCCAGAGCACCACCGTCCACCAACCATAAAACACCAGAATACAGCGCTCGCAGAACGCATAGAGTTTTTCCTATATATAAATGCACATGCAGTATGTCGGTGCACACAAGGGAAGCGCTCGTACCGAAACCTGACAGCCATTTGGAAAGAGAAAAAATATATATAACCTAATTTTTGCTTCACAGTAACCCACATGGAGCCAAATGATGCATGTGCAGCTGTCATGTGTTTTAGAAATGGCCGAGGATAACTTCAGAGGTCGCCCAGGCTGAACTCACTGAGAGCCACAGGCCCATTGGTCACAGAGCACATGAAGCCCAACAAAATCTGACCAACTGTCTGCACTTGGGTTGCTCACTATGGGAACCAAGCTGCACTGGAGTGGACAAGAAATTCATGTGCTATGCTTCTTTGTATGGGCAAACATTATGGCCAAGCTGGGACCAGAAATGTTTATTTGTATGCTTTTTAATTCAGTGACTCTGATGGTGGAAATATAGCTTAAAGCACAGACACGTTTTCATTAATATTAAAATGGTTTGTTTGATAGTTTCCTCATGAATTATTATTTTAAAATGCCATGTATTTTTGTGTTGATCACAATTAACATGAATTTCATCAATCACCTGATGAGATCAGTACCACTCTCACATATGTTCATTAAGCTGAGTCAATTAGCTTAGCTTAGCATAAAGAAAAAAAAAACAGGCTCACCTTTCCCTATTTTGTACTGCAAAAAAAATCATGTAGTAACTCTAAAGGGGCATAAAGGAGTGAGGAGATTATGGTTATCTCTTTCCTGCCTTTTTGAAAAACTATATTAACAAGCTGACGCTTCAAAATCACCACTCAGACATGAGAGCTGATTCTGCCCGAACTCGCGCTTACACAATCATGTCCGGGCAGGATTTGAGAAGGTCAAGCGGCAACCCTCTGAGCTGAAAAATGAAGCTAAGTGAAGTGCTAAAAACTGCACGTCTATCTGAGGAGGGCTCCAGAAGCAAATCAATCTCTCGTGTTGAAATGCCCAACTTTACTGTATTTAAAAGCATTACAGCCTTGTAATAAAAATTTTTTCCTTCTATGGATAGTTTCCCACATCAACTCTAGTTTATGATTTTGTCTTTTTAATAACTGGAGTTGGGGGCATGGCTGCTTTGATTGGCATGTGTGTGCCAACACACACAGCTGAGGCCAACTGGTATCTGCTAGGCCTCACCTCTGCTAATTGGAGTTAATGGACTGGTATATATATATATAGCACTTTTCTACTCTATCTGAGCACTCAAAGTACTTTCTGCTAAAAGCTTCATTTACCCATTCACACACATTCATACTCCTGGACACACTGGGGCAACTTGGGGTTTCATATATGACCCAAGGATACTTCCCAAATACCACCGTACTGGAACTCTTCCCCAAGTTTGTGCTTTTGGTGCCTTTGGGGGCATTTTCATTGCATTACTCGCTCGTTAACCACGTTTGCTAGTGTTAGCCGATAACTTAACTTCTCTGCCCTCATTCAAATATGGTGACTTCTGTCTCCAAAAAATTTTGGGGGTGTAAAATGTGCAGCATTGAAAATCATTGGGTAATTTAGCCACTCTGCCTTACCTTTTTGTCCTTCAGTCCGTAATACATTACAACCAAAAGTGGCTTCCGTGTACTGCACATTTTTAAGTGGAGCAGTTAGTGAGATCTATTAAATGTTTCCAGATAAAGAAAACAAGAAAACAATGCCTCAGTCATGTGCCACAACGGGGGGAAAAAAGAGGCTGCTAGTATTATTTTTATTTTATTTACATTTTTTTTAACACCTCCAATGCTGCTGTCGTGATCCTGGGTCCTTTGACCCAGCATTTTGTGTTTATGATTTGTTTTTTGAATCATGTTGTCCGTTGAGCTTCTTTTTTTTTCTGTTCCTGGTTGATTCCTAGTTTCTCAGCGTTTAGTGTCCAGTCTGTTTCTTGGTTTCTCATGTCTTAGATCCTCGTCTTGTGTCTCATGTAAGATCATGTGTTCCTTCCCTGTGTGCTTGCCTGCTCTCATGTCAAGTTTGCATTTTTGTCTTGTTTGTTTTTCACTTCCTGTTTTATTGGGATAGTCTTCTGGTCCCTGTGTGTTATGTTCTGTTTTGCTTCCCCTTGGTCATTAGTGTAATTTGGTTCACCTGTGTTCCCAGCTGTTTCCTCTTCCCTCATCAGCCTCATCGTGTATTCCCTCATTGTGTATTTAAGTCCTGAGTTTCCCCTGCTTGTTGTCGTGTCCTTGTCTCTGTCTTGCTGGTTATTGTTGCAGTCATCTTTGTCACCTACTGTGGATTCTCAAGTCATGCTTTTGCTCGTGCTCATTTTCAAGCTAAGTGGTTAAGTTTACTCAAGTCAAGTTTTGTGCTGCTGGCGCCTGACCAGCTCTGTTACGTGCGTTATTCAAGCAATAAAAGCTGAAGCTTAAGTTTATTTACGCCTCCTGAGTCCTGCGTTTGGGGTCCCCTTCCTTGCCCGCCACAGTAGCTTATGACAACTGCGTTATGATACAACCAGCAAAAAAACAATAAATTCAGATGAAAGCTCACAATGAAGAAATCTGTCTTTGAAAACATTGTGTACCTTCAATCTCCCACAAAAAAAAACAAATATACAGTACATATATTAATTCTATTCTAGACAAGAGACTCTATATAAGGAACAATTTAAAAAAAAATAGAAAAAAGTATTCACATAGCGGCTGTAAATTAAAAATATATATATTTTTGCTCTGAGAGAAACTTTTACAGCAGACTTTACATCACCAATGATCTCCATTTGTTTGGGTTTGAGAGCTAAAAAATAAATAAATATGAACAACAGTTAATTTCTAGTTTTCTTTCTATCTGACGTCTTCATCAATAACAACAAACGAAGGTGGCCCTTTGGAGAGTCAGTAAATTTTTCTGTCTTTGTTTTAAAGATGTACGAGGATATCCTAAGACTATATGGTGATTAATACACTTCCAGAGACAACTCATTAATTATTAACAACATTTTGTTTCTGTTTTGCTGTGACAGAGGACTTTTATATACCTACTGTACCATTAATTACTACAGCTTTTGGAGCTCTGCTCTGTTTGTCCTTTTTCCATCTTTAAGCATTTTTTTATTCCTTTTTTAAATTCCTCTTTTATTCCTCCTTTTTTGCTATCTAAGCATCTAAAAAAAAGAGAAAAAAGTTATAACAGAACTAGTTTGTGTTTTTTGCTACTTCTTTATCTCTGTACTGTAAAATGGTACAAAGTAGGGAATCTAATAAGGCCAAACTTAAATGTGTAGTCTCATATCAAAATTTAAAACTGATCATTTAAAAATTGATTATTTAAAGGGGTAACACTTCATAACATGGCCCGCGACTAAGGTCGTAAGTACACATATTTTACAGGGATGTACTCTGCAAGTAAATTTAAGTTCTGCATAATTTCCGGAACAAAGGCCTTAGTAAAATATGTGTACTTACGGCCTTAGTCGCAACTGTATTATGAAGTGTTACCTTTAAAGGCATTATTCAGCACCATACACAACAACAAAAATGATATACTGCTGGGATTCTTTGTGAAAAAATACTTTGAAAAATATGAGACACGATGTAAGTGTCTGAACAAGGAATGTAGGACGTGATACAGCTCTAGTAAAATATCTGCATAAAGAAGCAACTTTGGGATTGTGAGGATTTTGTCTTTCAGAAATTGCTTTTGCTGAACTCTATCAGTGTGTGGCGAGATCACTTCTTGACCCTGTTTGTTTAGCAAGCAAGGCTGGTTCAGGAGCCAGAGTGAAGGCTATTTTAATGAACTCTCTGCTTCAGAGTGATGAATAGGAGTGCTAGAGCTCTGTGTCTGCTCCACCCCTTCAATGCACTCAACTAACACAGTGCCCAAGAACAGAGACGTGTTCTTTCCACATACAGACCTACAAACAGATATTCATGTATGCTACGGTCAATAGAATATCAAGATGAACATTTTTTTTTCTTCTTCTGGGTATTGGTTTTAGTGGTTTTGATGACATTATACTCACGAAACTGATCTCAAAATAAACAACAGCTAAAAAATAATCTATGGTATAAGAAGCATGAGCAGTGAGACACAGGCAGTGAGCATGCCAGCTAACTGCACAGGAAAATCCCAAGTACAGATATAAACCTTTATTCTGTAACATAAAAAACTGAAAAATACATTTACATCTTTACACCAATTAAGTTTAATTATAATTGGAGTTCCATCATCACTTTGGTATCTTAACAATTGTACCTATTAACCATATAATTACAAGATCCTCAGGGCCTTATAACAGTGATTGATGCTGGTATAAGCTCTCTCTCTCTCTCGCTCTCTCTCTCTCTCTCTCTCTCTCTTTCTCTCTCTTTCTCTCTTTCTCTCTCTCTTTCTCTCTCTCTTTCTCTCTCTCTCTCTCTCTCTCTCTCTCTCTCTCTCTCTCTCCCTCCCTCCCGCCCCCCCCCAATGTCCCCATTCAGTCCCCCATCCACACCAGACAAGGCTTCAAACTTCTCTGAAGGAAACATTGAGAACCAGTGGTCAGAATTACACATTTAAACTCAAGTTGTAAAAAAAAAAAAAAAAAAAAAAGTAGCTTACATCAAAATTGTTCCTAAAAATAGCCCCTCTGCCTCTGATGTTAAGGAGGATTTTAACAGGAAGTAGTTGAAATTTTAAATTGTTCATCTATGACACACTGACACACTTGAAGAGCATGTTGCCTTCTGTTCACTCGGCTGCATGTATCAAAAATGAGGACGAGCGAGAGACATACTCTAAGATCCCCGCAGTAAGCTTTATTCTTTCCTCTTTTTTTTCTTAATAGATGAAAGAGACAGTAAGCCAGGCCTGTTCATTTTTTTTTCTCTTCTCGGTGTGCATTTATGCCTGTCCTGACAGGATGATATCCTGTCGGATGCTTACAGCTGTGTCATGGAACAAGCCCAATCTTCAGTCATGTCTTCTCTGGCTTCACTCCAGAGCTATGAGGGGAGATGCCTTCACAACCCTCAGTCTAATGCAAATGTCTAACTCCATATCCAACTCTGTAGTCCCAGTGGTGCCCTAGGGGGTTTCTGGCCGAGATATGCCATATGTTAATAAAGAATCACTGTCAATTCTCACACCATTAATTCTGTGGAAGCTGCACAAACTGTTAACCGTCAAGCTATCAGCTACTTCTCTCCACCCCCAGTCTGTCTCACTTCTTATAGACCTCATTTGCACATAATACGCAATACAGGGGGAAAAGTGCTCTTTTTAATTATCCTGAGGATTATGAGGTTTGAGTTGTTCCCAAATGCTAATACATAGATGGCAGCTGTGCATCTTTGCATAAGGAGGAGTATATTACCCTTCCATTTGGCCTCTGTTCCTGATGGCTTACAGCTGATCTTTGCACACCTCATTTGACGAGAAAATAAGAGGCTGGAAAGCTTTGCGCGAGAGACCTCGGAGCGTAATGAAGTTCGAGATCCGATTAAGGAGCAAATGCCAGAACTCACAAAGTTAATGACAGGAATGAAATATGGAATCAATAAGGAATTCATTTTGAACGATAAAAGAGACAGATGAAGAAGATTTTATGGCACTGAGTTGAGCTCGTAAATTAAAACTCACAATATTGATCGGATTTAATTGTAGCTGCAGACGGGTGGTGTTTACAAGATGAGAATAATTCAGTAGTATAACTTTCTAATATGTCCGTTAAGCATCCAAATGTGCTGTATTGTGTTGCTGTCTTCTGACATGAATGCAACCCATTAGCAACAGATTCTACAAGTTTATTAAAAGTCTACAACTCTATATTGGCACCATGTCAGGCCTAAATATTGGTTATGCTAATTATTCACATATTTTTTAAATGCTTTTTACACAAATGTTTAATTAGCTAATTAATATACTGCTACCATTAGCCACTTTTACACATTTAAACACAACTCAAAATGCAGTATAAATTTAACAAAACAGGCAAATGTTATGATTTATGATGCTTGACCTTCAGCTGTTTAGCTGTTAGTCAGTGCTGTCTTGGTGGTACAGCCTGCATATCTTTCTGTTCATTCCAGGAGTGGAAAATAAACTCCCCAGTCACTCCTTTAATCTCCTCGACACACATGAAGTAACACAAACTTCATGTATACAGCTCAGGTGTTCTAACTTACTGTTGTATAGGTGTGTCACGGTGGGCGGATAGTGATAGGTTAAATATCCCTGTGGGTCACAGCTTTGGCCTAACTACCTTTTTGAATGGAAACCCTGTATAAGAAGTATGCTACCAACATTGACTTAATACTGACTTAAGCCAAAAGAAGTGATAACATAGAAGTGTTCTATTTTCTACATTTTGGCCTTGTCTGACACTAAATGATCTTTATTGGAATGAACACATGCTGTGCATGATTCATATACCCAAAAGAGCTCGATGCAGAGCATTGGCTTTATAAGCATCACAATGATAGACAAAAAAAACCTACAATACTCCGACCTCAAAAATCATGAGCTTGAATTCGATGCTATTCCGAATCTGCCACATGCACGATAAAATATCCGTAAAAGTTTCAGCAAATCAGTAATATTCACAGTCCTCATTAATTACAGGACTTTAAATCACCCACATGCTTTCATACAGCCACAAACCCCCACAGCAGACATATTTATTTTCTTCTCTTTAATTCTGTATTTTCTTCTTGGCTCCCTTAGCTGCTACTTTGTCAGCGAATGTGGGAGACAAAATAATTGCCTCTATATTTCCTGCATTGATTTCTTGCACAGTTCTAATACAGTGGTCAGGCTGACCACTCAGGCATCCATGACAGGCCCCTGTATTGCAGGCTTTGTGTTTCAAGAAAAAAAAAAAAGAAAAGCACTTAAGAGTCAAGACTCTTGATTTTCTACAGCTTCCTCTCAAGGTCAAACATTAGCAATCAAAACAAAAATTCCTCAAAGAAAATGCATTTCAGAAAACTCTGAGCTGCAGATGAAGCACATATGGCAAATGGTGCACATATGGATACTAAAGTGAACTGACAATGTCAAGGTTGAATGTGAAGAATGTGAAATGCAGGACTCTGCAGGCAGAATATACAATTAAAGATGATTTATTTAGGCAACAACAAAGATGGGGGGGAAAAAAAGGTAAAATAAACACAAATTCATGCGGGGAAGTATAACACAGCATAGCAGACACTGCAGAACAAACTAACCAGGAAGACAGGACTAATTATACACAGACTGATGACAAACAGGAGGGGACGGAGACACAGGTGAAGGCAATCAGGGGAGACGGGGAAATGAAAGGACACTGGGACAGACGTGAGCACTAACATTTAACAAGTACAATATGAGACAGAGAGTAGACAGGCGGTTAGAACTGCCACCTCACAGCAAGAAACTCCTGGGTTCTAATCCACCACCTGGCTGGATTCAAACCTGATGTGTGGAGTTTGCATGTTCTCCCCTTGCCTGTATTGGTTCTCTCTGGGTACCTCAGAAGCTGACAACCAATGATTGGTTGTCTGTCTCTATGTGTTAGCCCTGCAACACACTGGCAAACTGTCTAGAGCGTACTCTGCCTCTTGCCCTATGACAGCTGGGATACTACTACTACTACTACTACTACTACTACTACTACTACTACTACTACTACCCTGAATTGGATCAGTTGAAGAAAATGGATGAGACAGTGAAACAAACAATCCAAAGAAAACATGCTGAACATGGAAGTAGGAAGACTCACAGTAAAGATGACAACAGAGACAAGGGAACACTGGAGGACAAAATCATAAACACAGAAAAACAGAGAGGAGACAGAGTGGCTTTAAAATAGTACTAATAGAAACTACAACATAAGCCAAAACACAGGATGCAGAACTGAAATTCATCGCTAGAATAACCGTAAGGTAAAAACAGAAGTCAAAGACTCAAGGATGTCAAGGGTAATAAATCAGGACAGGAACCCAGAAATACAACAAAGACAGAAATCAGAACCTGGAGTAACAATGAAACCTCAACAGAAGCCCAAATTGAAATATATTCACACAGGATTAAAAACCCAAAAACAACAAAAACTCTAGCACCGTGACAGAAAATGAGACTAATATATAAATATACCAAATTCCCAAAGTGAGCATCAGGAAGAATTAAGGGATTGTAAGATGATTAACAAGACAGAAAGCACAACGTAACAGTAACAGCTTGTCTGAGCTCAGTGTTTTTTACATCACATCTTTTTCACATAAAGTTGTATCTCTTGAGGCCTCTAAAACAATTTTAAAAAAAACATTATATTAGCAGAAAACATCACCAAAGGCCTTTCAACCTATAAATGTAACCAAGTGACAAAGAACGTAATCGGATACTTTGTCCAAACCTTCAAATGTAGGATATGTAGAATATCACGTTTGAAGTCATATTTTTTTACAAGAGTACAAAATAGTACAGCAGGGAGTACTGATACTTTCATGATGTTGGGTTTCTGTTTAGTAATTTTCTGTTTTGTTTTGTAAATCACTGTTGCCAGTTTTACTTCCTGTCTTTGTTTATTTCCCATCCTTTGTGATTGCTTGCCCCAGCCTCAATAATGTCGCCTGTCTTTTGTCTGCTGCAGCTGTTTCCTATTAGTCATTAGTCACCTTAGTATAAATACTTCCAGCTTTTCACTTCCTGCTTGTCAGATTGGCTGTGTTCAATACAGTTGTTAAGCTTTTTGGGTGTTTGTTTGCATTTTCCTGGTTCTCCTAGTTCTCCCTGTTTATTAATTCTCCCTGGGGTGTTTTTGGTTTATATTGCACTTTGCCTGTCTTTGGACCTTGCCTTTTTGCCTGCTTTCTCTGACCGCCTCTCTGTGTATGACCTCTGCCTAGATTAAAGGCTGTATTTTGGATTTTACTTTGCCTCTCTGTGTCCTGCCTTTGGATCCTCTTCCATTGTTACTGTTACAGGTACTGAGTGGAATAAAGTTATTATGCTTCATTGTCCTTTGAAATATTGTTTTGTAGACTATATCCAAGTCGAAACTTGTCTTTTACTTTATATCGGAGCCCTTTTTCATTTTCACTTCATAATACCTGCAAATTTTACTCGCTACCATTCAAAGACTTTTGTGTGCAACAAAGAGTCATTACATTTTCCTTTTAGAAGTAGAAAGAAACTAATTTCCCCATATATTGAAATGTGCACTATATCATTTGAGTAGCACATTTAACAAGTCTGGATCAATACACAAAACAATTAGAATTAAAGACACTAACACTGGCAGTGTTTAGCATCGATGCACTAAAAACAGCTCCTTCACTGAAGATACTCCTGTTTTCATTGAATCGTGTATTGAGTGAATGGCTAAAATACATGATGTGAGCATCATGAATGGGTGGCTTGAAGAGTGTGTGTTGCACATGACAGACCGCAGTAATAATGCAGCTTGTTGGCTTGGCTGTTGCTAATGAAAGCTTAGACAGCGGCTACCAGCAGTACTGCTAAAGACAATCCGCGTGAGCATTTGAAGGAGTTTTATGAATGAAATCAGAAATGATTCTCAGGTTTTAGTCAGAATATTAGCTACACTGGCAATAAATTTGAAACACTGAGTTGAAGCGTGCAGCCAGTCGTGGGAGGTTAATATATTTTTAGGGCCAGAAGTTGCGATGACTGGGGGCTGCGTGGATGGCAGGAGGCTGTCCTCCTACTTTGAAAATGTGTGAGAACTGAACATAAACTACTCTGATCTTCAAAATTCTAGATTATGATCTACGACTATGAGCCAGTTCAGTTAATTCTGCAAATGCATTTTTCACGTCACGTTCAGCTGACAAGCAAAGTTACCACTAAATATGGAATAAAGAATTGAAAAGGCGCCGCAGGCAAAACCGCCCGCAGGGTGGGGTTTGCTAGTTTTTGGGGTTTTTTTTAAAGATCTTTTATGAACAGTAAATAAAATCCACAGTTCAGTAATGACCATATAGTTTTACTGCAACTGTTGGGAACTAAAACACTGAATATTAAATGCTGTTTTAACACCTGATTCTGACTCTCAAGGAAACAATAAATAAATATAACTGACTTAAACTTAAAATTAATGCCAGCCATACATTTTCAGTTTTAAAGGATTAAAACTTCAGCACAGCAATCTCATTTAAACAAAGTCTTTTGTGCATTTTGAGCAGAACGAGTGTGGGAAAGTTGATTAAAAGTCAAAATGAACATGAAGTGCGAGTTAAAACATTGTGCCTGGTTAATAAAATTGTGTTTGCCGCACTTTAAAGTCTGGACAATCCTTCAGGTAGAGTTCGAGCTTCAGAATTGTTGTGCCTGACACTGCAGTATGTAGATAACAGCAATATCTGGCAGTAACCAATGGGCTCACAGGGCGCAAATTTCTTCGTCCAGGACAAATATGTATTGGTACACATTTAATAATATGAAAGATAACAAACTCTTGCTTTGCCCAAAGCCAATTCCATCGTCTTTCTATTTAATGAGTAGAAAAACACAAAATCTCCTATGATTTTTGCAGTTCTTAATTGCCCAACTTTTCATCTTGTTTTAGCCTACACTTTTTGCGTTCCCTGGGGCAAATGTTTAGTATAATGACCCCTTGAACCTTCCCTTCTGCTGCAGACTGCTCTTTAAATTAGGCAAAGGCGGTAACGTCACCCACACACTCAGCTGAATGAGAGTACAGGGCACAGCTTCAGAGAAACAAAACAAGGGCAAGAGTTAGAAGATGGAAGGATGTGGGAAGGACAGGAAAAAAAGAGGGGGGAAAAAAGCACATTGTCCACTTACGCCGGTCTTGATTCCTGCAGTGTGAACTGAATTTTCCTTCAGATCTAAAGCCTTGTCTAACAGTCTTTCCTCTTAACAGTCCAGTGGGGTGAAAGCACCCTTTGAACCTTTTTACAATGACTTCGTGACATCACACTGTCTGAGAACACCTCTCCCACCCTCCGTGTCAGAGAGGTAAGAGACGACACGCTGGATCGGCAGAGACAGCGAGAGAGCAGGAGCAAGAGAGCATTAGCCCTGTGGTCTCAGCTGAGGCATCAATTAATGAGCAGCCTGGGAATGTGTCCATCCAGACACACTTTTCACCAAGGTGCCACAGGAGGCCACGCCAGAGCCACAGACGGCTGGGGGACATGAATAATTGAGGTCCCTGTTTTAAATGTTTAAATAAATTAAGACCAGGGGAAGAGGTGTTAAGAGATGTACAAGTGGGAGAATGGGAATTGCGGCAAAAATATCTCCATTATGTCTCTAATCATGAAGCAGGAATGTGTTCTTTGTCAGAAGCAAGGCTTCCAAGTCACGTCGCCAGTGGGGGGGAAATAAGTGCATGCTACATATAACACACTCCCTAACTTTGCAAATGTGATGGATTGAGTTCAGCGCTTTGTTGCCGTATCGATCAACCTGTTGTCAAAAAGATCTTCCTAGTCTTATTTTGCCCAGTTCAAACATGTGTGCATGTCTTGGGGTGGGTACCGGTTAGATCAAAATTTTACCTAACTCTGAGAGCTGACCAGCAGTGAGGTGACAAATAGTGAGTGGAGAGTTCTTTGAAGAGCTAGAGGGAAACCACACAGGGCTAAATAATAGCATCATGAAGCTCTGTGCCTGAAAAGCCTGGTAGATAAAGTCCTGAAAAATAAGATGAGCGCCATGTGTTCTTTCTTTCTGCTGCGCATCATCGCATTTCCAGATCCATCAGGTAACTGATATAGGGACACACCAGATGTGGAACCCTGGACCAACACTGGTATGATGATTAAAATAACAACCGAGCTGCATGAGAGTCAATATCAAATGGATACTGGTTGGGATGGCCCCTTTTAGGCAAGTGGTCAAAAGTAGAATTTCCAAATAAACTAAAAAAAAAAAAAAAACAACTAAAGTTTATTTTGTTGTGTTTATTTAATCTGTATTATACTGTAGATGATATGAGTTACAAAGGGAACACGCAGCTTATCTATGTAATAAAAGTATCCAGGGTTAGAGAGGGGCAGTGATATTTCCATATCTGAGGAAAGTCTTTCTGGTAATGTTCCCATTGAACTGCTGCCCAAATTTTCTACAATCTCAGTCACTCAATGCAGATCTGGAAAAGCACTCTGACCTTTGAACTAGTAGCTGCAACTCCTTTAACCGCTTCATTTTCTTTGAACTACTTTAGTTTCTTTGAACAGAAAAACAGATCTTTTCTCAAAAACTTTCTCTGATGATGAATCAAAAATCAGTCCCCTAAACGACTATTAGATCTGCAACACTGTTGTTTTCTCACATAACTGACGTATGTACGCAGCAATATTTTTAGTGCCATATGGCCTATTTCAGTTCGGTGTTTATCAAACTGTACAAAGTCACAGTGTGTGACATTACAGCAGCTGATATTTTGGACCAGCCATTTGTCAGCAGGACACAGAGAGTAAACAAAGCCCCAGTGATTGGCAGACGTTCCACTCTGCAGAATCCAGCAAAGATAGCTCAAATTGGATGCAAAAGCTGCACACTTAGATTTCAATTTGTCTTGTGCATTGATTGTGATTTGTCTCCAGTATGTGAAGCTGGGGAGTAAACAGTGATCAAATTGGTATGGTCCCATAGAGGCCATACACATTTAGGGTGCTCTGGGCTCGTACTGGTTTATGATGCAGAACAGACAGACAGTCAGGCAAAGGGATGTCACAAGAGGAGGTATCAGGCTTCTTGGGTGTGGGCGGCTTCTTCTGAGCTGCCAGTGGACCACTGCTTCTCCTCTCTTTCATTTTCTCCTTCTCACCCTCTCTGACGCCTAAGTCCAAAGCCCAAGAGAGATTAGTCACCCCACACATTGTGGTGAAGGAGCTTTTGAGTGTGCATGTGAATATGACAGTGTGTATTTGAAGGAAAGACAGAGTGCAAGGAAGACTAAAGAGAGCATGCAGGGAGAGAAAATAAAATAGTTTTTCAATCCAACCCTTATAATTCTGTCTTGTATTTGAAAATTGATGCTGCTATGGAAAAGGAACATCTATCTAAGCATGAGAACTGTGTTGGAGTAGCAGGAAAGCCTCCACGTGCAGTACAGATACAAGAACAGCCACAAGAGGAAAATGATAAGAGAACCTACAAGAGATAGAGCTGGCCCTGTGATAGACTGGTGTACCCCGCCCCTCATCCAAAGTCAGCTGGGATAGGCTCCAGCCCTCCTGTGGCACAGAATGGGATAAGCACTTAAGAAAATGGGGGGATGAAATGGATCGATCGACAAGAGCCCCTAAGCTTGAATGTTCACACAGACACAGGGTTTGGGCAACATCATGCCACTTTAAAAATGACTCATTTAAAATGGTGCAAGGCCAATCATTATAATTTCCTGTATCCAGTTATACCGCATTAGAAGAAGGAATAAGATCAGTAGTAGTTTTACTTCTTTTTTTGATTTTGTGAGTCATATCTGCATTTAATGTAATTTTTGACTGAGAATGGAATCTATATTCAAGCATGCTTACTTCTGGAATCCCAAATGTAGTGTGGACTCATTGATTAAACAGCCTTTGTGAAAGTTTAGTCTACTCTTTTATGGCAGAATGTGGGTGTACACTTCAGAACAGTGCTGCCACAAGAGATTTTCTAGCAGAACAATGAGCACAATATTGTTTATGGATGCTCATAAATTTCCT
Organism: Cichlasoma orientale; assembly: GCA_034780415.1. NCBI lineage: Eukaryota > Metazoa > Chordata > Actinopteri > Cichliformes > Cichlidae > Cichlasoma > Cichlasoma orientale. The sequence continues at coordinate 241,342 of JAVDPK010001828.1, read as the reverse complement.
TCATGCTTTTTTTTAAATGCATATAGTGGTTTGTTTACACTGTCACTGGGGCAAGTTTGATTTCTATTTTACAAAGAGCTTTGCTAAATGTGTCACTGCTTCATAGAGGACACATATTATATCCCTAGTATTAATATGGCTGCCACCTAAGATTCAAAGCTTCAAAGCATCAGTTGCAGATTCCCAATTTGACTCAAGAGCTGGCAGGAAAACTGGTGTTTTCCATGCAAACTATGGGGAACTCCAGCAGTCCACTAGCAACCAAGGCAATCGCAGCGAAATATTCAGTGCAGCACCAGACACCTCTTTGCAACCAATTACACCTTGCAACTGCCAGCAACCTCCAGCAGTCACTCGCCAACCATTTTAGGAATATACATTCTTCCCCAGCAACCTATGTGTGCCAGATGGTTGCTGAGTGGTCTCTAGATGTGTGACTGGGACCTACGTTTTTAAAAATAGTCTGTAATAAGGTTAAAAGAGAATGATATACTATAAAAGGTGAGCAATAACTGTTTTTGCAAAGAAAAAGGACCAAAAAAAGGATTACGTACATTAAACTGCAGCTGGATACCTGCACAGCTAATGCCGATAATTTGGAAAAGACTAAAAGTAGGACAGATTGAACAGTTCAGTCAAAGAATCGGGATCTCCACACATTCATAGGAGAGAAAATACTAAAGCTAGAAGCAGAGTCACAGTACTGACATCCAACTGACACTTCTACAGTAAAAAAATTAACAGAAATCTGAGCCAAATACCACTGATGAAGTTCTATAATGGAATATTACTATACAGTATCCTGACAGTGTAAATGTTTGTCATTACTGCCTTAAATGAGGAAACTGAGGTACATGTAAAGACATGTTAAGACCACAGTAAAATTGTCAGATTTATTTTAGATACAGATCAGTTTTGAAGTTAGCTTTAAGTGAAAAGCTTGTGACGCACTTGTTAAACTAATTTGTATCATATAGTAGTGGGTGTACTTTCTCCCAACTGTGTTCTCCATACTCTCACATTTTCAATTCTAATTTCTTTAGTTAATCCAACATAAAATTCATTGTTGTATCATTTAAATACATTTTGAAACTCTGGGTTTTACAAAACAGTTTTCGCAGGTAATTGCTTATTCTCCCACCACCACCTGGAGAAGCACTAATAAGCCCATCTGACCCCCTGCCTGGCAATCCTGGCTCATACTTCAAAACATTCCCCACTTCCTTTCACACACACGTCTGCTTCGTTTATTAGTCATCAGTTACCCAAATGCAACAGAAAAAAATCAAACGGCAAAAGAATAATTAAAAATGAAATGTGATATAAGTATTTATTGTGCATGTACATAACTGCCTGAAAGAGGAGGCGTGCTTGAATGGATGAAAGAGAAGCATGAACTGGAGTTACCTCTGAGCTAATTCTGTCATAGTGGAAAGAAAACACAAGTACCCAGATTTCATTTTGTTCGTTAGATCAAGGTTCGGTTGCTGGCTTCTGCACACAATGCATTTAAGAGCATTCTGAAAATAGAAGCCTGCTTTGAAGAAGTCATCAGCTCTTCCATTGTTGGGCTCTCGTGATGGAGAAACCTGACCGGACTTCATGTCAGGTCACAAAATCCCAACCGGGTCCAATATTTCACATGAGGGTCAGGAGGAAAGGAAGGAGGGGGGGAGACATGTAAGAAAATCAGAGCAGGAACAGGTGAAACTTTCAATTTAAGAAAAGAAAACCTAAACCAGCCCTCCTGCATGATGCACATACAGAGACCTTTGCCATTAATTGTCACTTTTATTGAGTCTGATTTTCTTTAATCTTACTAACAACAGGGTTGCCACGTTCCTGCTTTCTCACCAAAGAAATAACAAGCCTGGAAATAACAGTGCCATTTTTACACCCTGTAATTGCAAATTTTTTACCCAGATTGCAGTCTAATGATTACAGGCATGAGGCTGGAGCTCGACAGTAACACCATAAAAAAAGTATGGGAGGAAAAAAACATACTGCTATGGACCCTCAGGCACCACAAGAGTTGTAGAGAAAATTATCTGCCAACAAAAAAATGAGAGCACCATTTCTCCCCTAGGAATCACGGTTTGGGAATTGGGGTTCTCAAATTTTTCACTAGGTGGCTGAATTTTTTTTTTTTTTTTTTTTTGCTGCTGTACTCGAGATGAAGTTGATGAGATACTGGCACAACAGCAGAATACTCCAAGTCAAAGCTGCCAAATACTGACTTCCAACAGAAGAGGCATAGAGAGGGGGACTGGAGGATGAGAGCAAAAGAAAGGAATGTTGGTAGAAAAGTCTGATGTCTGGCAAAGCTGAAAAACACCTCCATGGAAGAGTGAATTTCTCTTCTGAGGCTCTGCTCCACTCAAACCTAATTGTCCTCAGTGTCCTCAAGACTTTGAGAGTCAGCTGGAGAATTACCCAGGCAGAGACATGTAATACCTCCACTCTATACCAAGTGTCTTCAGGATGGACGGGAACATTAGGTCTTAGAAAATCCCTGTACAACAGGCTGCCAGGAGACCAAGCGGGCTCCATTCTGAAAGAATCCTTTTAAAAGTGTCATACATCAATGGTCAACATCCGTGATTCTCATCTTCACACAATAGGGGTAACCAGATGAATCTGCGGGGGTTAAAATATGATCGACAAAGTGTGAAAACATTGTGTTTCCCCCAAATCTTTAATGCTTATATAAAACACGGCACCAAAATCGAAACAAATTTGCATTATTAGTTTTCTTCATCTTGAGCTTCAACAAAACAAACAGTGCAGTTGTAATTAAATTCTCCTAAATCTCTAGCTCCACTGGCCTCTGGTAGCTTAATGTTTCAACTTGCCACGGTGATGTACCTCAGGAGGCAGACTAGGTAAAGCAGGTCATCTGCCAATCAGAAGGTTGGTGGTTCAATCCCTGGCTGCTCTAGTCTGCGTGCCAAAGTATCCTTGGGCAAGATACTGAACCCCAAGTTGCTCTCCAATGTATTCACTGGGGTGTGAACGTGTGTAAATGGTAGATATCAGAACCAGTCCATTTACCAATTACCATGTAAAGTTGGGACATCACTGCTGGATGTAGTTAAAGGTACAAAGCTCTCCCAACAGTGTAAGACTGTCCTAGTACTAGGCCGTCCTGACTGTTCTGCTCTGAAGCTTCAGTTGTAGTCATCAGCATATACTGTATATGTACCACTGGCCAGCATGAGCGAACTTTATAACTGTGGTATCGTCTGACAGAATCACATGCCTACAAGCTAAAGATTATGGCTGTGCTGTGATTTCAGCTTCATGAATAATCCTTATGTGACATAGCTGCAAGAGCAACTTAAGAAGTGAAGGATTTAACCTACAAAAATTAGTTAGCATTCACTATATGGACAAAAGTACGGGACCACTTACACAGTACACCTACAGGAGCTGCTCAGCCATGGAAACCCGTGCCATGAAGCTCGTGGCACGCAGTTTTTGTGCTGATGTTAATGCCAGTGGAGCTCAGCAGACCTCAGCACTCAGCAACCCTGCTCTGTAACTTTAAGCAATAATGACTTGAACTGAAGCATGATGGTTAATGCTGTGAATAAGAGGGATGAAAGGCACCCATGGTACAGGTTTCCATGTTTGAAATATTAACAAAAATGAATATCCAAATCCTGAAATTGAAAGCCTACATGACAAACTAGTATCCAGGCAAAAAGCAGTGATGCCAAAAAAAAAAAAAAAATCCATCAAACAGCTCAGTATCCAAGTATCAAAAATTCCTTTAAACACACGATGAGCTGATCTATGTTTTCCAAGACTATCAGATGAACTTTGTATGAGTGTCTCCACTCCAGTCGTGTACACTGAACAGACAACAGAGGGAGCTGATATAATACAATGACCTCACAACGCACACATACACAATTTTAATCAAGCAGTAGGCGATACTGAAGCCTGTGCACGCAAACATGATGTGCCCCCACACACCATTCACATAAATGCTCCGGAAAACACCCACTTTTTTACAAACACTGCAACACTTCAGCTGCACACACGCACTATCTTGCGCCACGTCTCTGTTTCTCACACACACACACCCACAGCCAAACATGCACACAGCAAATCAGCATGAATAAATAAGAGATGGAGTTGTGCTTCACAGCCTAATCTCTTAGGGGGAAAAAACAACGCGCCACACATCAGCCCAGGCGAGTGAGTGGGACACTGCTGGCTTCCAGAAAACCAATTTGTTAGTTTATTGTCTTGGTGTTTAGTCTATGGTTACAGTTGATTTCAGCCAGCCCATCCCGGGCATGATCCTTTAAATGGCATCTATAAAACATGGGATGTGCTGTCCTCATGTCCTCCTCCTCCGCTGTACATGTCAGAGCTGCATGCAAGCGTCACAATGCTGCATTTCGCTCGCTATGGTGGGGCTTTGAATTTCCCTTTAAGCACCCGATGGATTCACCCAAGCAGCTCGAGATGGTGCTTTGAGAGGTGGAACAAACTGTGCTTTCTAAACACATTAGCCTATGAACACCGCTGAGCAGCGAATCTTGAGGTGCTGAAATCGGGTGTAATCATGTAGATAGATGGCTGACTTTTTATTGTTCCGCTAAACCAAATCTGCAGGGCTGGTGGTGAATACAGAATGTCTGAAATGATGCAATAACCCAGATTTTATGGTTAACTCATGGTGCTGCTCTGCAATGTTCTCTGTGTCAAAGCACTGGGCTGTCAAATGTATATGTATCTTGCACATGCAGACATGCCTGGTGATAGGAAATGCAAAAACTGGAAGAGCTGCAATGCAAACAGGCAATCTTAATTGTACAACTGCACAACATATGTACGAGGTGGGAAAAAAAAACAATACAGTGCCTGTATTATTTTGCCTCATGCCTGCAAACACAATCCACACTCTTCTATTATGCCCTATTGATCTGACAGAGTGAGCAGGAAGCTGGCAGAGAACACAAATACTGCCTGGGGTGGCTCCTTAAAACTAGACACAAGCCTCTTATCCATGGTGTTCTCTTCCTCTGGAAATCACCTGGTGGCTCATGCATATCAAGTACTCTCTCCGAGCCTCAGTCTACAACTCTGCCTTTTTTTTCCAGGCACTGCTGTTTGTTGCAACATCTATGTAATTGTAGCTTTACAAAAATTGGAGGCTAATCTGTTTTACCTGTATATGCCGGTTATTTGGCACTACTAAATTGTGTTTTGTTGCATCCAAACATCACGAGTAATCATTTTTGTTTCACCACTTGTTAGAGTACCCTGTGCCAATGTGCAGGAAGGCAACGCTATGCTGAGCACAACTCCATAACAAATCCTCACTTTTTTTCTTTTTTTTGTCTTTTTACAGCTACCACTGCAGAGCAAGCAAATCTTTTTTTTCAAGTTTCCAGTTTACTGTCAAATACAGTGGAACTGTCACAGGGATCCCATCTCCAGTAATCCCACAGTGGCCTTTGCTCTGCCTGTCAGCATTACCAGCCAATAACGCTGCACAATAAAACCCTCCAGAACAACAGTGGGCCGCAGGCAGCTTCAAGGGCTACTGACGGCGATCTATAAAACAATATAATGGGTTGCCTGTCAGCAAGTGTGAAAGGGAAGATCTACACCTCCTCTGACTCTCTGAGGGGACTTCAATTAATCACAGCAGAATTGTATCACCCGGCAGTAGGAGTGTAAGGTTATTACCATCCCCATATTCTGCAGGATGAAATGCGATGATAGCACTAATTGAGAAGAAGAAGAAAGAAAAAAAAACAGCTGACCAGACAACTCTTGTCAAGAGGATGAAGGGCAAATGAAAGAATGAGGCAAACAAGAAGATAGACTGAGGTGGATTTAAAAAAAAAAAAAAAAAAAGGAGCATGGATGAGACAAATTAGGAGAGGAAGAGTGGAAAGTCGATGCTGCAGAAAGGGAAATATTCACAGTGGTGTGTAGGCATAATAATAAATATCTCCGTGCAACAGCTGACACCAAATACATGAGCCAGTTCTCATTAGGGACTCCTTCTGTGTGTCTGCGGTATAATACAACGAGATAACACCACTGTACTTTTGCTGAAATCACAAACAAGCTGTTTATAGCTGGAGCTGCTTTTCTCTTATGTTGGAGTTAAAGGGAAGCACACCTGCACCTGCTGTGAATTCAGCTCCACGTTTAACTTTGCTCTGATGCTTAACTGCAGGGAGCTACGTTTATGTTTTGGGGTTACATTTGTCGAGGTACGAGTGATGTGAAATAAGGAGATTTTGAAGGTAGAAGGGTCCAAAAAAAAAAAAAAAAAAAAAAAAAAAAAGCTAGATAGATTATGATCAGATAATTATTTCTCCGCAGGTAGAGGAGAACACAGGCGTCGTTCATTTAAAACAAAAGCATGTTCCCTTCACGCGTTTTACACATAGAGGGGAGTTCCTTTCGTGCCTTTGCGCACATGAGCAGATCTCTCAGAGGGGAAACTTTTTTTGTCCAATCGGAGCTGTCACTGATGGATTCATGTTGATGCGCACATCTGATATTCTCCGAATCTTGGCCATATGAAGTTGAACATTTACCAGCCTGCCGCTACACCTGCACGCCACCTAAAGTCGTGAGTTTCCAGTAGCCTATTGCTGCCCGACGATTTTTTAAAATCTATTTAGCATAATAGGGGGAAAAAAATCAACAGTGTTATCAATAAGCCTCAATCGTAGGTTCGGCTGCTGTTTCACAGTCACACATGAGTTGTTAAGCATTAAAAAAAAATCTGAATATGAATAGTAATAATATGATTTTGTTGTCTATTAAAAGTGTCCAAAAGTGAAACAAAAAATCAACCATAAACGCCAACCTACCTGTCGTTGTTCTCTCAGTTAATCCCGGGAAATGTCCCTTTCATTTATTCTCCATTGCCAATCACAAAAAAACAGAAACCTCTTCTTTAGGCAAATGGCATTTCCTTGTCGCTTCAAGACGCCCTGGACAACACATAACCTAAAACACTGGTCTAATGTTAAGCTCTCCAGACGCACAATCCCTGAGTGAAATGAGTCTAAACTGGGGCTGCCGGCTACTTGGAGGCGGTGGACTTGAAAGTCTGTAAAAGTTACTGGTCCTCCGCCTCTGACTCAGAACTTCCCATCCGCCAGAGCTCCACGGCAGCTGGACAACACGCCGGACCGTCACTCATACTTTCTGAATTCAAGCATGCTGTGGTTTTCTACAATCCCCCTTCCACATACTGGGTGCAGACGGGTTTTTGGCAACGTCTTCTCGCAGTTAGAGAAATGAATCTGAGGTGTCCGAGGGATGAGAGAGCAGCCCGATTCATCACTGCGCGTGTGGACCCTGCTGATGCAGCGCCGGTGCTTTAGCGCCATCCAGCGGTGCTGCGGGATCGCAGTCTCCGGTGGCGACGGGGAGGACCTTTATCAGAAAGCTTCAGACATTGATAACTGGATGATTGTTCCCTTCTGAATGCAGCAGAGAGCAAACTACTGTACAGCAACGAAATAAAAACTGAATCAGATAAGTCACTAATTACCACAGTGCCATTTATGTGTGGGTTTTTTTTAGGCTGATTGGTTTGTTTAAGATGTTTTATCAGTTTTTATAATACAGTATCTTTCATTTTGAGAAACAAACTAAAAAAAAAAAAAAAAAAAGGCCAGTTTATTATGTGACATGATTTTAGAAGAAGTGCTTTGAGCTTTCTTAGAAATGGAGCTAAGAAAAGATTTGGGGACTCAATATCAATATTTTAAAATGAGATCCAACCCAATTCACTTAGGGAAAAAATGGCAATGAACTCCCTAATATCTCATTAATGCTGAAAAATAAATGGGAAAATTAGCATTCTCCTCCTCCTCTTATGTCTGATGTTGTCACCTGACTTCCTGCTTTTATGCACCTGCTTTTATTTATTTTTTTTAATAATAAAAAAAAGCCTACTAAAATGTTTATTAGGGCCACCAAATGTGAGTGAACGCAGAAAAGACGACAGCTCTGTGCTGAAGGGTTTTTCACACCTCTGTGGTGCACACGAACACCATCTTTTGTTGTAACCTAGTAGATGTCTTCTTTCTATAAAAGACAAAAATAGAATCACAGGATAAGAACAAGATGAAGAGCCTCCTCAGTTCTCACAAAAAAAGACTCCCCTCTTACCAAAACCCCTTCCCTTACCCTACCCAAACACACCACCCACACGCGCAATTTGTGTGAACTCAGCCACTCTGAAGAACTTCAGTATTATGACATGAATTAGGCTCGCGCATACTCACCAAGTTTATGATAACACATTGTTGTGTCTTTGACATTCAGCTTCCACGCTCCCCATGCATTGCTGTCCAGGCTACAAAAGCCATCCCTCCTTTAATTTCATTATCATCTCTCCATTTCCCAAGCATGCTCTTTCATCGGCCCCCCCCCCCCCGAATGGCAAGAATGGGTGGAATAATCAATACCAACCTTTAAAATAGCCTGTAGGAGATGGGATGCAAGCATTTGGACTTGTATTTGATTGATTTTGGACCGCCCTCTGAGAGTGTTATCATCATGAAGCCAAAGCCATTTACCTCACCGAAAACTCCATAAACACACACGCAAAAGCACACTCACGCAAACAGAATCAAAGGTCAGAACACACAAATCCCCGTGGATAGTGTACAAGAAAAATGTCACACCATTATCACCGCTGGGCTATAAAATTCAACGCAGATACTGTATGTAGACCAGAGACAGGCTTCGCATCACTTCGTATTTGACTATGAATAGAGAAGCTGTTATTTTGACTGTGTGTGTGTGTCATTTATATCATATAATTCCTAAAGTCATCAAGTTTCTTTCCTCCTCAAGCTGCGCCTCACACACATTGAGAAAGGAGATGGCCTCATTAATCTTCTATGCATTGTATAGACCTATCCTGTCATACCTCTGCCACTGTGGTTTGTGACACCGCTTCGCTCATTAAATCATATGACAGGATGAGGTCATCCGGGAGGTAAGGTGTCTCAAGCTGTTTGAGAGCAGATAAAGAAAGTAGTGTGAGCCTTTGTTAGAGAGCTGAGCAACAAACGTACTCTAGGTGGGAGCTAAGGTGACTCATAAGGTAAATGCCAGTTAATGAGAATTTGGCATCAAAATCAAATAAGTCTCCGGGTTTGTCTAAACACAGGGAGAAATAGACATCTGCCGCACTTGAGCGATGATGTGATTTGCAACCTCTCTAAGGAAGTTTTGCTGCCTTTTATTTTAGGTCTCGTTACTGTAGGTGGCACCTTGCATAACCCTAATCATCCCATGCTTGTCATGCTGTGATTATTTTCAGTTGTGGGGGCTTCGTGGTTCGACACTGATTGTGGTGGTTCAGCTTAAAATAAAAGCAACCTGCAGGGAACAGGGCGAGCACTCTGCCTGAACCCTCGCTCGCTTTCAGCACGAAAGTGCGTTTGAAGACAGTGAGATGTCTACCAGAAAATTGCAAGGGAAAAAATAGGAGGCATTACGGCCTCAGGAATGGAGCTCTCCATCAATAATGCAGCGGAAGCAGCAGTTAATGCCCCCTTTAATTCAACAGGTCTGCAGACAACGACACAGTTATTCTTCCTCAAGTGCAGATGCTCGACGAGAGGCAGCTACCTCAGGCTTTATGGCTTTGTGTGGTTTCACTGCCAGGTCTTTCCCCTGACCTCAATCCCAGTTGCAGAGCCTTTGATGGGTTTTCATCAGGGGCTCTCACTAATGGAGTTTCCAACTTCACTAACTCTCTCAGATCCCAGTAGTGCACTGCTGCAACAACAAAGAAATAATGTCCACATAAAGTCAGAATATATGAGCTCAATTTAGAGTGAACAGAGTGTACACCTTTTGTAAACAAAAACAGGGCAGTGTGGAATCACGATGTTACGCAGCTATTTGGTCTAGGTCTGTTTTAAGAGAGCTAAAGCTATCTTCTAGATGGCAAGTATATCAGAAGTGTTTTCCTTTGAAGTTTTGGCTTTTTTAGAGATTGCTGAAACTTTACCAAACAAAAATTAATTGCAGACTGGTTTTTAACCACTTCAAAGAGGAGGAGGTGAAAGCCACATATTTATAACTCTGACTCAAAGCTTCTTTTTTTTTTCTCCAGTGGTAGGAGATTCTGATTCTTTCCTTAAAGGAATGCCACTATGTTCATTTCTAGCTCAGTATTTTTTTTTTTTTTATTGAACTCTGAACTCACAGTTCCTTACTCATTTCTTATTGTCTCATCCACTATCTGAAACAAGGACCAATTTTACAGGTGGAGGCCACAGATATTTTTTTTTTCATTGAGATCAGATGTGGTTTCACATTTTTCTGTGCTTTTTTTTGTAAAGCATCACAAGCAAAAAAAAAAAAAACCCAGTAACCCAATTTATTTAATGATTAACGGCATTTCAAGTGCATCATGCACTATTTAACATGAAAGCAGTCTCTAAGGTAGCTAGTAACTGCAGCTGTGAAATGGGTGCAGAGAAGCAGACGTACAATACTCACATTAATAGAAATAATGTGAAGCCGGAGGTTAAAGTAGAGCAAAAATGGAAAATCTCACGCAAATTTAGCTGTCAAATAAATGCACTGAAATAAAATGGAAAAGTACATTTATATATTATTACACTTTAAAATTTGCATAGCAATAATGCATTGCAGTCATGATTTCCTCTCTTTTTTCTGTGATACAGACCAGAAAGTAAGTACCTGACTAAAACACAGTAGGTGTGTTTTATTTCAGTTCCACCTTATTCAAAGCAAAACATGAGATGGGACAAGATGAAAGCCTTGTTTAAATGAATATTTTTTGCTGTGTGGATCTGATTGAAATATATTCATTTTTGCATTGTCACACAGTGAAATATGGATCTTAGATGTCTAATATTTCTTAGTCTTGTTTTCTGTCCTGACAATCTGCATATCAAATGTCTGCTCTCACCAGAGATTTTTAAAATGGGGCCAGTGTCTGCACCGTTACCACATACACACTCGCGCGCACACCCAGAAAGCTAGAGTAATCATGGAGAGAAATTCTCCCGTCATTTCACTGCTTCCCTCGGATTCTGAGCAGTCTGCCTCAGTGGCCTCTGTCAGAGAAATAGTGGGTCATTCATCAGGAGAGAGATTAAATCTTCATCCACTGCTACTGGATGTTGGGAGTACTTTATCTTTGGAAGAGAAAATAAAAGTAAAGGAAAAAAAAATCCATCCTTTGAGGCAAACAAAATCGTTTAATTTCCTTTTATCACTTGCCAGCATCTGCTGGTGTGGACAGTTTGCGCCTGAACAGCTGCTGTTGAAAAAGCAAATCAAAAAAGGTGATAAACAGATGATAGGTTAACATACAGCCACGGGTTTAAGGCTGAGTCAGTTATAACATGCAAGATAAACATTCTCATCTGTTTAAGAGGCTAATAAACACAACAAATGAAACATTTCTGTTTTCCTCTTCGACATCACCATATTCAGAGTCTGACGAAGCTGCTTTTATCTGGTAGCTCTTTGGCTCCATCTGTTGGAGGACTTATCACAGTGTAAGCACCTCATTAAAATGCAGAACACAGCTTCATCACTTCATGTAATATTGCAAAGCATGTAAATCACTGCATCTACTGAATGTTGTTTTTAAAGCACTTATTTATGTAACTATTACAGTATTACTGTAATGTGAAAATGCTCTGGTCCAGTGGTTTTGGAGACAAAGTAGGAGAGGCAAGGTTGAGATGGTTTGGGCATGTGCAGAAGAGGGATACTGGATATACTGGACAAAGAATGTTGAATATGGAGCTGCCAGGCAGGAGGAAATAAAATAGATCACAGAGAGGATTCATGGATGCAGTGAAGGAGGACATGCAGAGGGCTGGTGTGACAGAAGAGGGTGCAAAGAACAGGGCGAGATGGAGGCAGATGAAGGGAGCAGCAGAAAGTTTTATTCACATTGTAACGTGTAGCAAAATATACTACTCAAGTCTGAGGAGTATGTTTTCATGTTTCATTTGCATGTTTTGATTATAATATTAGTTTCTCATTCCTGGATTTTAATCAAATAATTAGCCTATTTGGAGAGAAAGCTTTATATATAGCCTACTATTGCTTACACTTTGACACTGCAGCATATAAAAATATTACTTCGTTTTGAATTTAATGGCAGTGACACATCTCTTACCGCTGTGTAGCATCCCCTCTTCTTTTAGCAACAGGTCATAAATGTCTGGGAACAGCTGCTGGACTTTTGGAAGAGGAACGTCGTCCCATTGCAGGCAGGCCAGTTCAGCACCCACACTCTTCTACTATGAAGCCATTCTGTTTTAATAGCTGCACTATGCAGTTAAACATTGTCTTGCTGAAATATGCAAGGCCTTTCCTGAAAAAGATGTCATCTAGATGGGAGTATATGTTGACCTGTATATCCCCTTCAGCATTGATGGTGCCTGATGCACACCCATACCGTCAGAGATGCAGGCTCTTGAACTGAGCACTAATAACAAGCCGTGGGGTCCTTCTCCTCTTCAGTCCAGAGAATGCGGTCTCCATGTTTGCAAAAAGAATTTCACATTTCAATTCATCTGACCACAGAACAGTTTTCCATGTTGCCTCAGTCTGTTTTAACTGAGCTTTGGCTGCAGAGAAGACAGTGCTGTTTCTGGATCATGTTCACTTCTTCTTTGCATGGTAGAAATTTAACCTGCATTTGTGGGTGAACTATGTTCACAGACAGTGATTTCTGTCCCTGAGCCCATGCAGTGATTTCATGACAGAATCATGCCTGTTTTTAATGCAGTGCCACCAGAGGGCCATAAGATCACAGGTATCCATCATTGATTTTCATCCTTGTCCATTACGCACAGAGAATCTCCAGATTATCTGTGCACAAGGGATAGGGATCTCCAGATTCTCAAAAACATTTGATGATATTATGTACAGTAGATGATGAGATGTTCAAAGTCTTAAAAATGTTATGTTGAGGAACATTATTCTGAAAATGTTCCACAGTTTGATTGGTGAACCTCTGCCTATCTTTACTTCTGAGAAACACTGCCTCTCTAAGCTGATCTTTTTTTACCCAATCATGTTACCGACCCGTTGCCAGTTAACCTAATTAGATGCAAATGTTCCTCCAGCTGTTTCTTTTTAATACCACATACTTTTACTTCATTCCACATTTACTTTTCCAGCCTCTTGTTGCCTCTGCAACAGTTTTGCAGTTGCAGAGGCAGTTTTGCAACCCCTTTTATTAATAGTCGCTTTAGTTCCCTCAGTGTTTCAGCTTTCACGTGCTGCAAACAACATGCAGCACCAGTATACAGAAGAAGGCAGATATGGGAACACAGAACTGTGTGTGTCTTGTTTGCATGGTCAGTAAAACAGAATTAAAGCTGACAATAGAAAATGCTCAATGGATGTTTTGCTTATTTGGAGCGAGTGAAAACAATCAGTGACGCAGAGTTTAAATTAGCCTCTGTTCTAAAGCACTATCAACCGAAAGATGGACCATGGCCTCAGCGATTGTGTAACTCAATTATAAGCTGCTCTACAATTAGTGCTGCAGTTCTTTGAAAATTAGGCCACAATAAGGACTCTAATGTTCTGATTTACCATTAAGAGTTACAGCTTTAGTGGCAGTATTATGATAAAACATGGTCACTGGGCTTTTCTTAACAAACTGCACTTTATAATACAGGAACCATTACAAAGTTATAGGTAGTAAATTACTTATTAGTGTCATCTTGATCTATTTTAAGCATTTATTTAGGACAACATTTGGATTGCCAAACTGAGGAAAATCTGGTGTTTTTGTTTTCCTCTCTGGCACATCTTTTTAAAAACTTTTTAAAATAATCACTCTCCTCTAATCAGTAGGATTCAGCCCTTTGTGAGGAATTTTAAACCTGTAACTGTATGAAAAAACAGAGCATCAGTCTTATTATTTGTAATTATTTGTTGTGATATTTATCCTTAGCTGTGTAAATATAATTCCTTAGTTGTGTAAATATAACTTAAACAGATGTGTACAAAGTGTTTTATTTATGTTTTATTTATTTTATTCTATTTCTATATACTTTCATACTTATATTGCTGCACAATGGGAGAAGCACCTGTAATTTCATTATGTGATGTATAATGACAATAAAGCTAATCTATTCTAAAGGCTCCCTGAAATATTCTAAATAGCCTTAATAGTTAAAGCTAAACAGCTTTAACTTTAATTACAAAGGACTCAAAAACTTTTGCTGTTACCATAGAAAACCTGAAAAATACAGAATAAATAGTTATGTTTAACTTTTTCAGTTCAACTAATGTCTCCCCTTGACTCAGCAGCAATACCCAATCACCTTTTCCTCAGATTCTTTTTAATATTGAGAGGTCCCTTAACTCTTGGCTGGATTTGCATAGTTGAATTTGTTTAAAGTAACAGTTCCTTGTTTCATTATATTGCTATTTCAACCCTTTGTCATTTTCTGTTTGGTTGTCATTAATTTTTTTTAAATCTTTTTTTAAGATTCATTCATTCATTTAATTTTTACTAATTTGTGGTTACTGTTCCTTTACATAGTCAATATCCATCCCTGCTTTTATCCTCTGACAGTAGAGCTATTATGCCAATACAGCCTTTTAGAGACACTAAACATCCACTTAGCTTGCATTGCATTGCATTATAATTTAGTTTACATTGATTTGGAAAGCAGGGTAATGAGACAGGCCAGAGTGCACCTAAGAAGGGGCAGTTAGGCTCAGCACCTGCTGACATAAAGGTCTCTCTTATGGGCTCTTCTCTTAGGATTGGAGGGCTTTTAATGGAGAGTTTCTGGGGTGGGGGTGGATTTAAGGTGATTATACAAATTTGAGTGCTTGCTTTTAAATGTCAATTATCAGTGGGTATCTGTCTAATTCTACTTGATGTGCATTTACTGGTGTTTTTTCTGTGTATGTGTGAAATGTATCTGTAGAAATTTGGCGTTTGTCCAAACATTATAGCTGTGGTGACTGAGTGGACCCCATATTTCACTGCCAAACAGCACAAATGAATGAAAATGTAATTAAAAATGATTACCTTTCTTGCCTTTTTTATAGTTATACCAAAGCATTACACCTACATTTTAAATCTTAACATTAGTTTTCATCATATATCTCGTCATTGTCTTCTTGTCATTCTCATTAACCTGCTCTCCTTTCTGATTTATTCTTAGTGCTGACTGGTTGCAGAAGGCTCATCGCACACATATAAAGCCAGAGAAGGTGGAAGTTGGCGTCTTGGTCCCTCTCTCTTCCTCCCTCATCTACATTAGCGTTCAGTTGGGAGTTTCCAGCAGTCCTGTTTTCAGTTATATTAGTTTAGCTCACTAGAAGCCAGAATCAGCACCCCATTGTGTGGTTGGGTTACTGCCTTATTCCTCTCATTTGTTTTAGCCGGGGCTCCCATCTCCCTTATATGCGTCTGTCCTTTGTAAGTAAGCACATTTTCATAATTAAAAGCTTGTTGAACTGCAGCAGCATCATTGTCCATTTGCACTGTGAAGTGCTGTCTGATCAGTTTAGTTGCATTTGGATGAATCTGAAAAGAGAATATAGGCTCGCACATTTCAGAATTCATCCTGCTACTTCTACCAGCAGTTAAATGATTAATAAACTGTTATACTGTAAGCCATAAATGGCATAAGGATTGCCTTCATCAAGTCTGACAGATGATGTGGTATGCTTCTGATCATGAGCAGTTCCTTTCCTTCTCTATACTTTTTTCTTCCCATCATTCTGGCACAAGTTCTTGATCTTGATTTCATTATTTCATTTTTTTTCCAGAATTGTGCAGGCTCTTTTACATCTTTTCCCGCAAAGTCATGCCTGGCAGTTACATATTCAACATTCTTTGTCCAATATAACTACTATCCCTCCTCTACACATGTCCAAACTATCTCAACCTGGCCTCTCTTTTGTCTCTGAACCACTCAACCTGAGCTGTCCTTCTGATATACTCATTTCTAATCCTGTCCATTCTGGTCACTCCCAGTGAAAATCTTAAGCACTCCAGCACGGCCTTCTGTCACAAATCACCCCTCACACTCGTCTCCAGCAACTCCACCCTGCCTGCACTCTATCCTCTCTCTCTTGTGCACTGTCCTTTGCTTTGGATGGTTGGCCCAGGTATTTAAACTCATCCACTTTCACTACCTCTTTTTCTTGTATCTTCACTGTCATACCTGTCTCCCTCTCATTCACAAACATGTATTCTGTCTTGCTTCTACTGACTTTCATTCCTCTTCTCTCCAGCGCATACCTCCACCTCTCCAGGCTTTTTTCCACCTCACCTCTCCTCTCCTCTCCCTACTGCAAACAAAAAGGGGTTCAAAGCCAATTCCTGATGCAATCCCACTCCCACCTTGAATCCATCTGTCACTCCTACTGCACACTTGATCACTTTCTTGCTGTCCTTTTACATGTCCTCCACCATCCTTTCACACTTCTCTGCCGCTCCTAATAGAAGACCACAGTTCCTCTCTTGGCACCCTATCATATGCTTTCTCTAGGTCCACAAAGACACAGTGAAACTCCTGACCTTTTCTATACTTCTCCATCAACACTCTCAAAGCAACACCCTTTCTGAGTATGAAGCCATACTCCTGCTCACTGTTTGTCACCTCTTTCTCATAGCTTCATGGTATGGCTCATCAACTGCATCCCTCTGTAGTTACAGTACTACAGCTCTACACATTACCTTTATTCTTGAAAACTGGTACCAGTATGCGTCTTCATTCCTCAGGCATCCTCTCACTCTCCAGGATTGTGTTAAACAACCGTTTCCTTTGCCACCTCTCTCTTTGCTGTATGCCTAGCCTCCAAGTACACTTGGCTACTTCCTTTTCCTCCCCAACTCTACCACTTTTTCTTTACTAACTTCTTCCTTTGAATACTTTCCTGTACTTCTTCATTCTACCATCAAGTCTCCTTCTTTCTTCTGTCCAGAGGATACAATAAACGCCTTCTTGGCAGTTTACGTCAGCACTACAGCTTCACTTCCCCAGTCATCTGGTAACTCTTCCCTACTACCCAGAGCCTGTCTCAAATCCTCTCTGAACGCTGTATAACATTCTTCCATCAACTTCCACATTTAATCCTTACCCCTGCCTTCACTCACTTTCTATTTTTGATTTCCAAAGTCATCCTACAGACTACCACCCAATGCTGCCTACCTACATTCTACCCTGACATCACTTTGCAGTCTGCTGTCGCTTTTACATTGTGCCTTCTGCATAAGATATAGCCCACCTGGGGCTGGGCGATATGGACCAAAAATAATATCACAATATTTTTTAGCTGAATGTTGATATACGATATATATGATATATTTTTACTTCGCAAAAGGTATAAACAAAAAGGCACTACTGAGTCACATGGGCACTTATTTTTTTTACATTCAGCTGTAGACATAGACATATGCACTGACGTATCACAGCAACGGGCCCACCTGCTCAATGCGGCGTCTACGCGTCTGGCGGCTGCATCACGAACACATGAAAAAGACTCACTTCCGTTATTAAGGTCATGTGACTTACGCTATGCACCCAACAACCAGGTACTCTTGGGGGTCCGGGCGACGCCAAAGCGTAAGAATGGACGCAGTACGAAGACACAAAACACGGCAACAGTGGAGGATTCCAGGATTCCAGAACTCTCTGACGTCACTGGAAAACTAGCTACATTTGTCGCTATAGTCACTTTTTGCAACTTAGCAACAAAGTCACTAAGTTGGCAACACGCCATGAAATTAGCATATGATATAATTTATTTTCCCGGGCAAGATTTTTTTTACCGGTATTATCGTGAATGATATGATATGGCCCAGTCCTAAGCCCACCTGTGTGCACCTTCCTGCGTTCTTATGGGTTCCTTCATCTTCTTGAAGTATCTGTTCATCATAGCCATTTCCATCCTTTTCACAAAATCCACAACCATCTGTCTTTCTATATTTCTCTCCTTAACACCATACCTACCCGATACCTCCTCATCACCTCTGTTCCCTTCACCTGCATACTCATTGAAATCTGCTCTCTATGACTTCATGCAACTTACTCCAGATTTCTTTTTTCTCTTCTAATTGACATGCAACCTGTGGTACATACGCACTGACAGCATTCAACATCACCCCTTTGATTCCTGCTTCAAACTCATGATGCTGTCTGATGCTCTCAAAAACCCCAGTGGTCTGGGAGCAGGCACCATCTTTATGGGGATGGCAGGAGGAGAAAAGCTGCAGAGAGGTGTGTAAAGACTGCAACTCAGCTTCCTGGTCTTAACCCTGGATAGTCACGTTTTGGGGTGTTTAATAAATTTGGCCAGATTTCTAGAAATGAGAGCTGCTCCATCCAAAGTGGGATGGATGCCATCTCTCCTAACAAGACCAGGATTTCCCCAGAAAGTTTCCCAATTATCTATAAAGCCCATGTCATTTTTTTGGACACCAGACAGACAGCAATTCAAGGAGAACATGTCACTCCTGGTCCGATTGGGGAGAGGCCCAGAGAAATTTACAGAGTCCGACACCATTTTTGCAAAGTTACACACAATTCGATATTAATTTTAGTGGCCTCTGATTAGCGTAACCAGGTGTCATTACTGCCGACATGAATTATAATCTTACCAAATTTACATCCAGCCTTAGCCAACAGTTTCAAATTTCCTTGAATCTAACCTGCTCTGCCCCCGGGAAGACATTCAACTATGGTTACTGGTGTCTCTAGCTTCACGTTTCTCAAAACAGAGTCACCAATAACCAGAGTTTGTTCCTCAGCGGTAGTGATGTGCGATATTGCAAGATTTGGTATCGATCTGATATCAAGTAAATACAGAGCCAGTATCGCCGATACTGATACCGATACCGATACTTTTTAATAATTATAAAGAATTTTCATGAAGTTTAAGTGTTTTGTGATTTTTTCCTTTGGATCATTTATTAGTTAAAACCCAGGATAGAATTGGGCACAGTTTATAGGTAAATAGAAAAAACTTTATCAAAGTATTTAAAGCAAATTCCTTTTTTTCGCCAAGTAAAATATTTGTTACATGTCACGTGACGGTATAACGTCAAAACACTGTGGAGCAAAGTGTACCTGCTGTGTGCTGTGACAGGAGCAGCACTTAGACAGTCAACTTGCATCTTTGATGAAACCGCAGCACTGCATACAGGAAAGAAACTAAAGCTAAAGTATCGATCTCATTACACTGGTATTGATCAATATCAATAACAACATTGGTATCAATATTATTGATATTTGGATCAATTCTCGCAGAGTGTGTCGCAGAGTGGGGAAAATGGTTAGAGACGTGAATGGGATGGTGGTGTACTGGGGGGCTTCTGTTTAGGACTACACTTCCACCTCACAGTCACCAGCCGGCCTGCTTTCCCATCTGCTCTAGATTTACTAGGGGAGAGCTAATGGCGGCTAAGCTACCTTGGACCGCACCAACTTCAGGAGCCTTGCTAGCTACAGGATTTACCAGGGTGCAGAGCCGGTTCTCCAATTCACTCAGCTTGGCCAGTTGCAGCAGATGACTGCCCCTCCCTGACCCTGGTTCTGCCAGAGGTTTCTTCTTGTTAAAAGGGAGTTTTTCCTTCCCACTCTTGCCAAGTGCTTGCTTATAGGGGGTTGTTTTGATTGTTGGGATTTCTCTGTAATTATTTTATGATCTTTACCTTACTATACCGCCTTGAGGCGACTGTTTTGTAGTGATTTGGCACTACATAAATAAAATTGAACTGAATTGGTGCAGTGTTTTGGAGATAGGGTATTACAAATTACATTAACCTTTGATGTCATAAATTATGAAAGCCTTCCATTCCAAAAACTGATAATGATTTTTTTTTTTTTTAATCTGTAAAGGCTTGTGGGTGTACTGACTACATTTAGTGCTCCACATTTTTACTGGCTGAGTTTCGTGTTACGTTGCGTCGACCTTGTGATTTCTATCTGTCGAGAAGTTTTTTTCCCTTTTTTTTTGGACGTGTAAGACATTTTCACGGCTGGCTGACTCCACATCCCTGTGAAGCCCTGCCTTCTGAGACGAGATAGCCTCCTGCCGGATTACAGCCTGCACGCAGCTAGTGAAGGCTTTATTTTGTGCGAATGAGGAAAACATCGCGTCTACCTTTCTGAAAACTGTCACATGGGGCCAAGGAGGAAAAAAATCGCTTCCTGAAATGATTCTCGCCCCTCGCTATGTATTGCCGTTTTCTCCCCTCTCTAACAACATAATACCGCATCGCGTTTAATTTTCCGTCCGGATCTTTTACCCGAGCATCGGTGCCGATGATGATGAGCAAAGTTAAAAACGCGATGTCCAGTCTGGTCGGAGGGATGATGCCGCATGGACACCACCACCATAACCATCACTCAGGTGGTGGACAGACCTGCGGACAGGACAGCCTGCCGCATCGTTTCCCCTACGGCCGGCCGGATTTCTTGGACCTCACCCCGGAGCTCCTGCAGTACTCCACCGAGCACGCATCACGGCCCGTGCTCGCGTTAAAGAGAGGCAGCAGGCTTCCCTGGCAGACGGGATACGCAGAGTGAGTGGATCGAGGATTTCAGTGCCATATTAATTGATTTGAAAATCATTAAACGGTTTCAGTAAGAATTTTCCAAGGAGCCCGATGAGTGTCAGGCCTGATAAGTGTTTTTTATTGCTGCAGCAGTTTCGAGTACACTGCAGCAGCCAAATGATGGGCAATATGGCCTTTTGCTGTTGAACTGTTTCCACTCAGTGTTCCTCCCCTGAGCTGCTGATAAATGATGTAAATACGGAGCAGCATGTCGGTGCTGTAATTAGACATTTTCTGTCATAAAAGAGTGACATTTAATGTTTGAATACAGGCTCCACCTCAGTTAAATTTCGACTTACTGAGGCCATGCAGAAGTGAAAGCAGGAAATGTGTACCTACTCATGTTAGGAACAAAACCGGGCTGGGTGTTTTGCGTTTGTGATGATTCTGATTAAGAGATAACTAGGTAGCAACGCGTCATGTGGGTTTATTTATCTTTGTGGCTGAATAAAGCACTGGCTCATCACATTTGTCAGTCCTGCTGCAGAACTCCTGTCCTTGGTTTTACTTTGGTGCTTTCATACTCTAATACACCTGCAGTCCTCTCACAGGTAGAAACAATACAGCACCATTTCATTCGTACTGTAGGGCAAAATGGGCTCTTCGGGTGATTCTTGCTGAGGAAAAACACTTTTAGATGTTCCACTCTTCCGGAAGTGGGTGGTTATAAAGGAGTGAATAAATGCAGTCTTAACAGTATGTGGGCTTTATCATCCCCGCCTGTTCTCTTTGACCAGTGTGAAAACAGACACACACAAAAAAAAAAGAGTGACTCATGCAGAAAGTCTCTGGACTGAGGACAGGCATAAAATTCCTGACAGCAAATGTCTCAGACTCAATAAGTTAGGTCAAAGGAGGATGGTGTAATGCAGATACTGAGTATGTTCTGTGGAAAGTTGCATCATCTGTGACATACATCAAAATTCTTCTTTAATGTGAGTCACTTATATTGTAATCACAGCATTAGCGGTGCTGTTTACAACACGGCATAATCGGCTGATCTGATCACACATCAGCTGTCAGTGCTCATTTTGCGCAGAGATTAAAACCCCAAACAATCTGAACCCATCTGCGTTACATCAGAACACTAAGAGCAGGCAAAACTCCGTATCAGACTGAAACAAATGGCTCTAAAATGTCCGCAATTAATACCAGAGCTACAAACTTTCTACGCTCTCAGCCATGACGCACTGATGCCAAATTATAACTGTTGTCAGCTTATAAATGTATATGACTGCATGTTTATTTTTTATTTGGGATCACTTTTATTGATTAAGCAGTTATTTATTTAGCCACACTGATATAGCTCCAATAAGAGCTCATCGAAGGGCTCTGGTAAGTGTGATGTGGGTGGATCAATGTGGCTGAAATTATAATAATACCAGAGCACAAATTATCATTTGTATAGAGCATCTATCAGCTCGGTCCATTTTGTCCAGTGATGTTTACTCCCCTCGTCCTGTGCAGAGTACGGACAGGGGTGGCCCAGACAAATGGTGCAACTTCTCCACTTTGCTAATACCTAATTAGTGTGTCCTGGGCTTTCTGGTGGTAATAAGGATTCATGGTCATTCTTCTTTGTAGGTTTTCATGTGGTTTCCTGCTGGTATAGCATTGCAGCCAGAAGATGCAGAAGATTAGTTTCTCACAAATTGGAGAGTCATGCGGTATAATTCGACATTCTGAACTTCAAATGTGTGTGATTTGAGATTGTGAGTTTAATTGTCGCTATAATGTTGGTGTACAACATTGTGTCAGCATAAATAAGTGATTGCACTTACGGTAAGCCACTCAAAGTGCTTTGGCTATTTAATACCATTTAATCTAATATGGAGGCACTCTTCCAGGCCCTGCCATGGCATCATGTAAGAGAGTTTGAGGAAGCAGGACTCATGAGTGAAAACAGAATTTCAGGTACTCAGAATCATTTTTATGTTCTAGATAACGAATGAAAACAAGTTTAACTAACTCACACTGTATATTTAAAACCTCATATATATTTAATGATTGTATATGATGTATTAATTCCAGGTGATATGATTAATAATTCATGAAAAGCAGACGATAGAAGAGCACAACAGTGAAGAAAGCTGAAAGGCCTTTCATGTAGTGAGAATACATGGATGATGTTTTAACTGAATAATTTTCTGCAAAAAAATATCAACAAATGATCCTGTTGTTTAGATTATGCAGAGAAGTAAACGCTGAAACAGGTTTTGTCATGCTTTAAATTCAATTTGTTGCCAGTGTGTATACTTAAGTATTGGTAACAAGCTAGCTGTAACAGAAGCAATTAGTTACAAGCAAAAAAAAAGTGTTTTCTAGCTTCTTAAATGTGATGATTTTAACTTTAATTTATTTTTCCCCCATTTCATTTTGTCAACTCTTTTATAAACACCTTATAGATACCTTTATGGAATAATTAACCTTCAGATGAATAGAGTTACACCCACACTGTTGTGTCGAATAATATTGTAAAAAAAAACAACAACTGTAACATGTTTGAATTATAATATCTGCATCATGCTCTAGCTTGCTCAACAGCTCACATAAAAGTTTTTTTTTTCTCTACAGGGGAATTGCGTTTGTCAAGTCTTGCCTGTCGGCTTTCATTTCTTCATTGCACCGTGCGCCTTTACAAATGTGATGGGCAGCTTCCCCTCCCTGAAAAGGAAATCAGAATATGACTAGTCTGATTTTTTTTTTTTTTTTTAAGATAAGTTTCTCATGAAGACTTTACTTTGATACTGCGGATGCGTTTATGTAACCGGGCCTGCAGTGTTTGTCAATCTGCCAACTTCCACCTGAGGTAGCTCCGTTCAGTCGCAAGCAGGAATTTATCTTTTTTTTTTACATTTCATTTGTGAAAATCCTGTCGGGCAACCCCGCTGCTGTACTCCGAAACGGGCCTGTGTCACAAGCACAGAGAATGGATACACGCCCAGAACAGGCTGGACTGTTTAAACGGGGACGTACGGTTTCCCGTTTTACTTGAAGCTGAATTGGCACCAGCTATGCAAAAAGAATCTTGAACGGCGGGGAAACATGCAAACATCCTTTTAAAGGATCAAAGGATTGTTTCAGAAGTGTTTCCATTCACTAGATTATATGCACCACTGATCTCCCTATGACTGAACCACAGAACTGTGTCTGAATCTGTAAAGCTGCCTCTCCTCAGCAAGAGATTATAATGAAGTGAATCCCTAGAATTTTGCATAGAATTTTAGGTTTTACTTCCAGAATTTGTCCTTTGGCTAAAATATGTCTACAGAGAGACACGTTCGTCAAATAACCCAAACTACAGAATTCACTGGAACTTGCAACTTCCTCTTTTAAAACTTTCCTTGCATAATAGAGTATAACAGAGAAGCACTGTTTTACGAAACAAGACCAAAAAGGTTTTCAGTCACAAGTTGTGGAAGCATATGACCGAAAGACAGATATGTGAAAGCGTTAAGTCACATTACAGGAAGGCTTTTGAGCTCCTTGTTTTAGAACGGCATCCTCCCACACCAGCAACCAGCACATTCACTAATAGCTCATGGGGCTCATGTGACTGCTTTCAAAACAGAATTATTGCTGATTCTGTAGTGTAGGTGTAGGAGTACATCACATGGGAAAAGTAAACACTGACACGTTTCAGCCAAAGATACTGCAGGCTTCCAAAATCTTATGGAACCAGCACTGTGGAAAACATGTACTGTGCCTCCTTCAAGTTAAAAATATTTTTTATACACACAGGAAGCTTATCTTTGGACTTTTCAGCCTCTCATTTCAATTGAGACAGCTACCGAGTGAAAAATATGCTATAAACAGCGTCAACTTTAACTCCAGGCTTTGATAGAAACATCCATTCCTCATACAGAGTACCAGTCTCCTAACGATGATAACGGATCCTGTAGAGAGTTTGACCCTGACGTGAGTCAAACACACGACCTTCTGAACTGCAGTCAGATGTGCAGTGGTTGTTCCACCAAAGGGCGTCAGAACAGAAACAGATTACCTGTGGTGTGATCTGGATACACAAGCTTCCAATCTGAAGCCAGACACACTACCTGTTGCACTACAAGGTCTTCACCCGTGAGTCTCCTCCTTCCTTTCCTTTCCAGATTGCGTGCATCCTTGAAGTGAAGCTAAATTAAACGACAAATTTACTTTATCATAATACTCTCGTTTTTGACTTTTCTAGCCCTTATTAAATTAAACGACTTAAACAGTGAGGTATGGTAAGGACTCAGTAGACGGCACAGGTCAAAGGCCCAACACGTCATTTTGATTCAAGTTTCTTTTTTTGTATCCTACAATTCATCTGTCACATAATGATAAGAGCAGCACAAGCAGAGACACTGATTGAACACACAGCCTTCGGACAGTGAGCTAAATACTGTGGACTCAAGAGTCCTAGAAAAAATGCTTCACAGTTGCCGCGTGGCACTTTTAGTTCTTCCAACCAAATGAGTGTGTGCGCCATGGCGAGGTGTTGTCTGTCTCTCCTCCACAATTAACAGGAATCACTACAATTTTAGTGAAACTTGCACGCAATGATCACCTAAAGTCTCTTCACCCAAATGGTGCTCAAGGTCACATTTGTCATTTTTACAAGCAATAATTTGTGAAAGGTAAAGTCGTGGTTACACGTTCCGTTCAGCTTCTCTTTTTTTAAGCAAGTTGTGGGTTAGAACTGATCCCAGGCAGCTAACTGACCCAGTACATGACGCACATCCTTTCCCAGCTTAGCTGGCCTAATGTAATATTAATATCTGATGTGACTTGAACACGCAACCTTCTGATCTGGAGTCAGTTGCGCTACCTGTTGTGCCACAGGGTCTTTGCCCCTACTTTATGGTCTCCTGCTTACTTTGCTCTTTTATGCACTACCACCACGAGCTCTCTGGACTACAATACAGCTGACTGCCTGGCTCGTGGTACGTTACTCGTGGGGTCCACTTATCTATACATTGCCCCATACTGATAATAAGAATGTACTTGGTATTTGGTACCAGCTTTTATCCAAATCATATAGCTTCAGGTCAATTTTCTGCCATCAGCCTTTATGGATTGTGCATGTTAAGCTACAGCAAAGTTAACCACATGGCTGGGCCAAAAAAGAGTGCTGGCAGGTTTGCTGGGATCAAATTCCAGTACTGATGAAGAATAGTTTCTCCCCAGCCCTGCACTGAGATCTTTGAACACTGCTCTGGCTTTGGCTGAAAGTTTGGACTACAATCAGGCGATTTTAGACTCTTCTCTGTCATTAGTATTAATGCAGGGAGCAGAGTGCAGGACACTGTGGTGCCTGACCGCCGCTTTCAACTGATTAGAAAGTGAAAGGGCTTTTTATAATCCAGATTTGGGCAGCCATTGCATTTTGAGCCTCATTTTTGTAACTCTCTGAAATCAAAGCTCCTGACTGAGCAGCATCCATCTTCTGAAACGATTGTAATCAGTTGAATTATATGGAATGTGAAAGGTCAGAAGTCGTATTCTGATGTGATTTTTTTACTAATCTCTCTCAGGTTTGTTGTTTGACTGTTTAGTTTGTCCTCTTTCCTTTTCACTGTCAGCCCCTCTTTTTTTTTATTTAGTCTCTTTGTTTATTTTACTTTTGCTTCTTACGGTCCAGCAGTAACTGATACTTTTTCTGAGGGAATCCTAATGACAATACTTGAATTACTGGAATTGCGCAATGGGTATTAATGCCACATTATCCAGCTAATGTGCTATTTATCTATAATTGAAAGTGAAAACGTTACATAATACGCCAGCATGAGGTCTAAATAGACTTCAGCTTCCCCCAGCTAGGCTCATGTTCCAGCTTAAAGGACCAGACCAGTGGATGTTTGCGTGTTGCTGCCATTATGTTACAAATCACTCACACTTAAGTATGTATTTAGTTTTTATGTAATTTCCATTCTAGGTAGCCTTTAGCTACATTTTAAAGTTCTAGTATTTAAGACAGCATCTCTAGTCATTATTTTTATAGGTTTATATAGCAGTGGATATATTTTTGTAGTGAATAATATCATTGTCAAACTGGTCATTTCATTTGAGTGGGTCTGCCGTGGCAGGTAAAGAGGGTTCTCCACTAGATTTGTTGTCCAATAACTGGCAGAGCGCAGATTGGTGGTTTTATCTGCGACTCCTACAGTCAGCTTACTAAAGTGTCCTTGGGTAAGTTGCTGAGTACCAAAACAGCCCCTCATGCGTCATCGATGCATGAGGGTGTGATATTAAAGTGCTGTGAGAATAAGTGTGTCAAAGAGTGAATGGGGCTTGTAGTGTAGAGCACTTTGAGCTTACACTATAAGACCAGAAAGGCACTATACGTGTAAGACTAAAAAGTTGCTATTTTTTAACCATTTAGCACCAACTTACCTCATCTTCCAACTTCCTGCAGCTTTGTGTTGCATTTTAGTGTCTTTGAGCGTACTGTTTTCATTTTAGGGCATTACTCTTTTAGCTGGAAATAGCTCTTTTGGCTGGAGATCAAATAAGAGCCAGAGCTAACTACATGCTAGAGGAGTAATTAACAGCTAAAGAGTCATATATTTCCCTCAGGGTTTGTAGGAAATAAAGATATGAGGGGAGTGGATATTGAATTGGCATTCTTCGAAAGGCTAGAAGCGCGACTCCATGTGTTTGTTGTGCTGTATTTGGGTGACTCTTTGCTTACGTATTTGCCGTAACAGTTTTGCAAGATAAGATGATACTGTGTCAGTGTTGTGTTTCCAGCTTGTTACTCTGACCAAAAACATCAATTGACAGAGGATCAAGAATGATATAAAAAGTCTGCACCGTTTAACAGTATGCTTCTATGATGCGTAACTGATTAAAAAAGGAATCTGAGTTTCAGAGTGAATGGGGAATTTGAATGCATTGCTGTCTGAAAATGAAACTGTACACCATGCACCAAATAATGTTAAAAAAATATTTTAAAGCGTGATCTTAATGCTGTTGTGCATCGGTAGTCTCAGTTGACACTACTGCAGCACACACCATGATGGATAATGCTGCTACAGTATGAATCAGTGCATTACTCTAAAGCCATTATCCTCCACAGGCATCAGCTCATCATAAAAACACTTAATCCCTTCTGCAAGTTCCCTCTGGGACATGACTGCATCCTGCCCCACTTTTCACCCCACTGTTGCACTGTCTCTATTATGCATTTCACGCGCTTAGAGAACTGAGACCAAACACTATAAATCATCTGACTCCAGGCTCACCTTTCTTCGTTGTGTCTTTCTCAATCAGGGTGATCAACGCGGGGAAGAGCATGCTGAACGAGGACCAGGCCTCGTGTGAGAAAGTGTTTGTGAAGAAGCCAAGTGGCAAACACCGCAACTCGACTCTGCTGGAGCACAGCGGGGTGAGTGTAGGGCAGATTTCTAACGTAACAGGGAATCAAGGAACGGGGAAAGAAATATATGAACAAGAGGCAGAAATAAATAATCAGTAACTATCTGACAATCAGTATATATAAAGTCCTGAACATGTCTGAGGGGAATGTCACTGCTTGCCTTCATATGTAGCCTGAAACATAAAGTTCTCTTACCAGAACATAAATTGCTGCACACTGTCTGAGTGTGCTTTATAGTTACCTCATACCCAGTAGTGGTATTTTCACATCTTGCGTCAGTGTAGTTGGCCTCTAGACCTACTCTGAGTTTTTCATTCTGTATACATATAAATGTATATACATGAGCTGTGAAGAAACTAATTACTGTGACCCAGAAATATCCAACAAGATTTAATAGGATTTAACATCATCACCCCTGAGAAAACTTTTAACCGGATTTCTCGACTTTAATTTGACCTGAATAAACAGATTTTTTTATTTATTTATTTATTTTTTTGATTGACTGACAGTTTCTTGAAAGCCAGTGTAGTCACATGCTTTTAATTTAAGACGTGACTATTCCTGTGTGAAATGGTGCAAAGTCATCTGTAATTCTCACCCTCAGCTCTGCTGAGCATTTTAACGCCTCACAGCTTTTTTTTTTCCCCCCTAAAAATGTGACTATTTTTGCTGACTCACTCTGCACTTATCAGCGTAATTTTCAGCCACATCACACTTTAATCTGTGCACCAGCACAAATCTACAAGCTGATACTGCGACAGAGCGACAGAGCTCTAATAGGACTAAAACAGAAATCAACTTTATCAACTTAAAAAGTACCTCTAATGTTGTGTGTACAGATTTTTTTTTTAAAATAAAAACAGAAATCTATCCGCCACAGACTTTACCTTCTTAATGAACAGTCTTACAGTCTATCATTATCTCCATAACTCCTGTAAGACCTGCAGGAACACACACACACACACACATTCATGTCCTCCATTTGGTGTAAATGAATTACATCATCCCTTGTGGCACCCTTCCCCCACTCGAGTCTAGCATCAGAGGGCTAAGCAGATGTCTTGGGCCTGTTTATATGTTGTTTAGCCAGACAGGCCAACTGGGTCTATTAACATTCCTGCTAAAACAAAGGTGGCAGTGCCTTTCCATCACTCACTGTTATAAACAATAAAAGACCTGAATGGAATACATTTTACATACAGTCTTTTCATCAGATGATTACATTTAGACAGCTGCATAAGACTGCTTTAGATTCATATTATTTCAGTGTATATATTATTATTATTTTCTTTTAATTCTATAATACTATTGCACTGTGCTATATTTAACTTTTGAGTGATTCCAAAATTAAATCAGGATTGATGATGTGACTGTCATTCAGAAAGATGGATTTGGGGATGTAATAACAGAGCTTGAAGAAATATATTACTTATCATTTTGAAAAATATCAGTTGCACTGCCAGAGCCTGTAAACCCTCAAAAAGCTGCGCCTTCTCTTCAGAGCTGTAATCTCATAAGAGTTTTTTTTTTAAAACTTAAGAATTGTTCTCTTATTTGATTCACTACTTGTATATATTTAATTTATATATGTCTATGTCTGGCTCCTCTTTTAGGATGGCACAGGAATCCCGCTCCAGTTCTGGGGGGTGTTTGATGGACATGCAGGTTCTGGCGCGGCCATCATGGCCTCCAAGCTTCTTCACCACCTAATCAGAGACCGCTTGGGAGAGATCTGCCACCTCCTGGAGAACCCCAGCAGTGCACCTCCCATCTGCCTGGCCAAGAATGGCAGCCCGTACCAGGCAGAGGCAAAGAAAGGAGGCGCACAAGAACCAGAGGACCCAGATGCCGTCAGCGACGCTTCGGTGCGCTTTTACATGGAGAAGGTTGTCAGTTTGGAAAGCCTCGTGATGGGAGTCATAGAGACTGCATTCAAACAGATGGTGAGCAGAAAAACGGGGAAAAGCAAAGCACACTTTCTATTCGTCAGCCTAAAAAGGCTGATGGGGTATTGTTGGCTGCACACAAGGTCAAGGTGGCCCCAAAAATCTTGGACACGTTAGTTCTTACCATAATAATGCCAATCATGGAAAGTGACAGCATTTTCAGTGGTTTATATTTATGATTTTAGAATTTCATATTCCTGGTTCTTACGTTGCCATTTTCATTTGAACTGATATGGTGAATGGTGAATAAAGTCACCGAGGCTCATTTGCACCCCATTAAAATCTACAGAGTCCTGGTAATTATGTGTTCTGGAACTTGTACTTCAAAGGGGATTTGTGCCACCTAAAGGGGCAGCACTGAAATGCTCTGACAAATATTGGCTGGACTGGTCATTTAACATTTGAACATGAATCCTAATGACTTTGGCATACTGACCAACACTCCTGGCCAGTACCCCCCACCCCTCCCTGCAAGATCCTCAAACTTTATTGTGAAGACTCAGCGATACACAAATCCCCAAGTTTTGCCTGTTTGCCTCACAGCACCCGAGTTGCCAGATCACAATCAGCACACACAGACCATACACTAGATAAAATTTTGACCCATCTGTCACAGCAACCTGGCCACCCACAGCCTGATTCAGGGGGCAGCTGCTCTCTGTGCAGGCAGCCAGACCAGTTAATGCTGAATGAATAAGATAGATAGCATAGACTGTTGTTGCTGTGGATTGCTTTGAGCATTGCCAGCACTGTCATGACTACAGCACATCACAACAGCTGCAAACATCTTTCAGTAACTATTTCATCAGCCACAAATAAGAGGGCTACAAAACACACACACACACACACACGCATCAGTAATGATTCGTAATGGAATATATTTGTAGGTGTTAAGAGGCCGATCTTCAGCAACCAGCACTCTTGCTTATTTGTATGCCCAACACTTCGGTTCATGACCAGATATGTACAATATTCTGTTTCAGTTTGTAAGTTTGAAAAGATAATTTCTCTGATGCAACATCACTGTCTGATTTAGATCAGACTTATAATAAGTAACCCTCAGCTTAGGTAATGTGTTCTTCAAAGGGTCCTTGTTTCTCGTCATTAGCGCTGCAGTTTTGTTTTGAAAATGAATAAGCGTGAAGAAAATAATGAGCTGTGCAGGATGATGGAGGGGGATGAGCCTTTAAGTGAGAGAGACTTTGCAGCCTTTTGTCTTGACTTCTATTTTTCCTCTTTTTAATTACAGGATGACCTAATTGAAAAGGAAAAATCATCATATGCCATTTCTGGTGGCTGTTGTGCCTTAGCTGCCATGCATTTAATGGGAAAGCTCTACGTAGCCAATGCTGGAGATAGTAGGTGAGAGGAACATGATTTGTTTTTTATAGCCTCAGGATCCACCTGCTGTTCGCTCTGCCGGACATCGCATCATCAAGTATCCGCTCTTGCTGACCAGCCAGTTGTTCCGTCTCTTCACTCCAGTCCTTCTCCCTTTCTCTGCAGGGCCATAATCATACGAAATAATGAAGTTATTCCCATGACAAATGAATTTACACCCGAGTCAGAGAGACAGCGGCTACAATATCTGGTAATCTATGTTTTGTTTTATTTGTGGCTAAACAGTTGTCAGAATTTTGCATACAGTACGCTTATCATGGGCATGAAGATCATGGTCATTTGGGGCTTTTAATGATTTCTTTTCCAGGATGCAATCATTGTGCAACATACATCTTTCATGACTTTAAAAAAAAAAAACGAGAATTGGGTGCCCCAGTTTGAATTTATTTTGGATTCAGCTCCGAGATAAATGATCTTTTCCTGACAGTAAGGCACATTATCGCCGAAATAAACTGGCATTAACTGGTTGCCTGTTTTAGTATCTGTTTGTAATTCTGAGTCATAGAGTGGGTGGATGGCGTTTGCTGCTAAAATGGAGAGCTTTTTTTTTCTTTCCTCATTGTAGCATACAGCACACTGTGCCGAAGGCCTTCTGTCACATGCTGTCCTGTAGCCTTTCAAGTTTTAGAAAAATGACAAGAGTCGTGACTGAGGTTAAGTTCAATGCAGCCTTTCTAATTTTGTGTGCCCCTCCAGGGCTTCCTGAGGCCTGAGCTCCTGGGAAATGAGTTCACTCACATTGAGTTCCCTCGTAGGATCCAACACAGTGAGCTTGGCAAAAAGATGCTGTACAGAGACCACACCATGACTGGCTGGTAAACCTTGAGATCCTTCTTAATCACATTTTGGATAGTTAATCACTTTTCACCTGGTTAGACGCCATGTTTCTAAAATGTTTCGAGCGTTTTCTGTTAGTTGTTTAGTCTATGAAAAATAAGAAATTTAGAATACAGATAAGCACTGTTTCTAAAAGTGTCACATTTTAGAAACCAAAACTGTTGAATTTTGGGTATTTTGCTTTAATAAGAGAGCTCATATTGTGTTGAGGATCTAATCGTTTAATTGCTTCAGCTCTAATTGTGTGTGTTTGTTGTAGGGCTTATAAGACAATTGTTGAAGATGATCTGAAATTCCCCCTGATATATGGAGAAGGGAAAAAGGTAGGAGGCAACAAAAAGTCACTGTATTTCATGGATTTATTTTAACAACAATTTAATCACAACACTTGTGCTTCTCATTCAGTCTTAAAGCATTCTCGTAGTCTTAATGTTATTAGCTAAATGGGATCTCTGCCGGGCTTAAAAAACAGAGACCTGCTCAGTATTTTCATTATTGTCTGAAAGAACATTGTCTTCGCTCAATAATCCCCCATAAATGGATTGTCTGAGAACGGAAGCGCATCCCGGAGCAATAACCTACATTACTGTGTGTGTGCCTGTTTTTTTTTTTTTCCTGCTAATGTGTGTCACTGTGTACAGGCTCGTGTCATGGCAACAATTGGAGTGACCCGTGGGCTGGGCGATCATGACCTGAAAGTTTACAACTCCAACATTTACATCAAGCCCTTCCTCTCATGCGTCCCTGAGGTGAGCGTGAAGAGACAGGTTGAGACTTTTTTCTACTTTTTAAAAAAAAGCTTCCTTCATTATGAGCTCCGCCAGCAGTGATGCCACTCAAATCAGCAAAAAAATACTGTTGCATGAGACAGAAGAGGGCTTAACCAATCTCTGCAACCACTTCCTCCTTTCCGTTTTAGTCTCGCCGCCCAAAGTTACATTGACAGCATCTAGCATAACATACTAGAATCTATTTTCTGAGCTTCGCTTATCTAAAAATGCCATGCGTCCTTTAAGTCACTCTAACCGTGTGACTCAGCTTAACATCAAAAATGTGACAGAAAATGAGCAGCTTTACTACAGCAAATGGAGGTTATGACCCTCGCATGCCAGCATACAGTGCATTCAATAATCTTTTAGCAGTTAACACACTGAGAGATGGCTGCCTGTTTTCCTTGTGCAGTTTAGAAGAAATACTGACAGTATGATACCGAGGCATATAAATCGATTAATGTGGTTTATCTCAATCGCAGGTGAAGGTTTATAACCTGGATGAATATAAACATGGTCGTGATGATGTCTTGGTCATGGGCACAGATGGACTTTGGGATGTAACCACAGACAAGGAAGTGGCAGATGCTGTTACAGCCTACTTATCCTGCTGTGACCCCTCTGACCCCATGAGGTATGCAGTCTCCCAAATAATCCTTTTTATTAGGTTTTTATTTTGGGTGTATCGTGCACCATGTGATCATGTTCAGACGCGATTATGTTCAGATGGTGTGTTGTACAGAGTTTGTCCACTAGGTGGCGACAAACAAATAGCTGTCCTGTAAAATTACACCTGCAGAATATTTTATCATCTATCATGTAACCTGCATGTAAGCTTACAGTAAAATATTTATAGTAAATTCTAATGTAGTTATGTGTTGAATGTATAAACATATCATAAAGCATCAGAAGGTTTTACATGTTTATCAGTTTTAAACTATTCTAATTTAGCCCATTACTTCCATTCTTCTTTTGAGGTGATAAACAAGTTGCCGGATAGATTTTTTTTTAAATTAAAAAGATATTATAGTAAACAGACGGATAACAAATTCAAGGAAAAATGAATAAAGTGTCTCAGTAAGGTGCTGGGCTTGAAGTTCAACAAAAACACCTAAAACAACTGTCTTACAAAATGAAGAGTTCAGATAGGCATGCAAACCTACCAAGAGGCAAACACAAGGGAAGAAAGTCCAGAAGCAAAAGCTTATTTACCAGAGAGTGAGCATAAGTAGTTGGGGCGCTTTGTAAAGACTGAGAGCCTTTTAGCTGATATCTTGTCCACCACTTCAAGAGTGCCTCTTTCACTGTGTTTTGTCTGCTCTCCTTATTGACTATGAGTGTGTAGCTGTTCTAATGGTGGTTTGTGCTTTCTCCTCGGTGTGTGTTATACAGATATACACTGGCAGCCCAGGACCTGCTCATGAGGTCAAGGGGGGTGCTGAAGGAGCGTGGCTGGCGGCTACCCAATGATAGACTGGGCTCTGGCGATGACATCACTGTGTTTGTCGTCCCACTGGCAGGGCAGGAGTCAGAGACATGAGGCTGTAGCCTCCACTATAACAGCTGACTCTTTAGGGCCCTTCCCATGGTCCCCCCTCCTCAAGCTCCCTAAACCAATGGGGCAGTGGGAGAAGAAAACATCTTTGTCATAGGGAAGACTCGGGTCTGACCAGCACCTTCATTGATCTACAAAATGAGACCCAGTCCCTTCACTTCATCTTAACCCAGGAACTGTTTCCCATCTGCTTTGGTTGGTCTTCAGTCATGCAACAAAACATGTTCAGTGACATTAAACTCTTTCTCCCAAACCTGCTGTTTGTGACAGTTGCCAGTGAGAATTAAATCCTTGTTGTACTTTTGTTTCTTGTTTATGTTGAAGGCTGAGCCGCTACTCAAACCTTAAATGGATTGTTCATTTTAATGTTGTGCCCTAATAGTGATTACCTTTTTTTTTTTTTTTTTAAATAAATTCAAAAAAAAGATTCCACAGTTTCACAATCACACATTGTAAAGGGGATTGCAATAGAGAATGTGAGGAAACCAAAGAGATGCTCCTGGAGCATGAGGATGAGAATCAGTCAGAAACAGAATAAAAAGCAGAAACAATCAGATTCTTGTTTCGTTAAAGAAGTCAAAAACAGAGGAAAGGATTTTTACAGGATTGGTTGCAAACAGAATCAGTTGAGTTTCAGTTGCAGTATTTCTTTTCTCGATAACGAATGAATGACAACACCCGAGGCACTTGACGATTGTTGCACATGCTCTGTGGTAGCCTGTTAATTTTGTGATATCTTTTAAATGAATGTGCTCCTTGATGACTTTTTATTTTTGTCATTTCAATGAAGAAAACAAGAAGGCTTTGTTCAGTAAAAAAAAAAAAAAAAAAAAAAATCATCTGTATAATTTAACTGTATTTTTTTCCTTTCTTCAATATTCAGATGAGAAGGTAAATTATTCTCCATAATTGTCTCGGTATAGTAAGATGTGATAAACTTCACACATATGCCTTATTGAAAGATGAAAGGGACTCAAGAGTTTTTTTCTTCAGATGCACTAAATTTGACCCTTGAAGAGGCAAAAAAAAAAAAAGAAAAAAAATTGCACGCCCTTAAATGTACTGCATACCTCTTTTATACCATTTTGTTATGTCATGTTATTTAGATTATGCATATATTTTTGAAGATAACTTTGGTTGTAAGCAGTATCAGATGTTTTATTTTTATGTTTCTATCCATAACTCTTTGTTCAGATAGTGTGCCCTAGACTTTGAGCTACCTAAATGTGTGGTAGAGGCATAATGTGTTCCAGTTTAGAAATAAATCTGATTTTTCCCATTTGTTTCGAGTGCACTTGTGTCGCTAACTCGCAGTCTCCTTATTTGTCAAAAGGAAATGAACCTTTGGCAATAATTCAGGGAGCAGTTGCTGTTCTACTAAGATTAAGCCTCAATAAATCTTTTATTCGTTTTCCTACGAGCTGAATGTCTGGACAAAACAAACTTCAGAAATATCCTTGAACCAGTTCAAAAGCAGCAGAGAATTTATCATCATGTACAACCCCAATTCAAAAAAGTGGGGATGCTGAGTAAAACTAAACCAAACCCATTTTTTATTCACAAAAGAATGTAAACTTATGAAATATTTAAACTGAGAAAATGTACCATTTTAAGATAAAAAAAAAAAAAGATCATTTTGAATTTAATGGCAGCAACACATCTATAAAAATTTGGGTCAGGGATATGTTTAGCACTGTGTAGCATCCCATCTTTTTTTAAACAACAGTCTATAAACATCTGGGAACTGAGGCGACCGGTTGCTGGACTTTTAAGGGAGGAATGTTGTCCCATTTTTATCTGGCATAGGATTCTAGCTGCTCAAAAGTCCTGTGATATTTCTTGGTTTATGACGTGCCAAATGTTTTCAGATAGTGAAAAGTCTGGACTGCATGCAGGTCACTTCAGCACCTGGACTCTTGTACTATGAAGCCATGTTGTAACAGATACAGTATTTGTAGTGCAGGCCTTACCTGAAAGAGACATCTAGATGGGAGCATATGTTGCGCCTGTATATACCTTTCAGCACTGATGGTGCCTTTCCAGATGTGCAAGCTCTCAATTCCATAGGCACTAATGCACCCCCATACCATCAGAGATACAGGCTTTTGAACTCCTCTTTAGTCCAGATTTCAGTTCGTCTGACCACAGAACAGTTTTTCACTTTGCCTCTGTCTCCTTTAAAGAGTTTTGGCCCAGAGAAGACAGCTGCATGTCTGGATGTTCACATACAGTATGGCTTCTTCTCTGCATGGTAGAGCTTTAACCCGCTTTAACCCGTTTGTTGTGGATAGCACAACAAACTGTCTTCACAAACAAGGATTTCTGGACGTGTCCCTGAGCCCATGCAGTGAATCATGCCTGGTTTTAAATGCAGTGCCGCCCGAGGGCCCAAAATCACAGTGTCCAGGAGAGATTTTCGGCCTTGTTCCTTGCGCACAGAAATTTCTCCAGATTCTCATAAACTTTTGATGCTATTATGTACTAGATGATTCAAAGATGTTGCAATTTAATGTTGGGGAACATCATTCTGAAAGTGTTCCACAATTTGTAAATGCATTTCTTTGCAGATTGGTGAACCTCTTCTGAGAGACTCTACCTCTCTATGTTGCTCTTTTTATACCCAATCTTGCCACCGGCCTGTTGCCAGTTAATCTAATTAGTTGAAAAATGTTCCTCCAGCTGTTTCTTTTTATTATCGCTTACTTTTCCTGCCCTTTTTTTGCCCTGTCCACTTTCTTTGAATGTGTTGCTGCCATCAAATTGAAAATAAACAATTTTTCATGAAATAATAAAACATCTCAGTTTAAATGTTTGATATGTTTTCTATGTTCTGTTGTAAATAAAATATGGCTTTGTGGGATTAGCAAATCAATGTATTCTGTTTTCATTTCCAGTTTACACAGCGTCCCAACTTTTTTGGAACTGAAGTTGTGGGTTCGTTATTGACATGGGTGCTAAGCATTTGAGTGCAGCACTTTATTTATCTGACCTTACAAAAGAAGGTCAGAGAATTAAAAATATATGGATAGGCATAAGCGGTGACCCTTCACTTTGCCACAAACTGGAGTTAAACTGATGACGATAAAGTATTGTTGTCATAACAGGACGCTATTACTTGTATTTTTTTTAGTTGTATTGTTTGCCAAAAAAGTAATTCTCAGCAAAAAATAAATCAAAAGGACTCCTAGACTGTCAGTTTTAGAGGTCTAACAATCTGTTACAAACCCAAAACAGAAGCAATGTGCCATGTTAGTGTCTGAAACGCTTCAATAGTTCTAAAATCCCATTTAGAAATATTTCTCATATTTCAAACTGAAATAGTCAAAATGGCAAACCAATGGGAGCTGCAGGACCAAAAGGAATGGTTCATGTTTTATAAAGAAACAATGGACTGCAAGTGAAAGCCTGCTCACTTGGATATGTAAAAAGATGCACTTAGTTGTAACTGGCACTTCAGTGAACAAAGGAGCCCTTTATGAATTATGTAATTCTTAGCAATAAACATTTAGCTATTGATTGATGTACTTGTCATAGGAAACTCCTCATGGGAAGCAGCAGCATCATAACACAGTGGTAATTTTCGATAATACCCTATGACTTAATGTGTGGAATATTATAAGTACAATAATAAACACAAACATTTGTGGGCTTATGTGTGTTTCCGGAAGTGATTGTTCACATGTCACTAGTGGAGGTTATTTCAGAGGGCTACACTAGCGAGATCCACACCCATCCCTCCTGTTGCACGAGTCTTCTTGTACTACGGATGATGTCATCTTTGACCAGGGAGGGGATGAGGGACTCCGGCGACTCCAATGCCTGCAGAATCTGCATCAAGGTAGAGTGAGGTAACCAGGAAGAAATCGGAAATACAGCCATCTGCCTTCAAAAGAAATGTTTAGTCGTTAGTATTTTTTTAATAAGTTCAATCCGATTTTATTTTTATAGCGCCAAATCACAACAAGCAGTCGCCTCAAGTTTATGAATGAGTTTATGAGTGTACAAGATGCAATTAATTAATATAAATTATTTGATATTAATGCTTGATGGTGTTGACGTCTAATGGTTGTCAGTGCGACATGCAAGCTTGAGAACAGCCACAAGTTTGTTTATTTTGGCTGGGTGATCATTAAGCATTTCGTCTTTTTAGAGCTTTTCACTTCAGATAATGGATATTGTTAGACTTGACTGTCAGGCATTGGGAAACATGCCCCAAGGCCTACAGGTGTGACAATTTGTAAAATTGGTTGATATATGCAAAACAGAAAAGAATAAAAACTTCGGTGACAAGGGGGGGGGGGGATTCTCAGGCAAAACAGATGAAAGACTCTGTTGAAAAGTCTTGTGAGTATGCGTTCTGCCATTCAATTATTTATTTTTTTAAAGCACAAAAACACAAGCCACAGGCTGACGCTTTTAGTTTGAAAGCCCTAACCGGAAGTTACCGACAGTTAGCATAGGCTAGCTTGTAGCTTTTGTCAGTGGGAGGATCTCTGGTCGCCTGCCCTGTTTCTCAGCACCCACTCTGTAAATTTAGCGAACACTGCAGCAAGAAGTGTATGTGTGTGTGTCACGATCAAGAGGAAAGAGCAAGCAGGGATTAAGATTAATTAAAACCTTCTCATCCGGCTGGTGACAGGTAAATATCAACCCGAGGCGGTGGTTTGACTCAATATTCTTATTTGACACAAGCCGACTGACTAATTATAGCCCACTTAGTTGGGTGAAAGGGACAAGGTGGTGGCTTTTTCTCGTACTAACATTCGCCTGTTTTCCCTTGGATGAGAGTTTAACTCCTGCCAGCGCAGTCATTTGTAGTGAGGTCTATCTAGCGAGGTTGTAGTTGGCAGGGCGTGTTTCTGTACAACTGTTGATAGCTTCATTGTTGCTAGTTTAAAAGTCACGGCAGCAGATCAGATCCTGTCGGTACATTCAGGCTGTTCCAAGTGCTGCGACTTCTATAAGGCTAAGCAGCTCCTCGTGGCAAATTTCCAAATGTACCATTCCTGGGAACACTTAAATTTCTCATTATTGTGATTAAGATTTCCTGTTTAAACTACAAACAGCGGTTTTCAAAATATGCTGAAAGACATGAAGTGGAGAATCAGCTTTGAGAACATGGGCTGAAGAAATAATGTTAACATTGGTAAAAAATTCAGGCCTGTTAATAGGGATTTAAATATCCTACAGTCCAAGCATATTTTGGATAATCTCTTATGTAATTCTCCTTAGTTTGTTAAAAGTATTTGGAAAATTACCAAAATTCCTGATGCACCCTGAGTAAGTTGACTGACTGGTTTGTGGACTGAAAGCCAACAACAGTTTTTAACACTCTTTTCTATCCCGATTATTTTTTCTGTCATCAAGCAAACTTACATTGTTTCTTAATGTGAAGATAAAGGCTTTTCTTTTAGTTTTATGCCACCAATATTGAAATGTCTTTGAATTTTGGACAGAACAAGAAATGTAGCTATCACATGTGCACTAAGGTGATTATTCCTTTGGCTGGGTGCACTGATTTATCACGAGGCGGCCTGGAAGTCATTAGACACTGCTTTTCTATCACCAAACTAACTTCATATTCATCTGCCGATTCACAGCAAGAAAATAACTTTTTCAGATAGCCTTCTGGTGAAGCCTCTGTGGGGCGACGGCCAGTTTCTCAGTTTCCATGTAGCCGTGAAAGGCTAAGATTTCCATTTCTGTCCACCAGTCAGTGTTTACAAGCACTGCCATCTGATGATAGTCGATGAATATCCAATGCATTTTAGCAAATGCCATTGATCTCCTCACTGACTATTTACCTGTATGCAAACAAAGCCTGTTCAAAAAAAAAAAAACCTGTTTTCTGAACTTGCATGTGGACTGCAAACAGAAACCAGAAAGCTTCTGATACCAAAAATCTTATCTTTCTCACCTACAGATTCTAGATATTAATATGCTTATAGAGTTTGTGGACTGCCAGTCGGGGGAAAAAGTTATTCACAAATGACTGTTATCATGACTTGAAACCTTACAATAGGTGACCTCTGAAGGAACAGAAAAAAAAACAAAAAACCAGGCTCAGGAAACCCAGCGAAGTCTTCTCAGCCAGCACGTCATCCCTGCTCATGACCTGAGTTATTGAACAGAAGTGAGTCCTGTGGTATCTGTTCTCTCTCAGCGTATCCGCTGCTTCTGCCTTAGAGTTTGGTCATCCTGTCCCAGCTGACTGAACTCTCTTGTCCTGCCCTACTTCCCCTCAACAGACTCCAAGAGCTGGAGTGTCTTCCTTTGATGTACTTTTAAAGTCGTGGCTGCTTGACGGAAGCCATCTATCTGGGTCATTAATCTGGAAATGCCCAGCTGATTATGGTGATCAAACAAGTTTGAGCTGTGTGAGACTCCTCCTATGTAATTGTGTCGAAACTGCAGACACCTGAAAGAGCACTGAGACGTTTTTGGAAATGTACTTTTTTACTTTCCTATTCACATGTTTATACTGTTATAAGCGAAACCAACTGCCTGCTGCCGTGTCACTTCACAATAACAGTATTGCAGTAATAACAGCCGTTTCTTTGCCTTGATGCAGTGATTTCCGTGATTTCTTTTTCACGAGGTGATCTGGAAGCCAGTACCACTTCTTCGGCTTTTCCACTAAACTAATTATTTGGCTGTAGCTTCATATTTGCCTGCAGAATCGCATCAAGAAAAAAATCGAAATTTATTTCCCCAAAATGTCAAAAACAATCCTTTTAATGCAAAAAAATCTCTCTGTGTTTAGTTTACAATCGTCTGATCCTTTTCACATGGATAAATACTCCTTTGCTGTTAAGAGGCCTTAAGAAAGATATCATGTCTGTTTTTTATGTCTTAGGCTGGCTGATGTTGGCACATTTGACCATTTCCTTGGGTGTAGCATATGGTCATGACTCGGTGAGACTCGGGAGCTGGTTTGTTTGTGCCCAAAGAATGTGAGAGGCTGACCTGATCTGCTCTTGTGTACAGCAGAGCAGGACTAACATTTCAATTTTGTGCATTTAAGTAAGGGGACTAAATTTGATCAATAAGTACTTGATCTGAAACAGCTTGAAGCCTCAAGTTCCCCTGTGTAAGGTGTTGCTAGATGAGATGTGCTTAGGTGGTGCTGACAGCTGGTACTGTGGGCTGTCTGCTGTGTGTCATACGCAGCCTTTGCCAGTTTGTGAACTTTGGCCCATTTCTTAGATTGCCTCTTGCAGAGGTGAAGCCAATTCCTGGGTGCCCTTAGATCTAAAGGTTTCTGGACTGTTTCAGGACTGCACCTCTTGAGGGTAAGACGATAAGACGCAAGCTGTGTGTTATTGTGAGCTGCGGTTCAGCTGCAATAGTTGCTTGAGGACATTTTTGTAAAAATCATGTCCTTGAAGTACATTAAAAGTCATTTTTATTCTGTAGTTTTGGAGTTGTTATGAAGGCAGTCAGGCCAGACTGGAATGAATGTCTGTCAAACTGAGTCAAAATCCAGTCTGGCTTCTGTTATTCTGTTGGTTATAATAAAGCTTTTATTTACAACCAGAGTTGGACAGAGCTCCTGTCTATGGTAGATTATTTTTTCCCCTTTCATTCTAGTGCGATATATCACAGAAGCTGCAGTCCTTGGACGCATGTTACATGTGCAAAGTAATCCTGATGGGACTGTTATGTTTGCAGGATATGAGGACAAAAAGTCATCATCATCATGGTCTCAGGAACAACGTGTTCGTTAGTAGCTGGATGTTCGTGTATGTTCGGCATTGTTGTTGATATGAAACTCACATGAGCACTGAGAGGCAGCTCTACCTCGGTCAGGGTCACGCTCTGCTCTGCAGTAACTCT
The DNA here is from genome assembly GCA_034780415.1 of Cichlasoma orientale. Classification (NCBI taxonomy): domain Eukaryota; kingdom Metazoa; phylum Chordata; class Actinopteri; order Cichliformes; family Cichlidae; genus Cichlasoma; species Cichlasoma orientale. The sequence continues at coordinate 199,032 of JAVDPK010001828.1, read as the reverse complement.
GCTCAGCTTGTTGCATAACTCCTGTTGGCCCTTAAGCCTCAGGAAACCTCCTTAGAGAAGGATTGAGGTGGCGTGTTCATTAACCCGGGGCATTGCTCAAATAGTACAAAGTAATAGTGCTTTGCTTTCCTTTTTAATGGTTGTCTTTGGACCTAGTCTGTGTTTGCTTTTCTGCATCTGAGAGCATTTGCTTTACAGTGCATCTTCTTTGTAAGAACACTGTACTGAAAACAATCTTTCTTGAATTTTGCTTTATATTTAACACCTGTTTCATTATGAATTCTTCTAAAAAAAAGTTTACATCTAGAAGCTGAAAAAGTCATCAATTTTGCTTAATAAATGATGTAATACATTGCTGCAATCATTTTCTGTTCATTGATCTCAGAACTAAGTCTAGTTGGATTCACAGAGCTATTCATTTTTACCACTTGATAGTCTGTGAACAGCTCAGCAGGTGAAATATGTTAGATATACAGTACCGGTCAAAGGTTTGGACACACTCTCCCATTCATCTGTACATTATTTATGCTTTGATTTTTGTGTGGATTGAACAAACAAGATATTACATGCTTGAGGGTTTAGAAAGTAAGTGGATTATGTTACCTTTGGACAGAGTGGGATAAGCTGTTTCCCCCTAATTCCAGCCTTGAGGTAATTGTGTCCTTACTATCCCTTCATAATGTATGTAATTTCCTCATATTACACTTGTTAAATACATATAATTTATAGCCTGATCCAATTTGCAATACCTGCTGCTAGAGTGACCTTTCAAAATACCTGAAACTCAGCAACAAATACACAAGAGACCATACAAATAAAAGCTACACAATGGAAAGGATATCGTAGTAAGGCATTGCTTCACAACAATGGCTTTCAAACTTCTTGTGCCAGTTTAGGAAGCCAGCATGCGGTTTGCCGGCCTCACGGGAAAAGTCTTTGGAATGTTTATTCAGTAAATTGTGGGTTATGTTGGTAATTGTCATTTTTGTGCTGTTAATTTTTTAATAACTAGTAAAGTGGCTACTACATTTCTCGACACCAGGTGTAGTTATAGATGTTAGGTAGGTTTAGTCAGCTATGTTGGTGCAGACGGAAGAGTGGAAATTGAAGCGAAATGCTTCGTTGGTGTGCTGTTGGGCTGCTTTATCATAGCATGGCATCAAATGTGAATTAATGAACTGTAGCCTATGGTAGTACATTCTTTCCTCATCTCCTTTGGGGACCACATAACATGTTAACAAGAATGTCTTCACAACATGACTCACAGTGTAAGGAAGAAATATTTTACAGCCTTGATAGACAGAATATTGTTCATTCTTTTCCGATTTTTTTTCTTATATTTTCTTCATGCCTGCATTTCAGTGAAATAATATGAAAAAGGACTGCTTGGTTGAATTGCTGTTAATGCAGTCTGTGACCAGGAGTTGTATTGTTCCAGGAGAACTCAGCCCTTTTATGAAAACAACACAAGGTTCAATGGCAACTTGTTGCCCTCAGGCATAAAATAAAATCCTGGAAGTCTAGATTTGGTAACAGATCTGTGAACATGAAGGTATTTCAGAGCCCAAAACAATAGCAGTAAGACTATGAGAATATGCCGTGCAATTCTGCAAAGTTACTACGGTGGTATTTATTTTTAACTCATTCCACCTGAAATGATCTCTTGGATTTATGGGGCTGGTGACCAGAGCGCTTCAGTAGGAGACATTATGTTGCACTGTGACGGAAATGCAGTCAAAATGAATTTTTGTTGGCACCTTAGCTTCATCGCTGGGCAGATCTCATTCAGATGAATAAACAGGCTGCTTTTGAGATTAGTCTGAATGCAGCCTTGCTTTTTTTTCTTCTTGTTTTCAAAGGGTCATGTCCTTGCTTTGACATTTGGCAGGAAAAATTCAAATTTCAGCATCATCCCATTAGATAAAAGGTGAATATTGGCTTTTCTTACAAGAAACACAACCTTAACTAAAAGGTCAGTTAATAAAAGGCACTTTGGTGTTATTCTGTGCTGTTTTCTTTCTCTCTGTTTTTAAAGCCATATATTTCTTGGATGTAAATTTAAAAAAATGTTCCTGCTCTCTAACATTTACATTTGTTCCTCTGCCAGCTCTACCACGATAGAAGTCTTTATGAATTTGTTCCAGTGATATCTCTGTGCACCACCAGGTACCTCAAGTCATGTGGTGTACAGTCACAGCAGCATATAAATAAAAATGCATTTATTTTAGCTTTTGTCGCAGCTTACATGAAGACAGTTGATCTCTTAGTAACGAGTGCATCTAAATTCAGTAGGATTTATAGTTAACTAGCAGACACTAGGTGCAGTAAGTGATTCTCAAACAGGTTTTATTTGAATCAGGGTGAGAAGAGACTTCGATATGAAAGTGGAGAAGATCAACCGAAGTTTTTGTGGGTGGTTTTTCTGCTGAATCATGATGAACAGGTGTCATCTGGATGACCAGACTAAAATTGATTTGTGCTAGCAACCACCAGCCTCTTTAGTAGTTGCTGTCATTAGTATCCATTAGTCCCTAAATTGAGGACATCAGTCATAGGCAGCCTGAGGATTTGGCACCATTTGTGACTATATGGGACATTTTCACGCATAATTTCCTTTTGTCAATGTGTCAAGATGTTCCATCATAGGCTCCTAATATCAACGGGAAGAACTCGATGTACAGCTCAGAAGAGCAGCGGTGTACGTGTGGACGTATGTGAAAGTAAGAGGGCGTGTGTGTGCTTGCTTGCGTGCACTGAGTTGCCTCTGGCTGCTCTCTCCATGTCCCAGCTCTGCTAAGGCCTGTCCAAACAGAACTGCAGCCAAAAAGCTCCTCCCAGGCTCCACAGAACAGGAAGTGGGTTGTTTTGTTTCACAGAGGGCTCGGTGCTGCTGTCTCCCACTTGTTTGGCTCTGAACCCATCATCTAGTTCACAGTATCTCTGGTCCATTTGGCAGGCTCTGAAAAGCAAAAGATGCTGTGCAGTGTCTGTGGAGAAGTATCAAGTACCCTTAAATGCAACGGAAGTGGATCTTCTTTTATTGTTGTTGTTCTTTTATAGCGTAGCAGGGCATTTGCTTTTTTTGTTCTTCATGAACATATTAAACACACAGAATACGTGGAGTAAGTAAAGAGAATAAGCAGCCTAAACTGTAACTCGAGTGTCTGGTGCAGTGTAACAAAACCTTTGCAGCTATAACACAGTTTGTAGGAACTGTAGGAGTGGGTCCTTAGGTGAAAGACAGAAAATGTGATCATACCCATGACCACAGTTTCCATAACAGGAAACAAGTAACCCAGTTGTTAATAAAACTGTGAAACAGCAAACGCCCAGAGTTTCCTGCTGGTTATGCCAAAATTTCATATGCATGGAAATGGAGCTGGGAAGTAACTCCTTCACTTACCTTCTTCGTTTTGGTCTTTCTTATTTAAAATTCACTTCAAATTTCAGTCCATTTATTCCTAAACATTTACATATAATTGTACGCACTAAAGACTATTTAAACGAGCGTACTCTGTATAGAGGTCCGCTGATTACACGGTGCTGATACAGTGCTTTACACGTTATTGGCAAAAGTGGTCGATGGCTGCGTCCACGAATCACGTGGGAGTGTACATCACCATTTTGCACGGAGGGTCTATACAAAAAGTCGAGGTAAAATCAGGTTTACTGGGTACCCTTTGCTTACAGAAAGTAGCTCCACAACAAAACTACCATCCATAATCCTCATCAGCAACAACAAGCACAAGTCTAACATACAATTACATTTTCACATTGCAAAAGTATTTCTTAACCTAGGGCTTTACCACAACACAAAATGTGCTGTTGCAAAAAATATTGGCCAGTTAACCAGCTATCAGCTTTTTTCCTTCAGCAAAATTGCCTTAATTCTACTTTTTTTTTTCCCTCCCCTGGAGAGTGTGTTACCTTTATTCTCTAGCTTCCAAATGTTTCTACAGTCAGAACCCGTTGTGATAATTGGTTGGTGTCCTGATGCCCTTTTCATTTTTGTTGTATTTGTAAGCAAATGGAATCTAAACAACCTTATTTCTATGTCTTTGTAATACCTTTTAACAATTGCAATTTCAAAAGATTTTCAAAAGATTGTGAGAGAAGTTTGCATGTATCCCAAAGCTGTGCGTGAAATAAATTATGTCTAACAAGCCATCCTGGTGATATGAAACTAGCAACAATTTCTCTAATGACCTCAGCCCGTGTTTCGTTGCGACTTCTGATGAATGGCTTGATGTTGCTTATTGAAAGCACTGGTATTGCCGTGCATCTGAGCAGCGATTAAAAGTGGGCGTTGGGGCAGGCTCAATTCAAAGTTTTGCCTGTAGCGCAGAAAGATGAATTTCCCCTGATAAGTGGGTGCCCCTCATGAAGAGTATTAGTGTCAAGACTGTCTGGCAGAAAGTGGATGAGGTGAGGAGCCAAATGACTATATGCACAGCTGCTCCCAGGCAGCAGGGCTCCAGCTCATCCATCAGCTGCACAGCTAACTCATCCCCATGCATCGGGCACACACACACCAGCTAAACTAGTCCTCTGAGCTGGGGATGCTACATTATATTTCTTGATGGGTTTTGCACAAAACCTAGTAAAGCTTCTTGAAGCGCAGTATAAAATTTAAGCCTTGATAAGTGATTTTGTTTTGGTGGGGAATGCCTGTGCAGTACACACACACAGAGAAATCAAAAGCAGTGTAGTGTTGTGGCTGTTTCAGGACACCACCAAGCACTTCATCAGCTACCCTAATTTCCTTACACTTTCCTCCTGCTTACAAAACAGCAGAGGATGCGGAGGCTGATAACACATTCCTTCAAGTTCTAGCTTGTCCCATCATGTCTTTTATTCCTCTCCTTCACTCCAGTCTCATCCTCCATCTCTTCTGTTTGTATAGCTTTGTAGTCTAGATTTGGCATTGGGGATTCAAGGTCTGTGACTGCACTTTGTTGTGACAGTGTGCAGATCAGAGCCTTCCCGAAGGTGTAATGCGGCGCCGTCTGTCAGAAATGCCAAAGTGGTTGCTTTGGAGCTACACTATTTGAGCAGGGAAAGAAAAAAAAAATGTTTTTATGACATTGTGCTCTTGATTTATCCTGCGATCGCTACAAATAATTTAAATATCTGCCATGTAAAATCCACGAGCAGATGAAGAGTGTTGTTCTGAAATGTGAAAACTCCCTTAACAGCAAAAAAGTTTCTTGGGCTTTAAGTTCTGTTTGTTAGAACTTTATTATTCTTCTCCCAACAGAAATGGCAGCCATTCGGAAGAAGCTGGTGATTGTTGGAGATGGAGCTTGCGGGAAAACATGTCTTCTCATTGTTTTCAGTAAAGACCAGTTTCCTGAAGTCTACGTCCCTACAGTGTTTGAGAACTACATCGCTGACATTGAGGTCGACGGAAAGCAGGTTTGTGCTATTTAAACAAAAATATACTCTATTGAAGTGATGGTGTCGCTCATCATGAGCTCTCAAACTTTCCAATCTCTCGCACCACACAGTTTGCACTAATGCTGCCAGACTTACCATAAACACAAGTTTGTTTGTTTTTTCATAAAGCTGACCAAAGCAGGCTTCTGATTATTAGGCTCCATGGCCTCATGTATCTTAATACTGCTGTAGGTAGTGACGTTGTGTGACCAATCTGACCTTGCCAGACAATAAATAATGCACCATTTACACTGCTGCTTACACATGTGTATTTTTGCTCTTGGACAAGAGGGGAATGCACAAAGGAAAACAGTCCTCTGTAGTTACGGTTAAGTTGTGATTGGACAGTTGGTGTTTGGGAGGAGGGTTTAGCTAATGGTAACTAAATCCGTGTGTGTGAGAGACGTCTTGACTCGGACTCATGGGGAGCTGGTCAGAGAGAGGTCGAGTCCAAGCTGCAGATGGCTCGTTGTTTCTCTTGATCTGACCATCGCTACGCCACTTGGCAAAACAGGAAATGACTCTACTTCCCAGCTTCCTGTTCAGACAGGGAACAGGGATGTCTCTTGGCAATCCCATTCCTTCCCTCAGGATTCCCCCCTCCTCCTGCTACTGCCTGATAAACATGCCTCACTTCCTGTCCTTGTCCTGGCTGTACTTCGGTGGAGGTAGGCAGGGGGTTAAATCTCATGTTCTGGACAGGAAATATAAAGTCAGCGATCCATGATGGACATCAGCTTGAGGTAATTTTGGAAAAGATGCGAGTGTCAAGTCCTTAAGTGTCTCTCTAGAGGATGGCCATCTCATGAGATTTAGCCTCTTATACAACCAGATGGATTAGATTTGTGCTCAGCCCCTAATTTTGAATCCCCCCCCACTGCACCCTCGAGGCTAAGTCACTCTCATCGTCAGTAGACTGAACTCATTCCATAAATAGCCATTTTGTTTTTTTGTTGTTGTTTTTTGGGGGTTTTTTTCTTTTCGTTTTCCTCCCTCAGGTCTGCAGCTTATAACTAGTCCAGTGGGAACGTAACACTCTGGTTGCTCATGCAGTCTAAACAGTGTTTGGCCACCTCCCACCTTCTGCCTCTGCAAACCTCTATTTTGGGACTGTTAGCTGATTTTTGTACCTTCTGTGGGCATGCTAGAATCTGTCATTCAGCAAAGTTTTGGTATTTAAACTTTGAAAAAAGTTTTTTTTTTTTTTTTTCCATTGAATTCAGTGAGTCAGCTGAAGAGCAAACTCAAGTGAAGATTGGCTGCTGATGCCTGTACAGGGAGAGACGCTACCCGGTTTGATGCTTGCTAATCTCTCACTTTCCGTAATTGAATTAATCAGTGGTGTGATGGGATGAGCTCAGTCCCCAAGTTCATTTCCACAACACTGATAACATAACAGACTTACAGTATGAAGCTCTGATTGGGTCAGAGCTGCTGTGGCGATGATAAGTGACTGTCTGCACACTGAATTCCTACAAACAAGGAAATGAACACGGGTAAAACTAACAGATCACAGATTACGATCAAGATACAAAGTCGATGCAGTCAGAGGGAAAAGCAGTGCTATGTTAAGTACTGCTAACTTCATTTGCTTCTCTCATATTTAAAGCTCCAGCCCTTGGGAAGATTACTCACATCCTCCGCATGCCTCAGGATTTCTGCGTCATTGTCCAAAAGTGATGTCATGACTGGTTAAATGTTGGTGTTTATTTCCATTAGTGGGCAACATTATGTGAACTGTGGGTAAGATTAGTGATAGTAAGGAGTAAAACCAGACTTAATTCTAGTTTCAGGATGAATCCATGTTTATGTGCAGATTTGTATGTATTTTGTAGATGTGGTGCTCCTTCTCATAAATGTCTTTTTTTGTTTGTTTCTTTGTTTCCAGGTGGAGTTGGCATTGTGGGATACTGCAGGCCAAGAGGACTACGACAGGTTGAGACCTCTCTCTTACCCCGATACAGATGTCATCCTCATGTGCTTCTCCATTGACAGCCCGGACAGTTTAGGTGAGGAACGAATGATATACAGTAGCCTCTTTTAAAATGTCTGAATATGACAAATTATAAACAGCGTGACTTATATTACATTAAAATGATGTTTTGTTAACGTTGATCTTTATTATCACATAATCAAACCTAGCTGAAATAAGCAAGGCCTAATAGAATTGATGGGAAGTGGGATTAATGCAGCTAAAAACATCTTTGCCTCAAGGAGTCTGCAGAGCAATCCATCACGAGAAGTGTTCTGCACTGTGACTCTGCACTGCATGTCCCTTTTTATAGTTCTCTCCTCTATACTGAGCATTTCAGCTCACTTTTTGTCTCTCCTGGGACAGAAAATATCCCTGAGAAGTGGACGCCTGAGGTGAAGCACTTCTGTCCCAATGTTCCCATCATCCTGGTGGGGAACAAAAAGGACCTGAGGAATGATGAGCATACACGGAGAGAGCTAGCCAAGATGAAGCAGGTACAAAGGCGCCTGAAGGTCAATGAATAGTGGAATGAGCTAATCTGATACAGGTAGAGAGCTCCTGAATTCTCAGGCAGCAAAAGCCAGAGGATGGGGTCGAAACATTTTTAAGAGGTTTTATTAGGATTTTGTCTGACATATTTAGGTGCATATTATTAATCCTTAAGGAACTGGTTAAAAATGGTCACATAGCACTGCCATCCTGCAAATATTTGCAGTCTCCCATTTATTTCTAAAGAAGCTGCATGACAGATGAAGTTAATCTTGCTTTTCCTGCTTCCGCGTCATATCCAACGGACTCAGTTTAAGAACTGTCAGCTTATAGAAACACTCGTGCCCTGTGTGTAGAAATGGAAAATTCATTATTGTACTGGGTTTCAACCCCATGTTTATGACATTACACCACCACTCTATTAACTGCAGCATCAGTCTCACGGCTTATTGACAGTAATAGGACTTTGCTCAATATATTTTTGATCACATCAGAACTATGACAGGATAGAGATGTTCTAACCCAGGATGGCGTGCGAAAAGCAGAACTCACATGTGGCTGTACAGTCAGACCATGAAATGTGATTCAGGGAAGCTGGTTTAATTTGTCACTGAGCATGAAGGCTTATCACACTCTAAAACTCAACACAACATTTGTACTGCACACAAGATATTATATAATTGGACACCTTCTGTCAGATGGAGAAAAAACTTTAATGGAAGAAGACAGCAGGAGGAGGAATCCCTCTTCCAGGATGGGCAACGTGCAGTAATTTAGAGTAGAAAGCAATAACAGTAGAGGAATTAAAATAAAGAAAAAGATAAAGCAGGCCTGTATGAAACTGATTTCATAAGATTTTAAATAATTTACTAAATATTAAAAAAAAGACATACTGACAAGCCTTTAAAAAGCCTTTTTGCATTAAAAATAATTGGTACTTTATTAAGTATCAAAAAGGGTGATGAAGAATTTTGTATCGATTCTGTTTAATGCACAATTGATTGATAGTACTCTAATTTCACTTTAAAAGAAAAAAAAAAAAGTAAGGATCTTCCGTCAATCAGCATTTTAGTTCAGCCCTTAATGGTGTCTGATTTAACCCTGCAGGAGCCAGTGAAGTCAGAAGAAGGCAGAGACATGGCTGGTAGGATCAGCGCGTTCGGGTACTTGGAGTGCTCTGCTAAGACGAAGGACGGTGTGCGGGAAGTGTTTGAGATGGCCACAAGAGCAGCGCTGCAGGTCCGCAAGCGCAAGAAGAGAAGCGGCTGCACGGTGCTGTGAGCAGTCCAAACATCATCAAATCAGCTGACCAATTGGAGAAAAATAACACATGAAAAAGGACTGACCAATTACCAAATGGATCTTTGTACTGTATCTCATATTTCATGGCAAAGGCGGGCAGATGAATTGAACGTAAACAAAGCTAATATAGGAAATGGACTATATTACATCTGTGGCTAGAAATTGATGTTTCCTTATTGATTTACTTTTGTCTCCCAAAATCTGTCTTTACACTTTTTTTTCCCTTTTCTTTTTTTGGTAACTTGGCTTTGGTAGGTGCACATATTTGTATGCAATATTGTTCTTCACAAGCTTGTCGGGCAAGCAGCATCATTCTTAGCTTGTATAAAGTCTCCATGAGTAAAGTCTTGTCCGGGCAGTCCAGTTCTGTTTCACTGTAGCAGTAGTGATAGAGAATTAAAGATGATATCTTTTGACCATAAGCGCTAGTGCCTTTTTTAAGTTTATATACCACCATCTGTTTGTCAGCGAGCTAACATTTCAGCTGAGGAACCCCCTTCATTGTACTGTAGCTCATCTTACACAGCGCTGTCATTGTGAAACCTGAGCAAAGCCATAACTAAAGGCTTTCAGTGCTCCTCAAGTCAAGCACAATAAATGGTTGCTTGTGTCATTTTTGTTGGCATGAAACATTAGTTTCCCTCTACATTCTCCATTCTGAGCCCACTCGCATCGAGGATAAAGACAGGCAGCTGCTTCTGTAATGTAATAAATGTGTCAACAAAGGAGTGAGCTTCCCATTCTGCATAAAATTATTCACATGCACCCCTCATAACTGTTGCTAATCTGTGCTGTGGGTGAAGCTAGATGGGAGGGGAGGGGAGGGAGAGGGGGGCCAACCGAGACACAAGCCAATATGACTCAACTATGCACAATAGCTGTTAGGACCAACAGGGAGATGACACAACTGAAATCGCATGTAGGCCACGGCCTGGTGAACCCTCCCTTGTTTGTTTATGAGTGACTGAGTTCAGCTCTTTTTGCGACGTTAACTGGTTACACCCATTATTGGAATCTGTTTGTTACACTGGTTAGCCCAGTCATGGAAATCATATCCTGTTAGTGTGGATGTTTCCAGTTGGACGACATTCTTTACATGTTTGAGAAGAGCCACAGTGTGTGTGTGTGTGTGTGTGTGTGTGTGAGCAGTTTAGTTTTCTTTTCCTGGTGCCTTCTCTGTTCTGGTGTGCCTTTTGGTGGTTCTCTCCCAGAGCAGATGGACTAGCTGCTGAAAGTCAAGCTGATGCTGACGAGGTCAAGAGTGACCGCTCTGACATGTTTTATAAGACTTGATTCTATGAATGGATTAATAAATGGTGAAAGATGTTATTCATTCTGTGCCGTCGTTACTTAATTTTTAAGACTCTGTGTATCAATACACCTTTATCTTGGCAGATAAGCAAGAGAACTCATGGAAGTCACGGAAAATTAAAAAAATAGTTCCTTAGCATCATTGAAAAAACATCTCTCTGTGGCTATAAAGATTTCCATTGTTTTATAGTTTTGTTTTTCTCTGGAATTTTTTTTCAGTTACAACCTATAAGATGAAAATTAGCCTTACTCATTGCAAAAAAACTTGGTATTTAAGAGTCTACATTAAGTTTACATCAACTAAGACATGTCAGACCATCCTCTGGTACCTGAATGTGCTCATGTGTCCACCCAGAATACTCAATAGTGAACTTCACCTGATAATAGCTCGATATGCTAGAAAGACCCCACTGACCGTCCTGAGGCACACTCTTCACAGCATTCCTTCCTCCGCCTCTGTTGCTCATTCATCTACTGTACATGTCCGCTGGTCGCACGGAGGGTGGATTTTGAGTATGTGGCAAAAACAGTATCTTCGGTGTTGCATGCAACCTTCTTACAATGCCAGTAAAAGCATCAAACCTACCAGTTGGCAAGGTCCGTATCTATTCTGTCGTGAAGCTGTATGTAATGCAAACTTAAACCCTCTGCTGGTCAAGCACATAAATTATGCTTTCAATGAGCGGGCCGGCAAAAAGGCTACAGCTCAGATTAGGTGTTGTGATTTGTTTGTTTAGTGGAGGGGGAATTAATCACAATCGCACACAAGCAACAAACGCAGGTTGTTACCTCAGATCTTTAGAGGGTGGACCTGCATTATTGTGGACAACAAGCACACTGTTTAGGCAAGTAAAAACAGATTCATATCCCTACAACTTATCAAATGAAAGGGTTTCATGGTGGTGACATGGTGTTGATGCGTTTTAAGCTCTCGCCAAGGAATATTTGGGAATTTGAGATTGGTAGACAAATAACTGTAACCGGGAATAGAGCATAAGGATTGAAGCATTCCTGTAGAGCAGCAGAGGATCTAGTGTTGAACATATCACTGAGAGCATGTACTATACTGCTGTTAATGTGTACGCCGATAATGTCCCGCTATAAGTCGTCCTCGCAATATTGATGCATGCATGAGAAATCCGTGGGTCTTTGCAGTTTTCGCACACATACAGAAGCACTAACATCGCACACCTCTTTGGGAACGGCTTCAGCTCAATGTCGTGCAACTTTTTGTTTCTCTCTCTGGAAGTATTTGAAATAAATAAAGGATCCAGATTTCTATAAAAGCTCATTGTAATAATGCTTTGTAAGCAGAAAGTGTTGTAGTGAATGTTTGATCTGAAGTGAACATGAACATTGTTAATAAACTATTTTTGCGAATAGACAGACTGGTCTCCTCAGTCCATTCTTGACCACCGCAACGCTGCCACAGGAAAGGATCAGGGGAGGTGACATGGTGCAATATAACATACAGTAGATTAAAAAGACTTTATTGTATTTATGCTTTTTTAAAGTTTTGAATTGTAAGACATGTGGTGATAAATTCTTGTGTAATAAAATGTTTCTCTTCATTTCCTATCTGGGAAATGTTAGCATGTGTACAGCCATAGTTGTGCTGATTGGACTAAATTTAAAAAAAAAAAAAGAAAAAAAAAAAGACCAAACATTTATATGCAAACAACTCTTAAAAAGGTTCATAAAAAGGATACATTCTTAAATCACATATGCTAAAGCACTACTAAGAGTGAGAATGAAATAAAATACTTTGATTCATATGGACTTAATCTATTGCGGCTGTCACGGCTGCATCTAAAGAAATGTTAATGCTCATTTTTCCACCCAGGGTCCACATGCTGCTGAAGGGCGCTCTCCTCTGCTACAGGGCCTGCAACAAATGCAGAAAGACACAAGTTTAGTTTTCACAACCAGAATATTTTATGTGTAAAAGGAATACTCGCTTTGTTCCAAATGCTTTTCCATTTTTAGCTGCAGCTGCTAAGAGGTTTAAGCCTGCAACTACTGACTGTAGCCCATCCCTGTTTCTTAAAGCCTAAAGCGATATCTTTAAAGGTCTGAAAAACCCAGAAGACATACAGCTTAGCCTGATACAAAACTGATGAGTCCGACAGTTTCAGCTCCACTGAGGCTAAAACTGTACTAACATTCAGAATCCACATTGATTTTCAGGGTTGCCAGTCTGGACACAATATCATCTTCTCCTTCTGCGTCGCTGAAGTCAAATCCAGTGTAGCCCTTCTCCTCCACACAGTAGCTGATGAACCTGTGAATGATAAAAGGCAAAAATGAATGAGAAGTCTTTAGAGTGCTCAAAGAGTATGCACTCCATGATAACTGAGCAAACTTTATCTGCAGAGGAAACCGGTGTCAAACAGTCCAAGAGCTCCGGAACGACGACAAAGCGGACCTTCTGAGGTCGTTTTGTCAGCTGCTAACGGTGAGCTTTCACTCTCAGTAAATCACTTTGTGTTTCCTCATTACTCAGTGTGTGCCAACTGTGCGAACACATCTCCTCCTGGTTCTCTTACTTCTTCCACGTGGGGTCCTTGTTGAGGATCACAGGGTTTCCCACCACTATAAGCAGCGACCTGGCTCTCGTCAAGGCCACATTGAACCTCTACAAGTGAATACATATAAACACAAAAAAAAAGAATATATTAGTAACTCATTGAATGATATATTAAAGATGCAGCAGGTTCTTTTATACGTTTAAATGATGTGACAAACCTTTTCATTTGACAGGAATCCAATATTGAAGTCTTGGTCCATTTTGACGTAGTTGATGCTGCTGCGGACGGTAGAGACCATAATGATCTTCCTCTCTTGTCCCTGAAACTCCTCCACAGAACCAACCTGATATTATAAAGAGAGAACAACAATAGAAAAAAAATATATTACACTTACAGTATGATTGACAATAAACTGAAGAGATCAATATATTTGATTACATTAAGACACTGTAAACGAGCATCTTAGGATCGCATGAGGGCACCTAACCACATTAACTGACACGTTTACAGCTGCACTAACCTTGAGCTCTTTGACATCACTCCATCGACTCAGTGCTGGGACGGACCTCAGAGCCTTCTGGATTTTCTCAACCTGTTAGCAAAGCAAGCAATCATGGGAAGTTACACGTGATCCCCCCCTCAATCATTTAACACAAAAATGTACACTATGCATATTCACTTGTTTTCTGTAGGGGGCGATTATGCCGACGTCTTTCGCAGACAGTTTGGGGAGACCCTTCTTTCCTTGAGTTTCTATCAGTTTGTTGAGGTAGTCGATCAGGACTTCAATCTCAGACACGTTGAAAAAAGACGGACTGTTGGCCTCTCTCTCATCTTTGCCCATCACTCCGTGGAAGATCACCGGAAAACCCTGTAGTGGGGTAGCACTGTCAGCTATTCTTGTTAAATATGGTTTTAATGCAATCTGGGAATTGAATCCTTGGTGAAATTGAAATTATGAATCAAAACTACATATGAATAGCACATGTTAGCATTCCAATTATGTCTGTTAAGTCTTAGGAAATCTTGAGCCATTACAAAAATGACCTGATGTTCATGTTTTGACATGTACGGTCCAGCCATAAAAACAAACCCCGTCTTCTTTCAGCTGCTTCCTTGACAGGTCACCATAACAGATCATCTGCTTCCATCTCACCCCATCCCCAGCATCCTCTTTTGTCATACCAACCTGCTACATATTCTCCTTCACTGCATCCACGCATCTTCTCTGTGGTGGTATTCTTTTCTTCCATCTTCTGCACATGTCCAAATCACCTCCAACTTTGTCTCCAAACTGCTTAACCTGAGCTGACCCTCTGATATACTTTCAAATCCTGTCCCAGCAACTCTAACAGCTCCAGCTCAGTCTCTTGTCTCCACCCATCCCACCCTGCCTGCACTCTCTTCTTCACCTCTCCTGTGCACCATCTGTTACTTTGGATGGCTGACCCAGGTATTTAAACTCATCCAGCTTCACTACCTCTGCTTTTTGCCATTCCACCTGCCTCCCTCTCATTCACATCTATCCTGTCTCGCTTCTACTGACTTTCATTGAGGACACCTCCACCTCACCTCTCACTACAAATTACAACATTGTGTGAACATCATAATCCAGGAAGACTCTTGCCTAATCTCCATTGTCAACCTGCCCATCACTACTGCAAACAAGGGAAATCATCTGCCATACACTTAACAGCTGCCCCGTTGTCTTCATTCATGTCCTGCACCAGCCTCACACATTTCACTGCTACTTCTGACTTCCTCACGCAGCACCACAGTTCCTCTCTTGGCACCCTATCGTATGCTTTCTCTAGATCCACAAAGACACAGTGAAACTCCCCCTGACCTTTTCTAAACTTCTCCATCAACACTTTCAAGGCAAACATTACATCTGTAGTGCAGATGCACTTATCTAATCTCCCATATTTCTTCACACCGTAATCCATTTTCTTGCAACTCTCTTCTTCAAGGCTTCCTGCTAATGTTGTTTTGTCTTTAATAATAATGAACATTTTGATACACACACAAGTAAATTTTCTCATTAAATATTTTTCTCTACATGATAACATCTAATTTATCCTCAATACTTTTGTCTCTGTTACAGTTTCAGGCTCGTTTCTGTGTTCAATTCATTAAGATAGCACAGGTGTCAATGCCGTAGGGCACTTATTACAATCAAAGGGACACTCGTGCCAGTTACTATTAAATGTCCATAAAGTTAATGGACATTTTAATTAACATGGTAAATGATCACATCAGTTTAACCGAGGCAGAGATAATAAAATTTCTATATTTGGTTTATTTATATAGGTTTTGTAAGCACACATTATTCTGTTTAATTTATTTTAGATTTATCACAATTTTGCACTTTGGTCTCTATTGGCTGATTTTTTAATTAAGTATAATTAAATCTGGCTTGATTAATAAACCTTTGCAGCCCATCATATGCATTATGATTTAGACAACAACTATAAAATAAACAACGTTCCTGAGGCCTCACCTTCTTTGGAAGATATTGCCACTTGCAGTAGGCCTCGCGCTCCCATTGGTCAGCAAACACCTGCAATTCATTGTCGTAGAACAGCTCATTGGGGACTTTCAGAATGGCACTGTGAGACCTGGGTGAAGGGGAAGGAAAAAAGAAGAAAAGAACAGCAAAAAAAACAAAAAACTGGTGATCAACACAGCAGCACTAAACAAGTAGCTCCAACAAGCAAAATGAAGCGCTCTAGGCTGAGAGACACACCTGTAGTTTCGCAGCAGTTTGGTGACGAAGCGGGTGTCAAAATGTCCATCTGTATTTTTCTGATATAACGGATTATATCTCATCAGCCTCTCCAGTAGAGAAAGTCCTGAAGATGTAGATTTTAATTCATGTTAATCTGTCGGGGCTATACGGTGAAATAACTAATGCTATTTGATCAGAAAGAGAAAAAAAAAAAAAAAAATGAGACCACTCATCTCACCGAGTTCATGCTCTATCGCTAAAGGAGATCGAAGGATTGGTCCCAGCTGCTTAGGATCTCCTGCCAACACCAGCTGACCCTTCTCTGGATTGAGCAGACCTGTGAAACGACATAAAACCACCCCATGAGTACGTAACAAGGTGCATCAATTTCAACACTTGCAGGTTACGACCTTTAAAATCACAAGAAATCCATTTACTGAGGGAGTGTAATGTGCAAGAATAGATTAATTTACTGCTACTCTGACTTAAGGTCACTATGGATTTTGAAATTTGTAGCGCAGAATTTTTAAGCTGTAGAAGTCTTCAGTTCACTCTTATATCACTCATATTTTTACAGGCTTTAGCTACCTTTGCCAAAAACAAAGACAAAAATAATCTTCAGAATAATCCGTATAAAAATAGTGAGACACAACTGAAAAGACCCACAATATTCTAAATACCATCACAGAAGACTGAACGTAAGATCCATGTACTTTAACAGATTTAATGAAAATTTATTTGAAAAGAAAGTTGGATGTAAGATTCTCAAATTTTTCAAGGTTTCACAAAAGGACTTTAATTATAGAGCACCAATTCACAACAACACACTCACACAGCCGCCTATGAGCAAACACTTGGGGGCAGTGGAAATGAAAAATTCCCTTTAAACCCTTTTGACCTCTGGCTCAGAGAGGGGCAGCCATCCGCGGCGAGGGCACAGACAGACAAGACAAAAGGCACACTACAGAAGAGAGAGCCAGAGTTTAAGAATTACGATTGATTAAATATAGCAGCTGTGTGTAAACACACACACAGGTGAAGAAGAAACACTCAGTGCATCATGGGATGCCCCATACAGTATGACTAAGGGATGGGTCGGGTTCGTCAGATCCAGCCCTAAATATAAACTATCAAAAAGGAAAGTTTTAAGTCACATCTTAAAAGCAGAGGGGGCGTCCGTCTCCCAAATCCAAACTGGGAGCTGATTCCATAGGAAAAGGGCCTGATAGCTGAACGCTCTGCCTCCCATTCTACTTCTAGAACCCACAAATAAATCTGCAGTCTGAGAGTGAAGTGCTCTGTTAGCATAATAAGGTACAACGAGGTCTTTAAGATATGACAGGGCCTGATTATTAAAGTTTTTGTATGGCAGGAGAAGGATTTTAAATTAAATTCTGAATTTAACAGGGAGCCAATAAAGAGAAGCTTATATGGGAGAAATATGGTCTCCATTTCTAGTCCCAGGTGGTACTCACGCTGCAGCACTCTGGATCGACTCAAGACTTTTCAGGGAGCTTTTTGAGTAACCTTATAATGATGAATTACAATAGTCCAGCCCAGAAGTAATAAATGTGTGAGCCAGCTTTTCAGCATCACTCAGAGTGTTTCTAATTTTAGCAATACTGTGCAAATGAATGAAGGCAGTCCAGCACATTTGCTTAATGTGCATGTTGATGGAGATATACTGATAATGTAATTCAGATAATCATCATTTACCTGCAATGGCAATGACACACTCTGGCTCCACAGCCTGGCCTCCCTCATCCACAAACACGTGCGAAAAATGGCCAACTGGGATTCCTACAGTCACGAGCCTCAAAAAGACCGAAACACACAGCAGTATGTGCAAGTGTAACATGGCTCATGACGCAAAAAAGTGTGCCAAATGTCAAAGTGCTTAAAAACAGACCATGATGGATACTTTATATGCCAGCAACCGGCTCTTACCTGCCAGCTGTGACCATAGTTGCAACTATGACCTTGTATTTCATCACAACTTCTTTCTCTGGACACACAAAGCTGTCTTGTTTCTCGTCCCAGTTACAGTATTTCTGAAAGAACCAAAACATATGAGAAAAGAGAAAAAACAAACAAAAAAACCCCCACATTCCATCCATCCATCTACAATCAGTCTGCTGCAGCTTCTCTTGGCCCACATATTTACGCACTTAACAGGAAAAACTCTGTTTTTGGTTGCTCGGGGGACCAAATATCTGGATCAGCAAGCGACTACTACGAGTTTTTCAGATTATCAAAACGATTACAATCACTGATGTTTATCAGTGCGATCATGAGGAATCTGGTGAAAATACGGGCCTGCTTGTTGGGCTTGCTGAGACAAGAGAATGTGTTTGCTCACCGTGTTTACATACGGACACACAATTACTGAATTGGATCATCTTAGTGCACAGCGACATGCTGGAATAGAAGAAGAATAACGCTCAGTACTCACTAGTAGACCCTCGGGGACACTGTTTGGGTCTCGGCTGCTGGCGTATACACGGTAAACCTGATGAGAATCTATGTTTACTTGCAGTCTCTCACAGAGCAGGTCGCACGCACTGTTTGAAGGTGCGCAGGCGAGAATGTGGGCTGACGGATCTGCCCTGCTGACCTGACAATGCAAGCAAAATAAGAGTCATTACTTAATAATGACAGGCTTGTATGTGAACACATAATGTAATGTGCAGGGAGCCACAGGCCCCCGCTTCACACCCAGCAGGATCCAGGCCACAAATGTCATTTCTTTCATGATGCAGAAGGGCACCTAAGCCAGCAGATCTGCACAGAATTCAAAGTACACTGTACCAAGGACATACTATAGCACTAACAGTAACTATAGTTGCAACATCATGGATAACATAATAAATTAGAGCTTGTTGAATTTTACACGTCCGTCAAGGTCAAGTTCTCTCATGTTTTATCAAACTTTTTTTTTTTTCTTTCAGTGAATTAATTTGAAAATATGTGAGTAATGTGTATCCATCCACTTTTCCAGTTCCGAGTCACCGGGTGACTGAAGCCTAATAATCTGCCAGCCCTATGATGGACTGGCAACCTGTCCTGGATGTATCCACGACAGGTGGGAAGGCTTTAGCCCTCCAGTGGTGCTGAATTGGACAGTTATGGTAAGTAGGGTCATCACAAAATCCTACTCAAAGTGAAAAGGTCAAATGTCTTGTTTTAAAATCAAAAAAATATTCTATTTCCTATAATGCAAGAGTAAAAAAAAGAATACAACCCCTGGCAAAAATGATGGAATCAGCAGTCTCTGAGGATGTTCCTTCAGTTGTTTAATTTTGTAGAAAAAATCAGATCACAGACATGACAAAAAACTAAAGGCATTTCAAATGGAAACTTTCTGGCTTTAAGAAACACTAAAAGAAATCAAGAAAAATGATTGTGGTAGCCAGTAACAGATTTGTAGAACAAGCACCGGGAATAAATTATGGAATCACTCAATTCTGAGGGAAAAATTATGGAATTACCCTGCAAATTTTCATTACAAACACTAACACCTGCATCAGATTAATTCTGCTCGTTAGTATGCAGGTAAAAAGGAGCGATCACACCTTAGAGAGCTGTTGCAACAAGTGGACTGACATGAATCATGGCTCCAACACCAGAGATGTCAATAGAAACAAAGGAGAGGATTATCAAACTCCTTAAAGAGGGTAAATCATCACGCAGTGTTGCACAAGATGTTGGTTGTTC
>JAVDPK010001828.1:164283-174467 GCA_034780415.1 Cichlasoma orientale | reverse complement strand
TTGTCTTGCGGGCGACACACATGGTCCATGCGGGCGACCAGGTGCCCGCGGGCACCGTGTTGGCTACCCCTGCTCTAAATTATCCCAAAGTTAGTCTGCTTTTGCTTAGTAGCATTTATGCAATAAGATATACACTCAGTCAAATCTTGAATCACCCAATCATATAGGAGCAATACTCAATACATTTTGGCAAGTAGACACGGTCAAGGTGACCTGCTTCATCATGGCTGTTGATGCCAGACAGCTTGGTCTGAGTACTTCGGAAACTGCTGATCTACTGGGATCTTCCCACACTGCCATCTCTAGGGTTTACAGAGAATGGTTCATAAAAGAGAAAACACCCAGTGAGTGGTGGTTCTCTGGGCAAAAATGCCTCGTTAATGCCAGAGGGCCAAGGAAAATGGCCAGACTCCTTTTCAAATTTTTCTGTGACATTCAGATGGTATGATCAGAATTTGGCACAAACAACATGAACGCAGACCTTGCATCAACAGTTCAGGCTGGTGGTCACGTAATGACGTGGCAGATATTTTCTTGACACAGTTTCATGCACCTTCGTACGAACTGAGAATCGTTTAAGTGCCACAGAGACCTGAGTATTGCTGCTGTACCCATCTTGTGATGGCTGCTCCCAGCAGGGTAACACGCCACATCACAAAGCTCAAATTATGTCAAACCGGTTTCTTGAACATGACAGTGAGCTCACTGAACTCAAATGGCCTCCACAGTCACCAGATCTCAATCCAACAGAACACCTTTGGGATGAGGTGGAATGGGGGATTCACATCATGGATGTGCAGCAACTGTGTGATGCCATCATGTCAATATGGACCAGAATCTCTGAGTAATGTTTACAGCACCTTGTTGAATCTATGCCACACTGGCTGATATGCAGCTCTAATAATCAATCTTATCTGTCACAGCACTTCTTTTGCCTCTCTGAGCTAGCCCCAGGTCATGTCTCAGATGCGGTTCTTTAATATACAGAAGAAACTCTACCAGAAATTTGTGCTACATTGACACCTAAGAGTCTTTTGCCTGTGAGAGGAAACCAACAGTCATGGAAAGAACATGTGGACACACACACACACACACAAATATAAATAAGCTTTTGTGATTCAATGCCACGTTTCTTCTGAATGTTCACCTCATGCGAGCCAACAAGACCAACGGGCCCTGCTCCTGTATTCTTTTAACCTGATGCGACCTTTGGCGCATTAGTATCCTGCTTTATTGTTACATCACGCTCCTACTTCAGTAAGCAAAATCAGACTGTATAATAAGGGCAGGTCTGAGAATTGCATAACAAGCAATAAAATTTTACAGCATCGCAGGAGTTAGAGAAACATGAAGTCCTAAGTCAAAGTGTCTTTTACCTGTTCACCTTCAACTTGCGAAGGATTTCTGAAGCAAGTTTTTTCTTTGGGGTCAGCACAGGTGTCACAGGGGTGGAGGAGGCAGCAGGTGTCCCAGCTGGCGTCTGAGGGCCAGAACTGGGACTGTGTGGCTGGGGGGCCCGGGGCCTCCTCCACTGGTCACAGTACACTCTAACCTACAAAAACACCACACATGTCATCACTCTTATCCCATCGCAGCATTGACTAACATATGGCACCGGGAAACTTGTTCTCACTGATCATATGTTACCTGAGGTCTGGCATTTATGTAGACTTTCCCCTGCCTTATCTGGGCTTTGTTGAATTTCAGAAGAGCAAAGATAACATTGGAAAAGTTGGGATCTTTAATTCCTTCTCTGTGAACACAAGAAAAAGAGGCTGTTGGACACAAGCCAGACCGGGTGCGTGGGACGCACGGTGTTTAAGCCGCCTACCTGCCCCGAAATTCAGAGTTGTAGATGTGTTTAAGTTCCTTTTTGCTAAAGTTGGATATCCTGTCTCCCAGAAATTCAATGAAGTCCAGCCCGGATTCAAGCGAGTCTTTAAGCGACGGCATGTCGACGTGCTTTTACAGGCCGCTGTCACCGACTGTCAACTGACCGAAAGTGAGGAAGTTCATCTGCTGAAAGACAACCTCTGTTTCCTCAGGTATTAATGTGCCTGCTCGCTGTAAATGTGCTCCAACAGCGAGGAAATTTCCACGTGCTGTGCATTACCGCGCATTTTATGCACGCAGTCAGCGTTTGGAAGCTTAGCGTTGATTTCTTGTTAATTTTCTTGTTTAAAATATTCGTTGAATCATATATAAATCTACAATTGTGCGCATTCAGCGCAAAACCCGGGCTGATGAACGCTCGCCAACGGTCCCAGTCAGGGAGCGCCTGTAACTGCGCTTCGCAAGAAGAGCGAAAACACTTCCGCACAGAGCAAAATGCTTTATGTAGCTGCTCGAAAACTGACTTTTTTACGGCGAAGTGTTCGGTCTCTAAATGCTTTAATAAAGTGCATAAATTAAAACTTTCACTTTCGGTCTTAATCACAAAGGGCCTGCGAAAGCTGCCTCAGACCTGTTATTTGTGCGCACTCCCTGGACTGGATTATATAACCACTGGCAGCGCAGCTACAACAGTCCTGCGTGTGGTGCTGGTCTGTAAAACCATGTTTCCGTCGATTTTAAACACATCGAGCTGCAAAAGAGAGAGAAAAAAAAGGCTTTTCTGATAACTAATGCTTATAATAATGGCTACAACTGAGAAGTGCTTTTTTTTTTCGATCAAAAGACTGAGTTCCACACGTTCTTAAATTGGTCCATAGCTAATGATGATGTTTAATTTGCAATGATAGAAAATCTACAAACTATAAAAATCTATACTTTGCACGTTGTCTTGAAAAATTACTTAAATTATTTACTGACAGTCAAAATTATGGCTGCAGCCAACCAATGTTCTCATTATTGTTGCGTCTACAAACAGCACTGCTTGACAGCTCGTCTTTGAGACAATCTTTTTATTGTATAATAATAAGTG
This sequence comes from Cichlasoma orientale, assembly GCA_034780415.1. NCBI lineage: Eukaryota > Metazoa > Chordata > Actinopteri > Cichliformes > Cichlidae > Cichlasoma > Cichlasoma orientale. The sequence continues at coordinate 171,544 of JAVDPK010001828.1, read as the reverse complement.
TCCGAATCTTTTTTTATTATTATTTTGTGTTTTTAAAATGAGGGGAAAACCCTAAAGGCAAAACGCTTGAACATTTGAAACCACATAAAATTTTGATTTGATGGTTATTCTTTTATCGTCTGCAGATTCTGTCACTTTACTGGTACTGTTTGGTAATTAAAATGAGAAAATATTTAAAAATGCACAGTACACGAATAACAAAGGATAAACTCATTAATTGTTCATAAAGGTTTCAGCACTGTGGTCTGATCTCAATTTATGCCACAATTAAAGGCAAACACAATCTGACTAAACTAAGAAAACGTAATCTCTTATTTTATTCTCACTGACCCCATTTAATGATCAATTTCAGTGCACAAACCCAGGTTATTCTAATAGGTGCACTAACTTCTTCTTACTACTGTTAACTAGACCACTTACTTCTGCTTTTTAAAATAGATATATTCTATTCATAAATTACTCACAATAGGTGCTGTCTGTACTCCAAAGTTCATTGTGCTTAAAAAAATTTCTGCAGAATAATGATATACACCATATTGCCAAAAGTATTTGCTCGTCTGCCTTCACATGCATATGAACTTGAGTGACATCCCATTATTAATCCATAGGGTTTATATGATGTTGGCCCACCCTTTGCAGATATAACAGCTTCAACTGTGCACTATGCACCTCAGCATCCTCTGACCCCACTCTGTGATTTTATGCGGCCTACCACTTAATGACTGAGTTGCTGTCATTCCCAATCACTTTCACTTTGTTATAATACCACTAACACGTGACTGGAATATTTAGCAGCGAGGAAATTTCACAACTGGACTTGTTGCACAGGTGGCATCCTATCACGGTACCACACTGGAATTCACTGAGCTCCTGAGAGCGACCCATTCTTTCACAAATGATTGTAGAAGCAGTCTGCATGCCTAGGTGCTTGGTTTTATACACCTGTAGCCACGAAAATGATTGGAACACCTGGATTCAATGATTTGGATGGCTGAGCGAATACCTTTGACAATATAGTGTATAGTACATCTCTAGTGTTCAAATTAGCCTGTACAACACAACAATGATCACAGGTGATCGAAAGATCATATTTTGTGGAAGGTTTTTATTTCATGAATAATAAATGTACTTACAGTTTGTATAAAAAAATATAGCACAAGCTAAAGGCAAACAGCTGGCAAGAGGACACCGATGCTTTATCATGCCAGGGGACAGTAATATGGTTTAAGTCATCTCTCAGTACCTGAGAGAAATAGAAGAGCTAAACTTTGACAGGAAAAAAACACCTGGTCTAGGAATGGGACAAGAAAAGATGTACTTTGGCATTCCTGCTGGTTACAACCAAAGGAATGCTGTATTCTCCATTTGGGTAACATTTCAAATTGCATATAATATTTTCCCTCTGTTTAAAAAAAAAAAAAAAAGGAACAAAAAAAACTACAGAGGTAAGGAAGCGCTTAAAGGATTTTAGTTATATAGAAAGTGTAACTTAGTCGCTACATGAAAATCAAGGAGCTTTGAGGAGGTCGTGCGTCCATTGAAACACTCAGGGATCAGAGACTGTGTGTGTACATTGTGTATGTGAGAATTTGAATGGCAGGGACCAGCCAAACGTTCACAGTGTCACTAAAGGCAATATGTTAAAAAATATATATATACGTTTACAAATGAGCAACAGTTAGACCACTCAATGTCATTTTAAAATAAAGGCATCCCCTCTTAGTGCTGAACAAAAACTGTAATTCTCTGGAAGGACATACAGTATATTAGGTTGCATCAAACATCTTTGCGTGGCCGCCAGCTTCTTATTCCCAATCAGTTTGCCGTAACCCCAGCGGACCCTGTCCTCTAAGCATTCTGCATCTCCTTGCCAATCTTGTAGCTCAGGATCTTGTTCCAGTCGATCTTGGTCCGGGTGACTGGGAGCTGTCGACGTAAGGCTTTGAATGTGGTGTCTGACATGTTCTGATAGTTCTCACTGATGGCCACCTGAGGAGAAAAAAAAAAGTTCATTTACTCCCATGTTAAAATGTGTGGTAAAATTCACAGCATTAAAAAGTAAGTGTATGTTCTATCCTTGCAGTATAAAGGACCTTTTTTTAATGAAAAACAGTAGTGGCCTAAAAGGTAATATTGTGGCTTCAAAATGCAAAGTCCAAAAACCAGTGATGTCACTGTGGCTATGTGCATCTTTTAGATACAGTCTGTGGATTTCAGTTCCAGTTAATAGCAGTTTTTAGGTGGAAAACACACCTGTGAGCTTTTATATCATTCACTCAAATCCTGAAAAAGGATGTAATTATTTAATTAAGAATTCTTATTTTCAAATGTTTAACAGGGAGTTTTATCAGTAATACAATAACACCACTCGAATACTCTTGCAAAGGTCATGTGTCAGCTAAGAGTGCTTAAAAAAATAATACCACGAATAGCTTCACTTTTCAACTAGGGGAAAAAACAAACACTGTCAGTCTTCCCCTTTTAAAGATCACCTATTGTTCTATGTACCCTTGTGCACAGTTTATCAAGGAACTTAGCCAGTAGGAAATATATTATACAACTTGCCACAGCTCTTCTGTGACTGTTTTTTCCCTTGTATTGAGGCAATTCTCACACACCTGGTATTCATTTTCTGCATCCTCAATAATTTTTACCAACTCCTTTGCAGTCTGGCTCTCGTTCTGCCAAAATAAACATATACGTGGGTTAAACAGACCAACTAAACAAGACTATAAATCAATTTAAACATGTGCTAATCCAAAAATGTTTATTTTAAAAATACCATCACAAACTACAGACCCCATAGACCAATACTTACAGACACAGTCAGTGATTTCTGTACATCTTTATGGCTGACCAGCTGCACATTTCCATCCTCATAATAATGTACCTGTGGTAAAGAGAGAAAGATTAAAACAATATAACAATGAAACAAAACTAACGTCACAGCTATTCTTAAACTCTACCGAATAAAAACTGAATATACCTGTATTTTCAAGACTCCAACAACCTGTGCTGTAGACTGCGAGACACTGAACTTCCACTCAGACCGGCAGCGACCATTCCTGGGGAAGGAAAATGTAGAAGCGCACGCTTGAAAGGTGATCCCAAATGCATCATTACCCACACACTACATCAACATATTTGCTTGAGATAATGTGATCAGGAAGTTTAGAAAGAGATCATTATCCTCTCTCAACTTACCAGAAGTTTTTAGGTTCAAATTGATGGCCCTCAATACAAGCGATAATGGTCTTCTGGCCATCAATTGTTTTCCCGTAAACCTGAAGCAAATAACCAGGAGTGGGTGATTTATTGTGCTTGAGCTGAACATGACAGCCATAGTGCAGTCAGAGGGAGTGATCTTACAGTGCAGACTCCAGTGGGGTAGTGCTCCTTGACGTATGCTCTAATAGCAGAATCGCAGGCATCTCGCCATGAGTTGAGTGCTGCCTCGCCCTCGTGGGGCTGAGGATCGCTGGCCTCTTTCCTCAGGTGGTCAAACCTGAAGGAGATCTTGTTGTGGGGGTCAAAGAAGCGGCCATTACCCAGGTCTCCATGCTCTGTTATCAGAACCTGCAGGGAGCGCAGACAGAGAAACCTGCTGTTACCATGGGAGTGCATTCAAACATCCTATCCTAAATGACATTTTTAGTCGGTTCAATAACAAAAATAAATAAATACTTGCCGGATCTTCATATCCATCAATTTTAGCACGGGTGAACTGATCCATGTTGTACTGGGCAAAAGCACTGTATAAAGAAGACAATATGGCCATAAGCTTCATCCACATCTATAACATTACTGTTTTGCTAGTTTAAAAGGACCCATTATGCTCATTCCTAGCTCCAAATGTTTATTCTTGGGCTCTAGAGTAGTGCTACATGTTTTCTGATTTTGTGATTCAAAATAATCATTAATACTTGGCCTTTGAGTAGCTTTCTTTGACCATATAAGGAATCACCATTTTCAAGGACATCATGCAGAACCAATAGTAGAAAAACCTGTCTGAAAAGGAGCAGTTTAAGCAGCCTGAAGCCTGAGATTCAGTTTCAGACTGCGTAAGCGTGATCTCTTTATATGGAATTTTGGCCATGTTTACTATAAGCATCCACACAACAGTACAGGTATAATAGGCTCCCTTAAAAAAAAAAATAGGAAAGGAAAGAAGGAAACTTACTGAGCTGCACCCTCTCTGAGAAGATTATCATTGTTGAGCAGAAGTCGCACATCTGAGAACAACAAGTAACACAAAATAATCATGACCACATTTTTCTTTGCACAGTAACTGCAGGTAGTACTAAAGGTGTAATGGGGGCTTACCATTGAAAACTTCATTGAACTCTCCTGGAGGAGCATGCATCACAAAATTAGCTGCAATACGGACCTGGAAACAAATAAGACACGTTGTCGTAACACTTAAAAAAATAAAAAGTGCCACAACATCAACGGGAATCTGCGCTCCATCTCTTCTAAGAACCTTTGGTGGAAAACAAGTCTACTTAATCAGATCTTCTTATTGTTTTTTGTTTTTTTAATCTTACCATTTGATTTAATTTTATAAACATACAGATATTGTAGGTGATGTATATGAACAGATTAAAACCTGCAAATAACCACTAGAGTTAGGTAGTGAACAGTGGGCTAACTTGCTGCAGGCTGGTTAGCTCCATTTCAGTCACTCCTTAGATGGCAGTATATGTCACCCAAGGGCTTTTCTTAGCAGCCACCCAATATGCAAGTGTAAGCATGTGTTGTCAAAGCCCTGGAGAGAAGAGGTTGAGGCAGGTACTGCTGCACTCACAAGGTAGTACTCAGTGAGGACAGCAAATTATACATTTATATCAGGCAGGCAGCACATTGTACAAGTTGAAGTGAATTTATTCATCCGTAGAGGTTACAAATTCACCATCTTAACAACGTAACCCTGTACAAAAACCCTGACGTCAGTGCCGCATTATAGTACAATTTTGCCAGGGATGCTATCTGTCAGGCAGACAGGATTATTAAAGCCTTCGGGGCTGCAGCTGGCGCTGACCTACAATTGGGCTGTCCTGCTGAAAAGGCAGACGGACATTACAATGACTAACCTAGTTTAAGAGTGGCCCAGGCATTGTGTCTCCATTCAGAGCCCACAGGGCACTCCCTGGCTCACACGCAGCCTCTCCATTATGTAATTCAAACGCAAATGAACACACTATTAATGCAGACTCTTCAGAAAAAGTTAAAATGTGTTATTTGACTCTTGCTATCACACTAACCTATGGATTTTATTTTAAGAATTCACTGAAGTGATACTTAGATCTGTAAGCTCCTGGCTAGACCCGCAGCTTTAGGAATGCAATGCGCTATTTTACAACATGTTGCAGCATGATACAGACAGCAGCACCAGTTATTGCGAGGCCCAACAACACTGCAGGGAGACAGGAGAGATATCTTCCTCATGCATTTCTAGTGCAAAAAATAAAGTCGCCGGCCTGCAGTGCATTTATACCATATCAGCACAAACTCAGATATGTTGTTTAAGCTTTAACTAAAGCCTGATGTTATCAAAACCGGCTGTGGAAGCTAAACGTAAAAGTTTGCAGGGTGTGGGTGGTGTTTTGCTATCGGTGCTCTGTCATTATCCTTGCTGTAAATGCAGGAAGTACCTGGACTTCCTTCGATTTAGCATTTGCCAACCATTACAAAGTTAAGAGCAACATCAAGCAACGACTTCAGCCGTACGCTGATTGCAGGTGCTAATTAAAACGAGCATTTTAGTTAAGTTACTTATGTTTAAGAGGGACACACAAGCTTCAGTTCTGAGCTGTCAAAATACAGCCCTGCCTTGGTTTAGCTAGCACCAAACAGACAGCTAACACTGCCCTCTTGGTCATTCATACTCGACTGTAAAGATCTCTCACAGCTGCGCTATTGTTCACGATAAAGGCTTGAGCTAAAACGATAGTTATTGCTTGATTTATTAACACAGCAATACCTTCTCTTCATCGCCGAGCTCTTCGAAATCTGCCATCTTGGTTCAATGAAGCGTTAACAAAGCGACGGTGAATGTTGCCATGTATGTGGGACTAACTCCTCCCAACACAACGACCGCCCAGTTCCGGAAACCGCCTCTGAGCCGGTTGAACAACAATGTTCACGGTTCCGGGAATATGAAAGTGTTAAATAATAATTATAATACTATCAGATCCTCATACATTAAAATGAAGTGCAATACATAATATAAGATGCGCGCTGGTCATACGAAACTCAGGGATGATCTTTTTTGTTTATTTTAGGTAGAAACTAAAGAAACTATATCGCAACCTGGCAACCCTGCTGTCTTCAAGTCATTTGAAGCGGCTGAAGATTTTATACTTTACGATATGCAGTTAAATAACGTGAACTGATTAATTTTTGCATTATATTTGTGCTTAATTTTCTGAATTTTTTTTTTAGAAAATAAAAGGTACTGAAATAATAATGATAATAAAAAACTCCACAGCTCATGCTGTTTGGAGCGTATCTCAGCTGCCATTGGGCGAAATGTGGGGCGCAACATGGACAGATCTGTCGCAGGGCTAACGCAGAGAAACTGACAACCACTCACACTCACATTCACACCTATGGGCAATTTAGAATCGCCAATTAACCTAACACTACTAACTGCGTGTCTTTGGATTGTGGGAGGAAGCCATAGAACATGCAAACTCCACACAGAAAGACAACAAAACATGCTATTTTAATTTAAGGTTAATAAAGATATCCCTTTAGAATAACATAAGCCTTTATTTAACTTTGCGGACTGTGATTTATTTATTTTATTTATTTTTTGTGTGCGTGCCTCAGAAAACCTGGACTTTACAACATTTGAAACCTCAGTAGATCTAGTTCAGTTTAATATTTCAGCCCAATATTTGTTTTGTTACTTTGAAGCCAACCCACTCCCTAAGATTAAGCCTCTAATCCATGCGATGTTAAATCAATATAGGTAGGGAACATGTTTAACGGTTTATGATATATTAAGATATTTGGAGCCGGAGTTGTAACGGGGATCCTGGGAACACTCCAACACAGTACACATTTTTTCTTTAATTTCATTAAATTAAATTTATGATTTATTTTTTATTTATTTCATTCTTTTTTTTAATTTATTTATTTAGGGAATAACTTGTTAGCAAAAACAGAGAAAACAAGGAACAGAGCACAGGATAGGAAATATGGGATGCCAGGGGTATAGGCTTCTACAATAAATACATTGGTACAAAAACAAAAAGCA
>JAVDPK010001828.1:150197-161934 GCA_034780415.1 Cichlasoma orientale | reverse complement strand
CAATATTATCGTTAATCGCAATAATTTCTGAGACAATTAATCGATTAGCAAAATTTGTTATCGTGACAGGCCTACCGACTAGTACGTCTGGTGCCGATTAGTCGAGTAATCGCGCACATCCCTAGTATTTACAGTTAAATTATATATTAAGCGAAATATTTACATCCAACTAACTTTTTTTAGACCTCTAAAAAAATGTTGTGTGTATTCCAGGAAGCATTTTTAACTCAAAATTAACTCGCATAACTGTTTGTTACAACCAAGGTATGCAGAAGAGCATGTTTGAATGCACAACACATTGAACTTTGACATAGATGGGTGACAGCTGCAGAATACCACACTGAATGCTATTAGCTAAGAACAGAAAGCTCAGACAACAATTTGTACAGACTTACCAAAATGGTACAATAGATGATTGGTAAAGCATTGAATAGTCTGAGTCTAAATTACTGAATTTGTTGTAAACAACAAGAAAGCATGGATCCATCCTGTCATGTATCTGGTTCAGGCTCAATGCAGTAGTGTAATTGTATGGAGGGTATTTTCTTGGCACACTTTGGTCCCCTTAGTATCAACTGAACATTGGTTAAACCCCATAGTCTACCTGAGTATTGTTGTTGGCCAAGTCCATCCCTTTATGATCAGTGTTCTGAAGGCTGCTTTCTGCAGGATAACGCTCTATGTCACACAGCCCGTATCTTCTCAAACTGGTTTCTTGATCATGACACTACTCAAATGGCCTTCATAGTTACCAGATCTCAGTTCAATAGAGCACCTTTGGAATGTGGTGGAATAGGAGATTTTCAGCTTGGATGTGCAGCCACTGTGTGACACTGTCATGTCAATATGGGCCAAAATCTGTGAGAATGTTTCCAGCACCTTGTTGAATCTGTGCCACAAAGAATTAAGGCAAAATAAGGTTAAGTTCTAGCAAGGCGTAACTAATAAAATGGCTGGTGTGTGTACATATGAATGTTATTGTGGGTTGATTTTTCAATCACTTTCTGACAGGCAGTGTGAGACTATATTTCAGAACATTTTGATTGATTGATTAATTTCATGAGTGTTTGTTGTGTTCTTTCTTTTTTCAGATACTCTAGTTTTCTAAATTCAGTGGACACTGAATTCAGGGCATCCAGGTTCAAGTTAAGGTATGTAAGGAGCTGCTTCCTGAAAAGTATATGTAAATTCATTCAAGCATAAATGCAATGCAACTCTCTGACAGTTTGTGCTGTATGTATCCTGAGACCAAAAAAACCTCTTGAGATTCTATTGTGCTGAAATAATTTTATATTGCGTCATCTAAGGCACATAAAAACACACATTTCTCCTGAGGACTTTAACAAAATTTTGTTTGATCAAAATGATGCATTTGAGGTTTGGCATTTTCAACAACGACAAGCATGTGATTTAATTTCAATTAATGTGATTTTCTTCAAGACGACATTATTTCAAGAGAAGAGGACTGCATTTAATTTACATAAAGGACTGTCTGAGACCTAATGGAGCGTATTTTTCTCGGGTGGTGTGACTTTAAATTTGCACCATGAACCTTCTAAAGTATTTAACTCATCAACTCTGAGTACATTGCAAAGTTGCCAGAGCCGCTTGCCGTGAGACCTGAACATCTGACACTGGTGTCTGTGCCATTTTCGCCACGTCTGTAAAACAACCAAGTACAGTTGTGAGATTCAGTTGGGTACAATATTGATGGCTTTGTGTTTTGTACCAAGAGGAGAAACCAAAAAACGTTTTAAAATTTTAAAGAAGAAAATAATCAGTGGTTGGGTCAGTGATATTTTCTTTACGTTTCCTTTTACACCACCATGGGAGTTGCAGGATTACTTTCTCCTATGTTATTTATGGCATTTTCCTCACTGATTGGTCCTGCTTCCGTAGCGTGATTTCATTTTCTTCAGTTTCCATTTCTTTGCGGAAAACTCGCATTTACTTTGCAGTGATGCAAAAGGGTACACTCAGAGAACTTCGTGATTTATCGGCAAACGGTCATTGCACATTTAATGAGAAGACACCTCAATTTGTTCTGCGGTCATATTCTGGTGAAACCTGTGACATTTACAGAGAGAATTTGTTTTCATTATGAGATGGAAGTGTCTGAGATGTCAGCTGAACACTTGGCAGTTTTCTGCTTGATAAAGCATTTGGATCCAATGAACAATTATTTCAAACAAAATTTTACCCAATATTTTGCATGGAGTTGAGAAAATTGTCATTTCGGCAGAAGCTACCATGGTGGACTTATTTCTTTTGTTTGCAACAGTTTGAGTACGTGCTTGCGGTGTGTAGAAAAACTGCGTAAGGAATTCATACTGGAGTGCGTTGGATCACAGAATCGTGGCTAAATGGTAGATTTGCGTTTTTGTTGATATACTCAACATACATAATCTTACACTTGACTCTTTCACGTAATTTAAGGCAAACTCTCAAATGTGTAAAGGTACAATTAACATTAACCTATTGTCCAAGTGACATTTGGGCCACTCCACACTAAACTGTAAAAAAAAAAAAAAAAAAGACAACAGTTAGAAGATAATTCAGGTGACCTTGACACATATTGTGTGTGAGCTGCCTAATTCAGTTGCTTGACGTCATAAAATGCACTGAGAATAATTATGGGAATTTCTACCATTTTGGATCTATGATGAGTATTTTTGGGAGAGCAGCACAAGGGATGCGTGGACATAACAAAGTTGAATACCAATGGTTACGCCCACAACAGATGATTTGAACACATTTCCTGATCAAATCACTGACGAGCCTTGTTTATGCCTTTCCTAATAAAATTCCAGCGTTCATTTCTTCCCTGTTAAAGTTGAGAGCGATTTAAATAGAAGGTCCTTACTCGTGGAAAAATTGTACTGCTTTTGATGAAATATATTTCAGACAGGTTCCAATTGTACAGTTTAGTGTGGAGGATATAAAATAAAATGTAAGGTGTGAAAATATTTTGCAGGAATTAGTGATTTATCGGCACATTTCCACTTTATTTGGATTTGAAAATTAACTTTGAGTTTGCTTTGTGATTTGATGAACTTTTGCTCTACTAAAACTTTTTATCCTTCCAAGGAATTTGATCTCTTAAGAGAACAAACCAAACCTGTTCAAGCATTTGAGACGCACGAAGAAACAAACCAGCGAACTTGGGATCTAATCATGTCTCGCCGAAGGAGCCGCAGCCCATCACCAGGGCGCTATTCGCGCTCCTGCAGCAGTAATGATCCTAGAGATTTGGAGAGGAGGATTTTTGTTGGGAATTTGCCGACCTCTGACATGGAGAAGAAGGATTTGGAAGACCTGTTCAGCCCATACGGGAAGATAGTCGGTCAGTAAACACAATACAAGCGACAAGCTGCCTGTTTTAATGACAATATGTATCAGAGAGGTTGTCCCTAAAAGTCATATGAAATGTTTTAGATGTCTAGTTAAAATAAATTAGGCTTAAGTCTTCGCATGGAATACAAGTGTTCTTTTTGATATATTTAAAGGAGGTAAATTGGGTAGTTTATCAAAAATGCTCAAAATTTTCCTAAGGTTGTGCACCTGAAATATTCCTCTTCCAGGCGTATCCATGTTTCGTGGGTTTGGATTTGTACAATTTGAACGCATTGAGGAAGCCGAAGCTGCAAAGGCGGCCCAAAAGGGTCGAATATATAAAGGTTATAAAATAGGTAAGCCTTAACTGCAAATGATGTGATTATATGGGTGAAGGAGTTTTTACTGGAGTTGACTGAGAAACAAAAACCAAGCTAATGAAAGATTAAGGTCAGGTTGTGTGGGTGGGAAAATCAATAAATAAAAACTTGAAGGGTGTGATTGTCTTTGTCTAAATTTGGGAATGAAAAAAAAAAAAATCAAAAGCAGCAAATGCTTTTTTTTTCTTTGTTGTTGTTAAGTTAACCTCCAGCATATGAGATGCCATTTACAATATGATAAAATTGGAGATTTATTGTAGCCTCAAATGAACTAGAAGTTTGTTAGAATTTATTTTTTTTAATATTAATTTTTAACTTGCAAATAAACATGCGCATTTAAATTTTGGCAAGGCCTGAATCTCAGTTTGTTTTATTTGCAACACTGTTGTGTACTTCGGCGTGGATTCGTGTCATTTTTGGTTTGGGCCAAAAATGCCAAATTTTAACTTGAAAATCTAATAATCTTTGCTATTTCCTAGCAAATTTTGACCCGGAGAAAAGACTTCCTTCATTTTGGGTGCATCTCGAAATCAATTTGACAGATTGGGCAACAGAATTTTCTGCATTTTGAACTTTCGTCTTTTTTGGATTTTCAAATTTTGGATCCTGGCACTCGGTTTCATTTGGACCGTGAAAGTCGTGACGCAACCGCTCCCATTTTTGCGTGAACATCATTAGCAGATCTCCATGTCACTGTTGTGTTCAACGTTTGGATTGATTTATTTTCAGATGTAAATATGGCAGTGGAGCGACGGCAAGCTAAACCTCAAACCCAGCAGAGCCCTCCACGAAGGTAAAGTAATGCGAAATGAGTGTGAAGAACTACCATCGCCTCTCAGTTGCTGTTTTTAAAAAAACAAAAAAAAAATTAAATAAAAGGTACTTTATTCCACCTGTAATTTCCACCAGTGAAGAAGTTCGCTTTATGAATGCTACTGCACCATTAGACGGGTTTGTTTTTGGAGCATTCAGTATTTCACGCCAAGTTAAAAACTTACTGATGTGTTGAAATAAAGAAGAGAGACACATGAATGTAATCTAAGTGTCTTTGTCTCAAACATTCTTGACCCTCTGGCTTTTTTCAGCACTGGCGTTCTTTGCGCGACACTTCCTCTTACAGCTAGTAACAACTGTCCTATCATCTGTTATGTTTCATGTTTACAGGTTTTTACCTCACAACAATGCCTTTAGGTGTAATATATCTGATCTAAAACCAAAAAAAGGAACCCTGTAGAGGTTTTTGTTGTTTTTTTTTTTCTTGGTGCCAGAGTAGAGACTTCTGGCAAGGTGGGAGGACGGGGGGCAAGCCAGCCAAAGAAAAGAACAAACCCTTGGCTTTCATCAAGGTCACAATAAAATCTGGCTGATATGAGCTTAACAGATATTGTCAATGTCTGTATTCTCCAATATGCGCTGATGTGTAAATTTATTTTTTATATATATATATATACACAACATAATGCAGAACAAGATGCGTAAGATAATTTAGAAATAGCATCATCACATAGTTTGTCCAGCAGAGTGGCTGGTGGTAACTAGATTGTGGTCTATATTGCCATTTCTGTGTTGCTCCTGGGTGTGTGTGGGTGTGTACACGTGCATATAAAAAAAGAAATCGTCCGAATTTGGGAGCCTCTCCAAAGTCCAGCTTTGTTGGAAGCTGTCTTCTTCTCGGTTTGTGGATAGCCACACCTCTTGAATGCGGCTATCAATGGATGAGCACAAAGCCATTGCATCACCTGATGTCTGCACAAAATACAAACCATGTCCTTAAAACCACAGCTCCGTCGTGCTAGTAGTGGTCAAAACTCCCCAGGGTGCCTCTTAAAAAGAGTAGAAAAATGCCTAATTACCAGTGTGTACTTACTTTGAAGTTTAAGCTTCATTACTTCTCTATGCCTTTACCCAGCTCAGTGACCACCCTGGAGCTTATGACTCAGTACATGCTACAGAGCATCCTACACATCAGAGAATCTTGGTCCGTAGCCTGATGTCTCTGAAATATCTCCAGTGGGCATTAGGTTTCTGCTTATTTAAATATGATTCAGTTGCCTGTCGTGAGTTTTAACTGTCACAATATGTAGTTTTCTACTGAGCCCACTAAAGGTCAGTGTGGAAGCTTATCTTTTAGGCTGCCTCTGTGTTGACCTACAGTAAGTTTTGCATTTCATCCGATCCAATTAACGGAAACTCGCTTTTCATCTTTTTCTTACTGTAAGTAAAGTGCTGCATTGTCACTTTACTTTATGGACAGGATAGGCAGTACCTTAACTTTTTTATAGTACTTAGCTGGTACTTCCATTTCACTTCAGTTTAAATACAAGCATAATACTGCTTAGCCTCTCTTTGTGGATCAGAGAAATTGCAAATGTAAATGTGAGGAATGGAAAACTAGGCAAGATAACTGTGTGTGTGTGTGTGTGTGTGTGTGTGTGTGTGGCAATACAAAGGAATGCTAAATGTGCTGCTTTCCAGCTTGGCGTGTATTTTTGTGAACCGCTTCTGAGTTGAGCCTTATAAATTTTGCTTCACACGGTAATAGGCATACATTTGGTCAAACATTTTTTTTTTCCCTAACACTCTTTGACCACAATTAAAGACAACAAAAATCAGTGATTATGGGGGGAAAAAACATAATAATCTGACTTAAGTAAAACCGGTATCGTGCAGTGTCTGAATATTAGAATATTGCTCGTGAAACGCATTTACTTGGTCTCTGGCATTTTTGCGACTTCATTTAGAGCACGGAAATGCAACTTTCTGAAGAATAAAAAGCCTGGAAGCCTGTTGAGCTACATGCGCAAAATAAACCACCTTCAAAAAGTACCTGTGTATTCAGAGCGGGGTTTATGGTCATTGAACATTAAATGGTTGGTTGATGATGGTGCATTTGTAGCTCACTGAACATTTTTGAAAGCCTGTCGCTGAGACTTATCGGAATCACTTCCTGGATTGAATTTGTGCGAGCTGTGCGACGGGGAAAAACGCTTTCGGTTTCTCAGTTTTATTTGTGCAAATACTTTTTTAAATAAATTGATTTTTACAAACTTGCACTACCAGCTGTAGGTCTGTCTTCATCAGCTGAGGACAGATATTCCTGTTGCTCTCTGCAGTGTTTTATAGGCAGCCTTAACTCTAAGCTTGCACTAATGGTTACCGTTTCTCTCAGGGCCCCGTATAGCAGTTACGGGGAAAGTAAAGAGCCTCGACCTCGGTCTCGCTCTCCCGTTTATGGGCGTGACGGACGCGAGCCTCGGGACAGCCGTGATGGGAGGGACTCCCGGGAGCCTCGACCAGTTGGCCACTCTCGTGACCCCGACTACCGGTACCGTAGCTCAGAGAGCAGAGACAAGGACATCAGAGGTGACCCTCGGGATCCTGCTTACAGGTGACTGACAAACCACCCATTAACAGGGATTCTTGAGTTTTAATGGATAAGCTTTTGTCTGAACCTGAAATGTTCCCATAAAGCAGAAGCGACTATGACCGATACTATCGCAGTGGCAGTGCGGCTGAAGACTATTACAGGAGGAAGGATGAACCCTACAGGGACCCTTATGTAGATCCCTGGAATGGACGGCGTGAGCCAGAAGGTACGTCTACTTAAGTGTACATGCTGCAGGTGTTTTGCACGGTTTAAAGTGTGTTTATAGTATGTTCAACATGTTAGTGTTTTTAAAGCCTAATTAGAATTGTATAAAATTATACTGACATTATTTGAAATGACCTCCACCCTTCACTACCTGCAGATGAGCGTGTAAGACCAGAAGAGCGCCGGCGTAATGAGCTGTATCGACAGTACTATGAAGAACTTCAGCGACGTCATGACATTGACCGTCCTGTCGACTGCTCTGTAATTGTTGTCAACAAGGCCCAAAAGTATGTCCACAGTCTCTGTTCTTTATAGGTGAAAAAGTGATCTTGGGCCAAAAAACATCTCTTTAAATATTCAACAAGTGGATGTTTTCATTTCATACTGCTCCTGTGTGTGCGTGTCTGTGTGTGTGTGTGTCTGTCTGTCTGTACTTGTGCTTCAAAACCAACTGTAGGGAGTATGCTGAGACGGTTGGGCGGAAGGTCCGTGATTTGGGAATGGTGGTGGATCTGATCTTCCTCAACACAGAAGTGTCTCTAACTCAGGCACTGGAGGATGTAGGCCGAGCCCGTACTCCTTTTGCCATCATCATAACCCAGCAGCACCAGGTCCATCGATCCTGCACTGTCAACATCCTGTTTGGCACACCTCAAGGTAATTCAAGACAGTATTCACATTGTTCAGAGCATTTCAGGTCATTCAGAAGTGTATCTTGTTTTGCTTGCTAACATTTGTTGCATTTATTCCCACAGAGCATCGAAATATGCCCATGCAGGACGCCATGATACTGGTGGCCCACAACTACGACACCTACAAAGTGGAAAACCGTGAAAAAGAACGTGAGGAAATAGCCAGAAAGGCTGCCAAGATGGCAGATGATGTGCTACTCAGGGAGCCTGACCGAGAGGGCCACCCCATCTCTTTACTCACCACCATCACACTGCTGGCTGAAAATAGGTAACCGGTTTAAAATCTTTAAGCAAGTGCTGTGAAACATCGAGAACACTGTAAATACCTCAGCTACTGCGTGTTGTAACACTTTACGTGGTCAAAATTTGTTTAGTCTCTGCATTTGGAGTAATGCGTTTGTTTTGTTGGGTAGATTTGTGACCCCAGAGGAGCTGGACAGTCTCATTGCATACCTGAAGGACAAAAGAACTCGGCTGGTACGAAGCGCAGCAGATCCTCTTGCAGGTAACACCTCTTTATTGCTTTAAATTTTTGACTCACATGCTCTTAAGCACACTAAATGAGTAACTGCTATAATGAAAATGTTTATTGACCTCTCTGTTGAATATAATGCTGTTTTTAAAGAAGCAAATAACTATAATTTCTCTCCCTACAGCTCCAGTCCACGTTGGACCTCCTGCAGCAGTACATCATGAAGTTCCCCCCTCAGCTTCAGGACTCCCTCCTTCATCTACTCTCACACCCCCACAGTCAAGTCATCTCAGTCTGTCAGCGGGTTCAAGCACCTCGGCTAACCCGAGTCACCAGCAGGAGCTGCAGGCTAAAATCCTCAGTCTATTTAACAGTGGCAGTGGGCAGTTAACGGGCACTAGTGGCCTCTCCTCTGCACCCTCACAGTCACACTCCTATGGGTCTCTTGGCCAGCCTCCTTCCCAAAACCCATCCCGCCCACCAATGCCAGGTCCTGCACCTGGATCTCAGGGGTATTCCAACCCTGTAGGCCGTATGCCAGTTGCCCCAGGTGGTCAGAGACCCCCTGCCTCTGCTTCAGGTATCAATTTTGACAACCCAAGTGTCCAGAAAGCTCTTGACACACTCATTCAGAGTGGACCCTCTCTCAACCATCTGGTGAGTAGTGGGGCCTCTCAGCAGCCACCCCCCAGGCCATCACCCAACATGGGTCAGGCCCCACCTGTGTCTATGTACCCCCGACACTACTGAAAAGCTGTAGTAAACTTATTTTTCTCCCTCTAATGCCATATCCTTTCCTGTGCAGTGAGTTATCAGCGTAGTATTTCTAGACTGTAGGGATGTTGTGTAAAACCTTTTTAATCTTTCTCCATATTGTTGATAAAATGTGAAAACTGTTTCAATTGTGATTTGTCAGAAAATAATTATTCAGTTTCATTACGAGTTATGGAATACATTTTGCTTACTGATGGGCTCCTGAGTTCTTTTCCAACTATTGTTTTGTTTTACATTATTTTAATTTGTAACATTGTTTTCATGCACAAAACAAGACATAATTAAAAACTCAGACACAATTCCTGTAATAAAATGGTATTGGTTTATTGCATTTTGTGCTGACAAATCTATAAAATGGAACGGGTATCGCCAGAAGCCATAGAGATAAGCATTTGAAATGTAAGATAAAACTACTTTTCCTTTTTATTTTTCTTTTTAAATGTACCATGAACCACAATAGAGAATAATACAGGTCTTTTTTTTATTTTAGAATATTTAACTTGCACTGACACAAAAAAATAAACACCTCCACACTAACTGTATTTGATTTATTTACACGTAGCCCCCTCCCACCCTCACCCTTGACCACCCCTGCCCCCAGCAGGTACAAGTGCACATGTACACACAAACACACTCCCACAGAACTGAAAGGAACACACTACGGCTTTACCTTAAGACTAGGTATGGTGTCAAGGAAAAGTAATGAACAGTTCAGAATGAAAACGTTTCCATATTAGTGAAATTTGGTACAGGTGTGTCTTTGTGTGTATGCTGTATATATCATCTGCATCCATTTGTCAAGCATCCGTACAAAATGTTTCCCACAAGTCCAGTGAATTTAAAAACAAGTCTGGACAGTGACAAGGTTCTGGTACTGGTTATGTTTCGTTGTTAAAGGCCATCAAGTATTAAAGAATAATGCATTTTGGGAAATATGCATGAAATTAAAGTTGAATGAGAAGAGAGGCTGCAGCAGGCTAAATAGCAGAAAGACTGGAATCTTCAATAACTCAATCTGTTCAAAGGAAACTGGGAATTTATTAAGACTTATGTGTACATCTTTTTTAAATTGTACAAAAACCCAAAGTTTATAATGATGACAGAGTACATACCTGACTAGTTCTTAGGACCAGCAACTTACTGGAACCCGGGTCCTTCCACAAGCCACTTGTTTTTAAGTCTCGGTTTAAGTATCCATCACACAAACCAGATGCAAAGTGTTTTGAGCTTCAGAGATGCTGGTAGGTGGATTTTGTTACCTTTCGATAAAACCACAATAACTTTGCAGTCTGTGCCCTTCCCAAAATGCACAACTTGTCCTTTAAAGGTAATTTGAATGCCTACAAAGCAAAGCAGTTTTGGTAGTTAGAAATACTTATATTAATAATACGCTGAATGAAACCAAAGCTGGTGACTGAGAAGAGGTAAATCACCAGTTCTGGACCGGCAGCAGACTCGCTGCTTTTTCAAGCAACTTACAATAAAGATGAACAGGCATCTCCTTGACCTTGGCACGTCCAGGGCTCTTTGTTTTACCTTGTTGAAACAATATTTTTATTTAAGTGATATTTGCTACAAATTTTGATAATAAGGTAAACCATATGCACTTGTCTTCATCTAATTCACTGGAGCACACAGTTTCACACATCTATGTAGTTAACGGAAATATACTTTGGTAATCACTTCATCTGCAGGTATTAGACACAATGAGAGGACCTTGTCAATAGATCTACCATAAAAAATAGAATCTCATACTAGAATAATAATCATCTGGGATACAATGGGCCAGGGCTAAGGAAAAATATCCTACTACTAGAAAGAAAAGTGTCTGATATAAACAAAATACTTTTATACCACAAACACCCAATATATTTTCAATACACCTTGTTGAGGGTAGTTGCATGCATGCACTGAGTTACACAACATAACCGGAATGGGGCTCTGCTTGCACTGCATGGATAGCCACTTGAGTTTTTTCTCATCTGACTCCCAGAGAGATCGACTGTGTGAAATCTAAGTGCAGCTGTTGCATTACCTTCCATATCAGGCACATCTGATGCTTCTGTGAAGACATACTGAGGGGGGGTATGATCTTATTTCAGCTACAGACTGCGTGCCCCCTCTGCAATAATCTGGGATTTGTTTTGTATTTCTCTGTTGGTGTCTTAACACGACAGCCTCCTCAACCCGGTAACAGATGTGTTTCAGAGCCCTTATTATCCATTTAAGGATGGAGACTGGGTAATGATCAACCGGCAGGTTTGCCTCATGCTACAGTTGTGCAAGTGAAAGATCTGATCTAAATCACGGATCAGTTCAGGGGGGAGAGGGACGTGCTGGTTACTAAGTCGACTATCTCGCTTTGTCCAAGCAGAGCCTGTACCAGATTTGGAAGCGCGAGTTTTATATTCTTTGATCATGTTTCAGAATTATACTGCAGTCACATTTAAAATACCAATGATAGATTTTTACTTAAGGACTTGTTTCGCAAAAT
>JAVDPK010001828.1:96854-150186 GCA_034780415.1 Cichlasoma orientale | reverse complement strand
GCAGAGGGGCTGGGGAGCGAGGCTGAGGGGTGGAGGGGGGATTCTGGGAAGGCTCACCTCACAGATTGAGTGACAAGCACTATAAATTTAACAGTTACTATTATTCTTTTAAAGTTTGGCAATAGAAAGGGAAAAAAGTGACGCATGCTAAAAATGTCCAGGAAAACGCTGAAATGATAAGATGCAAACAAAAGTAGCAGATAGGTGTCTGAATTGCTGCAGCTGGAAACTGCACCATGACGATGGGATTTCATGATGTTTTTTTTTTTTTTTAAGTCTGAGCTGTCAGACCGCCACAGCTGGCTGTAAATACACTCTTGTGCCACCAGGGATCACTGTGGGACAGAGTCTGTACAGAGCAGGCTGGTTCTTTTTCTATCCCACCGCCCCCCCATCACAGAGTGCCCCCTCAGTGTAAAGTGCTGTGCTGTCTCTGCCACATTTTGGTTGAACACTTTAGGTTTTTCTGGTCCAAAAGACCTGGCGACAAACACTCAAAAAAATTTAAGAGACTGCTGACATCTCCAGTTATTTATATAAACTGAAACTGTGACAAAAATGAAAGAAAAAAACAAAACAAAACAAAACAATGAGAACAATATTGCACATAATCTTACAAAACTAAGACTTTGCCCACAGTGATAGAACAGTGTACAACAAAAGACAACACTAGCAGATTACAGTGTCTCTGATTTGTGATATTCCTATTTACAAAAATGTGAAATGACTATTCCCAAGGCTCGTCTATTCTGCAAACTCAAAATCTCCTATTACATTACATAAGACTACTCGAGCGAGATTGAAATATAACGATTAACAATATAGTGAACTCATACTTTTTGTTTTGTTTTGCTTTTTTTGTCGTGTTTTTTTTTGCAAAAGACTTGTTTTCAAGGTTGAACCGTGCTGCCGACTCTGCGGCAACACTCCTGAGTTCCCAGATCTGAAAGTCATTGAGAACGTTTGACACCTTTCTCCACCACTGACTCTGCACCTTAAAACATGTAAGTCATCACAATATAAAACCACTGAAACAAATATTGCCACATGGTACCATGCAAACAGCAATTATAAAACATTTATAATTCAATAAATAAATTTATTTCCAATAAACTTCTCCAATAAACATCAGATAACTTTTCATTTGAATAAATTTAAAAGGCTCAGTTGATGCAGGCAATGTTGTAGAGACAATTCCAAAATAACCGTGTTCTTCAAAAACAGGTGTGAGTGTCTAACAACCCCCCCTTTTTGTGTGACAAGCATAATAAATTCTTTATCACTTGGCACTGAGAAATCTTTGAAAACTAGGAGTGGGCTACTTGTCTTCAGGTGTCACAGGTAAGTGTGTTTAAAAATCTGAAATCAGAAATATTCACGTTTTAACATTTTTGGCAATTCCCCTCAAAGTTTCTTTAAACGCATTAAACTAAAAATGTGTTTTCCCCAAAAATATTTGTTCACTTTACTCGGGGAATTAAAGATAATAATTAAGAGAACGTTATTATTATTATTATTATTTTTAGAAAAGACAATAAAGGGTGAAGGTTTTGCCCTCGGTTGTAATATTGCATCAAGGTGTTCAGTTTAGTTCTCAAATAAAACAGAAAGCTAACCCTGTCAAGAGAGCACAGGCCAAATGTATACAGCCGTGTCTTGTTAGATAACCACCACTACCACCACTGATATGTATGTCTATACCCTTTTTTACTATATCTCTAATGTTGGTTTATCTCATCTCTATTTACAGTACAAATAAATCTATAGATACTAGCAGCATTCACAACATATGGTCTGACATTCAAGCAACACTAAAAACATTTAATACTGTTTGTAAATAGTTCTAGAAACTAATTTGTTTTGCTTCCCTATAATGTATATACTGTATATATATATTTATATATATATGTTTATTTATAGTTACTGTATATTTCTACTAGAAGTGCAAATGACCAAAAACAGTTTCTTCAAGAAAAGAAACAGGATTAATCAAAGTAAAGTGACAGCTGTCCTTGGTCAGAGTGAGATGATTTTGGATTTTATAAGACTTACAAAATCTACATATACAAAATATATGTGTAAAAAAATAAATAACGTGGTCACGTGAGTCCAGATTTCAACCATTGCACATTCCTTCAAAGATGCACTCTTCAAAACGTAAATATGATTTGTTCACAACTCATTCGGTCACAGGGACGTATGCGGCTCAAATCTTAACCAATCAAATAGGATAGAAAATCTCACTGGAGAGTCTACTGCATAGAGTTCATTCTCGCGGACAAAGTGATTAGCTACAGAAGCCATTGTCCTCTCTATTTATTTAGGCTAGACCCTATAAACAAATAATCAATAGATGTTCAAAAACTCAACTTGGCGAGAGCAGATGTCGACAACAGCTGGGTGCTTCATGGAGGGCTGAACATGTATTCTTTAATTATCTATAGGGCGACGTTCCGACTAGAGTGTCATCACTATGCTAGTTTCACGCAGACACCTCTTTTTACCCTTTTAGGACACTTTGCTCTCGTCCAACTTGAATCAACAGAATTTCGTATCGCGTTTCTCTGAAAAACTCTGATATGGCACATTTAATGTATTGAAATTTGGCAAAAACAATGATAGAGCTTTGAACGACAAGATGATATGCAGCTATTTCATTAGTATGTGTAACTTCAGTCTATAAACGTAAATACGCATTTGTTCTCTAGATGAAAAAATAACATTTAGTATTTTTTTTTTAAACTAACTTGATAAAATCATCAAAAGTTCACTCGTTGCACAGTGGTGGACAGTGCAGGTGCAGTGCTTTGTTGAGGTTACAATGACGCTTATCGTAGTGACAGGAGCCTATGCCATCCAATAAATAAATCCAATAAATAAATAAATAAATTACTTCTTTTTAAAAACAGCTATTTTGAGCTGTCCCTTTGAGCGAAGGAACTTTTTCTCTCCATTAGAAGCTTTTTAGTATGTCACAAAAATACTACACTCATACTGAACAACGCGTCAGAGCTTGTACATTATTTACAGTAATCCACACGAGAGGTCGATTTTGGGGGGTGGGGGGGGGGCTTTGTCACGTCTCCCCACTCGACTGTCACACCAGCCTTCTGCTAGGAAATGCACTATTCACAGTTTAATTGTGTGTCAATCTCAACAAGCTAAGCTAGCCTTGTACTTTTTTGGCACTAACAGTGGCCACGGGGATAAAACAGCCACTGAGAAATGAGCTGAAAGGAGTGCAGGTGATGGAATCAACAGAACAAGTGGAGCAAAAAACACAAAGACAGTTGTAAGGACGACATGCTGAAGAGCGATCAGGTTAAAGATAAGATCCTGCAAGTCTGAGCCACATGCCATTTGAGTCTTCAAATGCCACTGTGAATTACACATACATACTTCCTCCGGCAGGTGATACTGCCTGTGGGCAGAAGTGTCTTTTGCCTTGAATGGTTATTCACATCGAAGACAGCAGGCCGGAACGCTGTGGGAGGTGTCCGATCACCGCGAGCGAACTGAACAGACAATCCTACATTGATCTCATTTCAGCTGGCTCTCGTTCTCTCCGAGGAGAAGCTGCATCTCTGCCACATTTGTGTATGAACAGAAAAAAAAAAGAGAAAAAAAATCTACACAGATAAAGACACATACATGCATGTGCGCTCACACCTCAGCTGACAACCCGTGCACGCCCCATCACCTCCTCCTCCTTGACCGAGTGACTGCGGCTCACTGCGAGTTAATGTGGTAGATTGCAATCTCGCAAAGCAAAAAAAAAAAAGTATCCAAGAACTAATCTAGATGGCATCTAATTCAGTCGAGAGCCCACACTATTTATAGTAGTGTTTTGGCTGGAGTTAAAGTAGCTTAGCATGTGATACTGGTCGGCAGTTCACTGGGGATGGAGCTGAGGGAGAGGTGCTGAAGCTGAGCTGGGCTATTTGGTTGGGCGTGAGCGGACTATGTCACAGAAATAAACCGTAAGAATGACATGGTAATGGAGCAGCACTGATGAAAGGATTTGGATACAGGTGACACAGGAGCAGGGCTGAAAGAGGGGTGGCAATAAGGGGGAAGAGATTTGCTCTTTCAGGAGTAGATAGTGATGACCTCGCGGCCGCCTCCGCGGACTAGGAGGACTCGGTTTAGGCCCTCAGTGAGGACCTCAAGAAACTCCATATCTGAGAGAGACAAATTAAGGAAACTAGAGGAAGGATTTACTGAACACTCACTCGCTTCATAAGGTTCTCCTGCATGCTCTGTGCGCATGCTCTAATGTAATCTAATTTCCAAATGTAATACATGTGGAAAATAGTTCACAAGCTTTTTATAATTTATACCTATACATCTGTAGGTCAATCAGGTTTATATGAAATGCTGATGACTGAATAATAATTTGAAACTGAAATTTTGCAGATGTAAAAAAACAACAACAACAAAACCTGTCTTCAACATCAACAATACAGCAATCTTATACACACACTGGTCACTTTATTAGTTACACCTTGCTAGTACTGGGCTGGACCCCCTTTTGCCTTATATTGACATGATAGCATCACACAATTGCTGCAGACGTGTCATCTGCACATCCATCATGCAAGTCTCCCATTCCAGCACATCCCAGAGGTGCTCTATTAGACTACGATCTGGTGAGTGTGGAGGCCGTTTGACTACACTGAACTCGCTGCCATGTTCAAGAAACCAGTTTAAGATGATTTGAATGAAGATTTGTTCCATGGTGATTTATCCTGCTGAAGGACGGGTACACTGTGGTCATAAAGGGATGCAGCAGCAATATTCAGGTAGGCTGTGGCATTTAAGTGATGCTTAATTGGTAGTAAGGGGCCCAAAGTGTGCCAGGAAAACATCCCCCACACCATTACATCATCACCAGCAGCCTGCAGTGTTGATAAATGGAAGGATGGATCCATGCTTTCGTGCTGTTTATGCCACATTCTGACCCCACCATCTGACTGTCACAGTGGAAACTGAGACTCTTCAGATCAGGCAATGTTTTCCAATGTTAGAGACACATTAGAGACTCCTCTCAGTAAACCTACTGTCCGGGTAAAGGATACAGTTTTCGTCACCTGTCCGGTTCTTGGGCGGCCCTGGCATGTTGAGGAGGACTAGCTTGGCCTCTGAAGACTTTTTAACAATGACCTCATTCAGCCGGAGCGCTGTGTGCATACGTCGCACGTTTGACTGGTTCCTGAGTGCAGACAAAGCCACAGAGAGCAGGTCAAATGTATCCACACCGATTAACATCCAGATATTATATTTTGAAGCATATGAAAAAAGGTTTTTGTGATGCCAAGTGCTGATATAGGTGATATATGCTCATTAACACATTTTCTCAATGATGCTTATCTGCTCATGTGGTTGAGTTGATCGGCATAAAGATGTGAATGGACTGAATGAGGTTTATAGAGACTTCAGTACTTACAGGTTCTCCCACTCACTGCAGCATGGCAGGAAGAGAAGCACACATCATTATAAGTGCTAAGCTGTTAATGTTTTTACTAAAGTTCATTTCTCCTCCTGAAAACAACCTAAATCTTGCGCTCCATCAGCCATCTCTGGTGTTTGAAATTTGAAGAAAAAAGTCAGGGTAGTTCACCTTTACAACAGCTACAGGTTCACTGAGCATTGCAAAACACTCACGGCTTCATGTTGAAGATGTCTTTGATGCCCTCTGGTGTGGCTGCTCCAGGCGGCTTGGCTGGCTCACCGTCACACTTCTCAGTCCAGGTCATCTGGACCTGCTCCCCAGGGCTCTGAGCCCCCTCTCCAGGGGTCAGGGGGGTAGCTGGGGTTGCGGGGCTGGCTGGGGTGGTATTGTCATGGATGAGCTGGACCTGGGCAGGGGGGGACACAGGGGAAGAGGCCGACTTTGACTATGAGACGAGAGGAAAAGTGGACGGATGTGGATTTACACGTATATTACATGGACGGTTGAAAGAATCACGGTTGAGGTGGAAATGTAGGAATGCAGGTAAAGTCACAGAGCCACAGTGTTTGGGAGAGGGAGAGGAAGAGAAGTGTGATTAGGGAGCCTCATGCTGCTATCTGCATACTTCCTGATTTGTTTGTCAGTAACGTGAGAAAACCGACTATTTAATAATGCACATTACTTTAAAAGGAAAATACTATGAGATGCTATGACATCAATTCAACGGAAAACTGAAAATACCAGAAAGGGGAAAACATCTTCTTTGCTGCACTCACATGATTTTAGCCTTCAGTGAAAGTTTGGAAAAGGAAACATTCCGGATTCGGGAAAATACTTACTTGCTCTCTTGCCAGCAGTTAGATGAAATGCCACCAGCGGCTGATAAGCGTCACATGACTAACTAGCCTGTTTAATCTCTGTAGCGTCTTATTTTTATATGCTGGTTTTTGTAGGGTTAAAAAAAATCTGTCACGGTTTTGCTTGGTGGATTGAACTGGACATGTTTTCAAGTATTTATGCTAAGCTAAGGGCTGCTTCCAGTTTTACAGACAGGCATGATTAAGATATTAATCAAAATGTGTCAAACTGCCCCTTTAAGTACGGGACAGTTGTGCTTTAATGCTGCTATTCTTGGTTTTTTAGTCTGTATTGGTCTAATGTGATGTTATCCTATTTCAGATCATTTTTAAATATTTTAATTTAAATAATAAAAATCACAACAACAGGATGCTGTTTTTTTGATTTTGAAATTTTCTGTGACCAAACAAACTTTATATTCCAAACTTTGCTCTGCTGGAGAAATCGATCCTACCTCTTCCTCGGGCTTCTCGTCCTTGCTGGCAGCAGGTGGGTCCTCAGTCACACTCAGTTGGGTGGTTACAGCAGCTGGGTTCTTACGCCGGATAGACCCACGGGATGAATCAGTGATGCTCTGGATCTGTGATGACACAGATGAAGAGGCAAGAGGAAAAAAGGGATGTTAGCAGAGAACCTTTCTTTTAAGATTTAAAAAAAAAAGCATGTCAGGAATCTGCATTTACATTTATTTGTGTTAAATCCTGGCAATGATTTATAAAAATGTTAAAATGAAGATACAGTGGTGGCCACAAGTTTATATACACTCATCATGGCCATGAATCAGAGGAAACTGGTTAGGATGTTCAAGAACAGCCCAGGAACCACCAAGGTCCAAGCCTGCCATGCAATGGAAACTGCGAGAACACCAGTGGATAGAAATGAGTCAAAATGGTAAACAGTACAATGTTTTTAATAAAAATGTAATTGTTTTTATGTAAATGGACCCCAGGAAGAATAGCTGACGCAGCATGCTGCGGATGCTAATGGGGATCTAAACAAACAAACAAACAAACAAACAAACAAACAAACAAACAAACAAACAAACAAACAAACAAACCAGTGTCACTCTCCACAGTGAAGCACGTTTTATATCGCCAGAGGGTGCTGACCAAGAAAGAAACCAACACCTTCAAACTTGACTGAAATTTACAGCTGCCCACATGGACAAAACCAAATGCCTTCTGGAGACAAGCTTTATAGTCAGATGAGCCACAACTGTGTGGCCACAATGACAGGAGGTACATTGTTTGGAGGTATGCTTTTAAACCTAAGAAGATTTTGCCAACTATCACGCATGGTGGTATCATGCTCTGGGGCTGTTTTGCTGCCAGTGGCACTGGTACATTGCACAAAGTGGATGCAGAACTACCTCCAACTTCACCTCAAATTAACAGCTAGATTGAAACTTAAACACAACTGGGTGTTCCAACAAGATAATGATCTCAAACAGATAAAGCTGGTTTTGGAATGGATACAGCAGGCTGACATTAAGCTTCCCAAAGCCCTGACCTCAATCCTGTTGAATATTTGTAGACTGTGCTTAAAAGCCGGGTTTGAGCCAACTAATTTCAATGAACTCTACCAATTCCACCCAGAACAGTGGTCAAATATCCAGCCAGAAGAATACCAGAAGCTCGTTTATGGCTTCCAAAAGTTTCTGGTCGAGGTACAACTTGCTGAGCGACATTTAACCAAATATTAGTGGGGGTGTACGTATATATATTTGAGCCCGTATGTATATTTTTGATCCGGTGTGGATTAGAGAAAATCCAAAATAAATTCAAACTTGTGCACCCAGTTCTTGTTTTTAAAAGTCATTAAAGATGTATGCTGTACAATCGTTCCACCCTGGAAAAAGAACAGCTCAAAGAAATCACTAAAAGCCCAAAATTACCGAGATATTCATGCCCATGACGAGTGCATGTAAACTTGTGACACAACAGTAACTCGACTACGCATATTACATTTATGGACCAGAGACAATTCAAGTTCAACAAAGAATTTGGTGGAGGTATTAATGAAACACAGAGACTAGTATCTTTTATTTACTTTATGAATCAAAACACAATCGTGCTGTCAAACAGAAATGTTTCTGCGGGGGCTGTAGCCTGATAGAAAGGATAAATATGGTGTCCTACTGCTCAAATTTAACCATAGACATGCTTTTGTCCAGAGGGGCTGGTATGTCACGTTAAATCAAGTCAAGTTCAATCAAGCCGAGCCACGCCAAGTCGGCCTGTCACGTCGTGTCAAGTTTACGAGTGCATCTTTGAGTGTGTTTCAAAACAAAACTTGGACACAAACTTTCTTACCTCTCTCTCACGCTCGTTCTTTGTCATCTTGATCTGTTTAAGCATCTGCGAGCGTTGCTCCATCACCAGGGTCTTCTCGTAAGTGTAGGCTGAGATGTCACTGTCATGCTGAGAAGAAATAATTTGTGTGGGCTTTCTGTGTGTTATGCATACTTTTCCTACTACATCAATCCAAAATGTATCCTGTGTAAACCCGTCCCCATCTCTTCTGATTCATCTTTTGACATTCTGACATGATGGAGTCGCAAGTTTCTACTTTTCTCCTAAATAGGAGAAATTTCACCTGGGGAGGGTCAAGGATGAGGTATGCTACAACAGAGCCGACGATTTTAGACAGCTTTTTCCTTGAAGACATTTGTGGCGTGGATGATTGTTGTACACACAAAAAGTGACAAATCAGTGAAAAATGATGAGAAAAAAAAAAGCTTTTGGGAGAAAATTACACTTCCTAGTTTCGTTACACTGGTTACATGGTTAGTCACTTCATACAGTGCACATAAATGTCTAATTGTGGGTATGGGTTAAAAAAATGCTGAAGAAAACCACAGGCTCTTTCTTTAGTATTATATACTAAATTGCAAGTGCTGAAAATTCACTAATTAGGGGTTTTGGAAAGTCAGACAGAGCCCCAGATTTGCAGCATGCTGCTTCTGTAGTATACAGAACCTAGGGAAGGAGGCTTCAACAATATCTGCTCACCTGATATGCATATTTCATGCTGTTCTTTCTACCATTTACTGGGCTTCTGCATTGCAACAATCTCAGCAGTCATGCGCCCTTTGTGCAGTCTGGAGCAACCAAGCTTGAGGCACTGCTGAATATTGTAATTATGTAGCCACCTGAAAGTTACTGAGATTAAAGTACACAATACGGACAAAAGTAATCTTTGCATTATTTTTCAGTCCCATTGCCACGAGTGTAACAATACAGTCTGCCTTTACAAACGTTTATGAAAGGATGGATCATGATAAAGAGCTTATTGAATTCAAGTGAGGTCCTGAGGATGTTGCAACAAGTCAATCTGTGACTTTTCTTCCCTCCTAGCACACCGTTTTTGTGCTGGGCTCTTCATGGGTTCCTATGGCTGAGCAGGTGCTATAAGCATAATTCTGTAGGTAGCTCAGTACTTTTGTCCATATTGTGTATATGTATAGCGAGCATATATTTATAATTGTGGCTACACCTTTAAAAAAAAAAAAAAAGGTCAGTCTAGCCTTGAGAAAACTCACCATTTCTACAACTTCCACCATAGCATCAATACGGAGGTGATAGAGGAATGTGGTCAGGTCCTTTTTCATCTGGATGCTGTTGTCGTCCATCTGGGCCACAGTGAAGATGCGCATCTTGCACTTCCTCCAGACCTGAACAGCAACAACAAAGTTTCAGGCATATCCTCACTGTTCTCTTACCTCTTACCTTTTTAAATTAGTGAGCATGACTTTCTGCAATGTAATTAGCAATGGTAAATCTGCCTGTTAAGAATACATTAACTCACCACAAAATTCTACTAATGTCAGCATTTAGTCAGCAATAAATATGATTAAAACTTTCCATTAAGTGTTCATATGATCTCTAAGGAATTTTTTTCTGAGCGTGTGAATCCAGACTCTACTTTGTCTTTACTTGTTTGTAAATCCACATTTATTTTGCGCACTTCTTTTAGCAGCAACAGTACCTTGTGCTGGCGGAGGAGGAAGGGCAGCAGCATCAGCATGCCTCCATCATGGACGATCCACCACACATCAATGTGACCCTCGGTGAAACGCTCGCCGTTGGACGGGAAGGCTGAGATGTTCTTCGGGACGAGCAGAGCCAAGTGAGCGACGGTGGTTTCTCTGACCAATTCTGCAGAACAGAAACACAAAGAATAAGATGTGTTGGCTATACTGCATCTACAAGCTGTCTCTGTACAAAAACACACTGAAGGTTTATTATCATTTTAAAACTGCTCAGCATTTTGTTGCTTCTTGTCTTTTAAGGTGTACTCTAGGCAAAGTTTTTATGGTCTTTCCTCTCAACGCAAGCAGGACGAGGTACTCAAAAACTGGAGACAGTAGACATTTTTCATGCTAAAACGATTTTTTGGTTGAAGTAGAATATCTTTGTTGGGTTTTAGTGTCTTTGGATGCAATTATTATTCATTTTTCCTTCCTAGTAACCAACCAATAAAGTTCCTCCAGTGCTGATGCTCATCTCCTTGCTTCCAGTTGCGTGGCCATGAAACCAGGACAGCATTATGTTTCAGTCCTCCCAGCCCACTGGCCTGGAGCAGATGCGATGTCGCATCACGCAGGTTAGAGGACACAGTCACCTGACAGAAGCCCTTCACCTTCTCAGTCTCCATCAGCTTACGCAGTGCCTACAGAGGCAAGAGGCAAAACAGGGAAAAGAACTATAACCACAGCAAACACAACTTAGTATTAAAGCAACAGCTACAAAAATCCACATGGTCACACTTGGAGTTTGATTTGATATTTAAAAAAAACCCAGAATGAGAAATTTTTGGGTTTCTGGGATATTTCATGTTTATATTTTCAATTTTTAACTACTTAATTAGCTGTATAGAAGAAAGGAATATACATAATAAGCGATATGTAAATGTTTGACATGATTTTTGGTAGATTCCATTCAGTAGGCTGCGATTTTCTCTGCAAAAAAAAAAGTCTGACAGATGAATGAAATCAGGAGACCACAGCCAACTTGTGGTGATACAATGGTTCTGAAGCTGTGTTACTGGATATAGTATTTTAGTGACAGTGGTGCAGACTTTGTTGATTTTGGTCCATTGTTGTTGAAACGCATTGTGCTGCAAAGTATCAATATGTTGCTGTGATTGAAGTGTTACAGGCTGTCATTAACAAGTAAAATCTTCCCTACCTGCTCTGCACGCTGGGCCTGCTCGTGGTTGTGCAAGAACGTGCCCTCCAGAGCTGTCCCAACAATGGTTAGACCTTTGCCTGCCTTCATCTGGTTGGTCAGAGACAGCAGGCGAGGCTGCTCCACATTTTGCTCTGCATCTGTACTGACAAGCACCAGCAGCTGAGGCCTGAAGAGAAGGGAGATCAGAGAGGGGAGGAAGTGAAAAGATGGAGTAGAAAAAAGTAGAAGACAAATGAAAAGAAAAACAGGGAGAGCTGTGAAAAGACAAATAAAGCCATGAGGAAAGAAACGGCTGAGATCGCCAAGTAAAAGTCCTTGTTTGGAAGGAGAGAGAGAGAAAATAGCAAGAAAGGTTGACGTTAATATGAATTTACAAATACTTTGTTGTCTGACAGCTGTGACGAGGAGGATCACATTAGGTGAAAAAATGAGAACGTGCACAGACGCGCCGTTGATCTCTACGTTAATTAGAGCCACGGTAACACAACACGGCGTGCATGTGTCATACCTCCAGTTCTTGGTGTGTGGGGGACCTTCCTCCAACCGCATGAGAGCGTAACGTGCAGCGCTCAGAGACAGACCTCGTATCCCGTCACCCCATTCTTTCTCGGCACTGTGACACAGGCAAGTGCCAATCAATATTTGTCAGTCAAAACATGAACAACAGTTTTTGCAGCTTCTCTGTGAATTTAAGAAGTGACAGTGATAAAGTCAGCCCAGCGAAACAAATCCCCTTTTAGATGACACTCTGACATAATGCAACATGATTCAAGCTCATTCATCACTGGTGAATGTCACTAATCACAGCATTTAAGTGTGCATAACTCTTTACTAATACACTAGAAACATGGATTGATTAGTTAAAGGCTCTTTCAGCCTGAGACACAAGGGCCAAAGGTTTGGAGAAGTAACAGAGCTGATCACAATCCTTATCAGAGTCTTACAACTGAACACCTCCCAACCAAAAACAGTCTTAGATTTTTTTTTGATTTCTTTTTTTCTTTGACGCTACACCTAAAACACACAGATCTGAGGCTGAAGCAACAACAGAGCATCACACCAGAGCTGCTTTGGTAAAAGCACCGTTTTCTAAGAGCTCTGCCAAGAAAGAAACACTCTGATATGACAGGAAAGCACAAAAGCTCCAATCAGTGGAAGTAAAACCAAAAAAAAACCCACCCATTTCCATTTAAATTACTGACAATAAAAGACCAGCGGTGGCAACTTGGAAATGAGGCTGTTTTAGTTAACTAAAACAAAATTTAAAAATTAAGTGTGAAAAAACATGTTTACTGAAATAAAAACAGACTTTGGAAAGAAACAGAAACCATCTTATGACTATTTTTGTCAGTTTGACAAAACAGCCAGGATAAGGAGTTGTGCTTTTACTATTGTATTGCATTGTATTTTATATAAAAAAAAAAAAAATACAAAAAAATGAAATCAACAAACTCACTGAGAAAACAAACTGAAACTAAACTGGAAAAAAGAAGAAACAAAGAATTATAATAACTCTGCCTGGAAACATGACACACCGATACGTGCCAGCCAAAGGAAGCCAACAAATCTAATCTCCTGTGGTTGTGCTGCACTCACCCTGCAAACTCGATATACTTGTAGATGGAACCGGCAATTACCATGGCGACGATGGCATAGTACCAGGAGCAGAGGAACATAAGAGTGAGACACAAGCTCATCCCCAGGAAGGACAGAGTCCTATAGAGAGGGACACAGAGACGCACAGAAACATGCAATATAAACTGTTTGTGAATAGAAAGATTCAGCTGTTCCCTTCCTTTGTTGTTAGTGAACTGACCAGTGGTAGAACTTGAAGCGTGGTCTCCAGTTTGGTGTCCTCAGCAGCGTCTGGAGGGCACATGCCAGATTCACAAACATGTAGCACATCAGGAAGAACCTGTAGGAAACAAATATGCAACAAACATATAACAAACCTCTTGTTCTTGTTTACTATAACATTACAACGTTACAGTCCAAGGGGAATGTCATGTTAACATCTATGACGTTCACTTGTATTTATGTTTGCATTACCAAAGCAGGAACATGGTCTGTTCTTTTGTGTGGTGATCCAGAGCCCATAAAATTTGGCATTTGGATTGTTTAAGAAATAGCAGAGTACCAGCTGCTCTGAAGTCTCCCGTGGCTTTATTTTCTTTAATTTATTATTATTTTTTTTTCAAATGGCAAGAAATTAGAGTGTTTTTTCAGGTCTCACATGGAGAGGATGGGAGCCACTGAATCCAGGGAGGCAATAAGGATCCCGCTCTCGCAGATACAAGCAGTCAGCAGGAGGGACCACGTGGGTTCTCCGTTGGCCTTCCCATGGCCAAAGATCTGCAGGGCCAGCACAGAAAACATGTTAACATCACTGCTTTTTGAGGAGCATGTCTGCAGAAAGTGCTTTTTTCCCCTCTTAATTCCAGTATAAGTCATTACATTGTCTGTTGTAATAGTAGTGATGTCACCCATGCATTTGTGTTTTGAAGCTTCACATCTGACATCTTCAGTATCCTGCTTTTTTTTTTGGTTTGAGGAGGAGGGGGGGGGTGGGGGGTGGATCTGAATGGATCCGAACCTGAGGAGAAGATTTTATTGGCACCAATGCCACTATTGATTCTGATTAATCTGATTAATTTCTTTATTGATTCCTAATTAATTGTCTCTGTGAAAAATAAAGGTCTGCAACACAACTGTTTTATAACATGTGTCTAAATATAGGATAGAAAGAGAAGAAAAAAGTGCCACTGGAATGTTTCTGCCCATAAACTCAGGAAACAGTTTTTTGAGGTACATTAAGTAAGAAGCAGGGTGAGTTTCTCAGACTTTCATACAGTTTCGGGGTTTTTTTGGAGCAAGTGGAGTCACACCTGCTGGCCACTGGGAAGAATGCAAATTAAAGTCACTTCCCTATTGACGTCACTTCACTATGTCCACTTCTTTTATAAAGTCTGGTATGAAAAGAAAACAGACTGACCCGAAGAGCGGGAACAATGCCATCCTTGGCAATGGCCTGCATGAGACGAGGAGCTCCTGTCAGGCTCTGAAGGCCCGCTCCGCAGGTGGAGAAGAAAGAGCCAATCACAATTACCCATGGTGATGGCCAAGCCAATGTGCCAATCACCAAGTTCCCATGGACGCCCTCTCCGAACCTAAACATGATAAACACAGTGACTCAGTCTCAGACTTACTTTTGTATTCAGGGATGCTTCTCAGCCAATCAAGGATGGACTTACTTGTCTCTGAGGACCACACCCTCAATGCAGGCACCAAACAGAACCACACTGGACATGTCTGAGCAGTTGCAGTTCAAGAAAGTATTTAGTATCATTTCATTTAGACTGGTTTAATGCTTTAAATGGTGAACATTCAACACTTGTTTAGTGAGTCTTGGTTTAGTGATTAAAATAATTATAAACATTTCCTTCTGAAAATACACTTAATTTTCTAATAAACCAAATAACTGC
The DNA here is from genome assembly GCA_034780415.1 of Cichlasoma orientale. Taxonomy (NCBI): domain Eukaryota; kingdom Metazoa; phylum Chordata; class Actinopteri; order Cichliformes; family Cichlidae; genus Cichlasoma; species Cichlasoma orientale. The sequence continues at coordinate 135,202 of JAVDPK010001828.1, read as the reverse complement.
ATTTGCCGTTTGCTCAATCGATGGTGTGTAGTATATCTCTGAGATAAGTGACATTGCAACATGCCTCCGTTTCATTAATTGGTGACTGCATAGGCAGCTCAATGATGTGATTAGAGGTACTAATTAAATCTGTGTGGATCCCAACCTGATTACATGGAAGATATTCAATATTGGCTGCTTCAGACTACACAGTATAGTCTGTCTATATATTAAAGTACATAAATGGCAGACATGATCAAACATTTTACAGAAAGAGATAAAGCATAAAGCATTCATTAAAATATTATATGAAAAAATAGCTCTATAATAGGCACTGTGATGATCCAGAAGCCAGTCGCCATGATTTAAACAAAGGAATGAAATGTCTTCTAATGAATGGTACATTCATACTTTGGACTACTTGATGGTATTAAGTTATGGCCTTTTTGAATTTAAAATGCTGACCTTTAATTATGAGGCTTCCTGTAGGCCAGTCAGTGTGTTTGTGCCGTACGAGCGCAAGCACCCTGAGAAGTCTAGTTTAAAATCTAAAATTTGTAAACTTGACCTTTACTTACAGCGTCCTTTATGAACTGATCCCTTTTAAATATCACTACAAATTCATTATGCCAAGTTGTGTAACAACAAGCCCAAACAGATAAAAGATATAAATAGGTATGTGCAGCGGCCTGTATGAGGGCCTGTGAGTGCAGCTGTTAAAGGATACAGACAGTGGAGGTGGTGGTGATGGCTGCAATTGTTCCAACGGGGATTGACTTCTGTGCATCTCGCAGGTCTCCAGAGCGGTTGGATCCAGCCATGATCCCTGGAGAAACAGTGAAGTAATTATTGCCAAGATGAGAGAATTACGCACACAGAAACACAGGATGTGTCCCAAGCAGCAGAATATAGTCAATTCAAATAAACTCACTCACCTTCAATAAATATAAATATCTGAGAACACCAGGAATGCCATTTCTTAAATGGCTAACAAAACAATCACTCAGCACCACTCTGATAAGTAAACAACTAAACAAAAATAGGCTGAGAAAACAGTTATGGTTTCCACCTGTCACAGATGGGAAGTAGATGCCAACCAGCAATGTGAAAAAGCTGGTGATGTCAGCTAACACATAGCGGTTAGCATTGGTTAGAACGTCATCCTGGTCTTCCACCGACTCCATCTTATCCCGGGAAATGAGGTCCCCCTTCTCATAGTAACTCCCAAACAGGTTATCTGGATTGGCAATAAAGAAAAATTGAAAGAAAAAAAAAAAACTGATTAGAACGCGTTAAAAGATTCATACAGAAACATTTTTTTTTAATCCCTGCATGCCACCCTAACCACATTTTTCATTTGTGACTTAGGTCCATGACTAATTAGCAAATCTCCTTTGCTCTCCAGCTATCCAATAATGAGTCAGTCACTACTTATAAATTTCTATTTAGCTTTGAGTTCTTATATTTGTATTTATTAAAATAAGAAAAAAAGGTTACTGCTTAAAAAACAAACAAAAAACATGGTACTGAAAGGAATACGAGGATGAATGACTTTGCTTTAGCAGTGTTGTAAACGTGTTTTATCTCTAACAAAGGAAGTGAAAACATTTTTATGTACTAATCAAAATTAATTACAATTATAAAATACAAAAATCATATGTGCATATGTATTCATCCCCTTTAACAGGACACAGCCATCAATGGTGCTTTTATAAGTCTCTCATGCACTCAGAAAATAAAGGATCCTTTTATTAATCAGTGTAAAAAAGAACAAAAACTCTACCTTGTTTTAAAGTAGTACACCAGCAAAACAATAAACAAATCTAATGATTAAAAAAAATATTCACAGGCACCAATTTAACCATGTGCTCTGGCTTTTTAACCCAGTTTACTGTTACAGCAGAATACAACAAGGTTTACCTAGCTATGGGTTTTCCAGGGGTTTCAGTAGGCCCAAGGCAAAGAAATAATTTTGCCCTACTTTCTCTTTTTGAAATTAAATCAGCATCTTTAACATTATAAAGATATAAAAGTAAATATCTAACATTTAAAAAATACAGTTTTTTTTTTTTTTTTTTTTTTTTTCCTACAAGCTCTTGCGTGTTTTGTGTCGTCTAAAACGACAAACTGAGTATGAACATATAAGTTCAGATTTACTTAAATTCTCACATTACATCTTCAGCCTCTCACAGTGTTTCTACATATTAACCTTCATAGAAAGCCTTGGACAGTAGTCTTTACAGTATGTGGAGTGCGTGACGATAATGTCAGTGACATCAAGAAAGCAGATGTTTTATTGCATCTGAAAAAAAGTTTGTGTGGCATAATACAAACTGCAATTCTATTCAGTGTAATAATATACTGCCCAAAATGTAAGTGCTAGCCTTGTTTGCCTCTTGTTTGAATAATAGAAATAAGAATGAGTAGAAGAGAACAACAATAACAACCACCACCTGCAGCCACCCATACTGGAATGTTTCCTGATAGACACTCTTTCACCTTTAACAGCAGATTAAAGGGAAAACGAGACACCTAAACAACTAAAAGAGTGTTTTGTCTTCTTTTACATAGCCAACAGTTCATTAAAAACATCCTGCTCTTCAGGAAAGAACACCAGTGAATCGTCAGTGACTCAGCAACATAAAAAGACAAAGGACAGCATTTGTTGGCTCATTGCATGAAAATTAAACATTATTGGATCCAAAACGAATGAACCAACCTGCCAAGATTCCACTAGTGACTCCAGGGATGCCCTGGATCACAGTCACGTTGTTGGCCACAAAGTATTTGTCACAGGAAGCATTGAGGAAAGGTGAATCACAGAACATCTGCCACAGCTGGGTGGTGACTGTCCCATTGGCTGTCTCAATGGTCTTGGCACAAACATCAAAGGTCTTCCACACCAAAGTGCGATTGCCCAGAACACACACCCTGGAGGAAATAAAAGCACAGAATGTCTGTTGAAACACTTCTGTTGTAGTGACTTATGTGTCTAATGTGAGCAATTTATTTTGACTTTTTTTTTCTCTAAGTTTATGTTATAATTAATTTAGTAATTTTTGGTGCAGCAATTCTACAAATATAAATAAAAAGCAACTAAACTAATTTGGTAAGCAAAAATTTTTGTAGGTCACAAACTGTCTAGACATCCAGATCAAAAAATAGATTACATAAAACTGCTGATCCATCAGGATACTAATGACTATATTTCAGAGCCATTAGAACTGCATGCTGATATATAGACCACTGATAAGCTGTTGATTTTTCAGGGAAATGTATCGAATTTTTAAACTTTTAAATTTGAAAAATTGTAAATTAATGCAGGTGCCTTTGCAGCACGGATGCAGTGACATGTTCTGCAAACCTTGGATATGATTATGTGCTGGTTTTCCTTCATCAGCTTAGGTCACGTGTAGTAAGATCTGCTCAGATGTGTGTTAGTCTGGGTTTTTGTCACAGTTCAGAATATATTATGTTGGATTATCTTGGCTGAAACTGCTTACGGGAAAACAGGTGGCTCGACGGCGGTCTTGATGACCCCTGCGTAGACGGCCAGGATGGAGAGAATGACACAGGCCAGAAACACCAGTGCCAGCTTGTTAACATACTTCACGCCAACAAACACCACCGTGGCCATGGAGGTCAACAGGATGGTCCCATACACACGCATGTTATTAAGCAGGGCGGCCTCGGCCTCAGGACCCTCCAGGCCCTCCAGGGGAAAGATGGCTGCTTTGGGCACTATGTAGATCTGCAGCAAAGGAATTTAATTAATTATTATTTTTTACCTTTATGTATCCAGGGAAAGCAGGAACACTTTGTTCATCAAAATCCATAAAATATCATTGTTGCTCAAGGGCATCTTAGTGGTAGTTGCTTTGGGAGTGCCGGTGCTACTCATCCTCTTTGACTTTAAACTGGCAGCTTTCAGGTTACAAACCTGCTGCTCTACCTCACTGTTTACTGCTCAATGTAATACATTTCACTCTGGGTAAAAAACAAAAAACAAACAAACAAAAAAGAAAAACAGGAATCTAATAAAAGGTGAGAAAGGGAATGAAGGATGAGGTGAGTAAAAGCGGACAGCTCTGTGAAGCGTGAAAATATGTGATGCTCGCATTAAAAGTCCTCTACTGGAGCTTGAAGCACCAACTCGTACTGCTGGCTGCTATTTTAATTCTTCTTAATTAAACAATTCAAGCATGGTATTAATATTAAAAATTTACTGCCATTATTACACTTTTACTACGGGTGAGTCTAAGAATAGTCTAAAGATAGATGGTAAACCCCTAATTAGCCTGTCACTATCTGTCATCAGGTTTAGATGATTCATTGCAAAGCTGTTACATAAGCATGGAAATTTCTGGCTCTTTTTTTTTTTCCTCATCTTTTTATCATTACAAGGAGCAACAAGAGAACAAGCGGTTGGAAGTTGCGGCTTTGGTCATTTGGCTGAAGGAGCTGAACTGATGCTAAGAACAGCACATCACTAGGCAAACAAATCTCCTGCTTCACTGTGAACCCTTCATGCTTCCTAAAATAGCAGCATCGGTTTGTGTTCCTGACTTGGGTGGAAGGATGAAACATATTCAAATCATCCTTCACCAGATCCGCTCCTTACAATTCTACAGGGATTGTTATTTTACAATGGAAACTAAGCCAGCTTTGATCCAGAAGACGGAATTAACCTCCAGGCATGATCAAACTCTCTATATCCATTAGAGGCATCCAGAATAATGATAATAACAATAAAAAACCCACAGTTGATAACAGTGGACCAAAGTGATGAGAGCTGTTTCAAGGAATGATCCTGTTACCCCGGCAGTGTCTTCATCTCCTACTAATGCAGTATTTGCATAATTACCCAATATTCCATGCAACATGGAGGCACTGCAGTGGAAGAAGCACGGAATGAAAGGCAGAGGAGGAGAAAGAGAAACACGAGGAGAGGAGCGAAAGATTGAGATGAAAGATCCCGCCATTTCAAAAACTAATAAGAATTCACATTGAAGAACAAACACTGCGAGAAAAAAATAGCTTCAAAGCAAAGTGAGGATGAAAATCAACCGAAGGAGAAGAGCACGGTGCAAATGCTCTGTTTCATATTTGTTAGAGGCATAGCATTTTTTTTTTTGGCTCGCTTTGCAATGACTGTATGAATTATAGGGATATCAGAAGTTTCATTGATGCAGGGCTGACCAACTGAAGAAAAAAAAAAACCCAAACTAATTTCAGTTTACATACTTAAATTAGGTATTTACAGTATGTTTGCTTTTTTGTATGATTTACAGTAGTTCAAGACATCTTGTACTCTTTAATAGCTGTTTCCCTATTTAGAAAAATTGAGTCAATCAGAGCTTTGCAGGCAGGATTAAAAATGAGGGGATCATCTTCCTTCTGCTGAACAACAAAAATAGTAACAAGCGTGGATGAGATTAACAAGAAATACAGGTCATTGTAGCTACGGGAAAAAATTATTTACCAGCGTATATGCTTTCTTATTTTAAGTGGACATATTATGCTTATCCTTATTTTCTGTCATATATCTACTATTGCAGTGGTAGATGCTAATACTAAACATGGCCAAAGTTTCAAACATTGAGCTCTAAATGCTCAGATTCAGACAGTTTTTTCTAGTCCTGGCTCTGTATGCTCTGTATGAAGATAAGAAAAAGGCCAAATAAGCTCATTCCCAAAGAGAAAACAGCTCACATAATCATGGCACACTGAACAATCAGGTGAAAATGAAAATGTAATTCAGAATAGGACAATGTTAATGACACATTTACCTAGTCAACACAAAGAAAAGAAACAAAGGAGGAAAGATTAGCCACAATCTCAGTAGACATTAGTGATTGATTTTTAAATACCTCTGTGCTAGCTGTTTTGTTTGGCTCCTTGCCTTTAATCATTGAAACATTTCCAATATTGGCTCCAGATTTCCTTGGACCAGAATAACATGGTGGGAAAATCTTTCATGTATTACCACCATAATTTAATCTAAAGGGTAAAAGTCTGCACTTGCAGCACAACGACATTCCCCTTAGAGTTGTGGGTCTGACAGCGTTATCACCTTGGCAAAATTGTCAAAATGTGATGTCGGAGGGTTCACTGCAGGGAAGAATCAGCTGTGATTTGAGTGGTCATCCTCCACTAACCTGGCAACTAGCGTCATTTTTCTTTTAGGTCATTGTGGTCTTGCAACATCACGGATGAATAAGCTTGAAATGGATGTGGTTTCAAACAGGCACGATATTAGAAGCTTCTCTCTTTCTCTCACATGAACATGAGCTCCAAAACACAAACATGGCAGCTGTTCTGGATGCATAACAACATTTTCACTAATTATTTAACCAGATTTAGTTTCAGAATAAATACAGTAAGTGGTTTAAAACAAGCAATCCACCTGAGGAGAAGCACATCACTTAATGTGATTCATGTGACCATCTAAGACTCTGTTGAGTGGTCGAGACATGTTTCAAATGGTCCTTCCACACTCTGGGCTGGATGTTTGACACTAATACATAAGCTGTATTCACTCATGAACTGCAACTCTTTTATAAACATTAACCTGCATGTGAGAAAGCATAAGATGTGCTTGGATCCTCTCAGCTGCCCGGCATATATGATACCCAGTAGTGCCCGTGTGAGAATAGTGAAGGTAATAGGATTCACAGCAAGCAAGTAGGTGTCATGCCTCCTGCCTCCTGCAACCCTGCCTAAACCAGAGTTCATATTTGTGTTTGAAGCGGACCTCCCTAATCTCTCTGAAGGTGAAGAAAGAGGTGAAGCTATTGTAAAAGAGAAAGCTGGACAATAAAACCAAAAAAAGCAGGAAAATGTCACAGCTGGAGAAATTAGAACAGAGACACAGCTCGTCAAAAAAAGAGGGAAAGATAAAAGATTCAGCAACAAAGTTGGCTTTTTTTACTATCCAAATTATTGGACAAACACGCACAAGTGATGGTGTAATTGATGACGTCCAGCAAGGATGCAAGCCTTTATTTAATTAATGTAGCTTTAATAAGCTAAGCATTTAAAAATCATCATGGGTATGAAACGTGAAGCTTTTTTTTCTTTTCCTCTGCTCTTGGTGTTTGGTGGGTCTTTGCGTCGGTGAATCGAGTCATAAAAGTTTAGCTGTTATGCTAAAACCGTCACCTAAACCTCATCAGTCAATGTTTAGATTTCTTTATGTTTAATTCATTTGTTTTATGTTATTTATTCAATTTTTATTGTTGTTGATGTTTTGAACAACAAATATTGAGAGAAGCAAAATCAGCTATCCTTAGTATTATGGTTTAGTTTAAACAGTACATTTTGTAAGACAGCCAGGCCTTTATTATTTATGCGTTTGCATGGTCTTAGTTCTAAATTCAATCACAGTGTACAAACAAATTCTAGGATAAAATTAAATGTTCAGTCAAAATCTTTAGACAGTCAAATGTTTTCTTAACCTGACTCTTCCAACAATTTGTGAGTCCACAGCTTTACATACCATGATTATGTCTGTTAATATTATTAATGGCATAAAATGAATTATGAATTAAAGGTTTAAATGCCCTCTCCTATTCTTTTACTGTCTGATGAAGGCAGAGGAGATATTTCTCACCAAGAGGAGCTCGATGGCTCCCAGGATGTACATGGCTCCGGCATAGGTGGTTCCCAGGTAGAAACAGATCCCCACCGCTCCCCCAAACTCAGGGCCCAGTGAACGGGAGATCATGTAGTAGGAACCTCCAGCTACACAACCAACAAAATCACACGGAAATATTAATGTATGAGAAAAGACATACATTAGTATGTTGTCCTTTTGAGAGCCGAAAAAAAATCTTTTTTACTGTCTTTTTGTCTTTTTTTATTATTAACATTTTACACAGTGAAAGAAACTCGAGAACAAAGAACAAGACAAGTGTTTAAAAACTGTTCACTTTGTGCACCATTAAATGTGTGGCAGATTTACTTGAAATGAGAAAAGACTATGATTTCCACACATCATTTGATGATGATTGTCAGATTGCTTTCTGACAGTTATAATTTTAGCTATGCTGAATTTGCTGGAAAATGCTTTCTTATTATTGCATCTGATCACACTGCCTGTGTATTTGTGTATAACAGTGTGCAAATAAATTAACTGAACATAAATAAATAGACCTTAATCAGCACTTTGGAACAGCATTAAGGCTGGGACCGGTTATAACAGAGACAGTTATAATTGGCATACAGTTCCACACTTCTATACAAGCCTGTAATTTGCTCTGACCCCTGCTGCATGCACACCAACTGGTAAGACGCAGGCCATCATTACTATGTAAACTCATTTATAAAGTGTAGCTACCACACATATGCACATTCATGTGTCTGTGTACAGATACAAACATGCCAATGCAGATCTTCATGACAAGCATTTGGCTGATGCTTTATTTTGTGTAAATAATGTTGCGTGACAAGAAGTTAAAGTGCACAAGATCCCAGACTAAAGCTTTTAATGTTTCTGGAGATATCAAGCTGCGCTGGGTGTGCGGTGCCAAAAGCAATCAGCGAAAAGAGAAATTTAGAAGCGGACAGACTCAAACAGCGATGACTGTGTGGTGCCAGCGTCTGCTCACCCACCTGGCACTACTCCATTGGTAGCGATGGCACTCATCGAGATGGCAGTAAGCATGGTCTACACAGAGAAGGACAGAGGAGCAGGAAAACAATAAATTAGATCAAATATGCAAATCACACAATCAAGTACGATTTATTGTTATTTTCTAAACCTGTTAGCAAAACCACAATGAATGTGGTAGCATTATGTAAATAATTAATTTCCATTAAAAAAAATGAAATGAAACTAGTAACCCAAATCTAATAAGATAAAAACAAAACCAGGAGTCTGAAGAGGCTATGTGAGATAGGCTTGTAGTCACAACAGTACTTGTTAGCTAAATGCTAACAATCGCAATGCTGACGTTGGGGGGAAAGTACGTGCACATGTAAATCAAGTTAGCGTGAAAAGTGGAAACAGATAAATATTATTTTATAAAAATATTTTTAAAGAGCAGTTTATTTTATTTATTCACGCACTGCAAGCATTTTGTTGATCAAATAACCAGAAATGAGCTGAATGCACATATTTCTGTCAAATAGGGTACCAGAGACTTATTGGCCTTACTGTAAGTGTAAACTCCAAATGCCATTTCTGGGTAGGAAAATCCCAAAGAACTGGACTCACTGGCACTGCCTTCCCTAGACCCACTGGCATGGCTAAAAATTATATACTGTTTAAATGTTCTGTCCTCGCTTTCACATTTTATCAAAGGTTTTAGAAGCAAACTGCTGATATTTTTAATTCCTCCAGGTAATGTCCTTCAAAACGGCATCAAGCCTTTCGAATGGAATAAATCTTCCCAGCACTGAATTAAAGAAGGGACAGCCACACTAAATGCTAAAGCTGCCTGCTCGTTGATTAGATAAATAATAATGCCATGGGGCCTGTCAACAGCTGTCAGAGCACATTCAGACAACCAATGACAACTCTAATGTAACTCTGTTGAGTGGGAGAAAAACACCATGAGATATGTAAGGGCATGGTAGAGTGAAGCTCACAGCTGCCTGCAACACAAAGCGTGAGCACCGACTACCCTGCAGAGGACAAGAGGGAGAGATGAATGCAGTGAGTGGAAGAATGGTCCAGAAGAAATTTTAAAAAAGACAAAGTCAAAAGCACCAAGAGTGACTGGGAAAGAGAGAGAGAGTGTTTGACAGTACAAAGACAGCATTAAGATTTCATTATTCTTTTAGTTGCTATTGTTGAATTTCTGAGTCTCTTTTCACGTTGCCTGCACATGAAAGAGACGCAGAGACAGAAAGAAGAGTATGAGGAGGAAATGTCAGAACTGGCTGCCTAAAACATCTCTTGCTTTTCTCCTTTTTTTGCTATTTTATAAGTTAGTGTATTTTGTATTTTTTAATGCCATTAGCTGAGTTTTTAATGTGTGCTGTTTTTTTAATATATAATATTATTACTGATTCAGCCTCAATAGAAGCTTTCATATTTGAAAAAATATTAAATGTGTGCATGTATGCAGCATTCAGTGTGATAGCAGTCTTTCCTGGATAGCATTTAAAATGTAATAACCAGATACTAAAAAACGAGGTAGAAAGTGAATACAATAATTTTATTATTAACAAAAACAAGAGATAATGAATACAACTTTTACCAACCTATTACTTATCATTATGGTTATGTGGTTATTTCCATGGTGTTTTTGCACTGCATTTTCAAAAGATGATTTATTTTGTTGATGTTTCAGCTACATTGGTGTGTTGCTTTCCAGCCACAGGAGACCATGCTGGTTATGTTTAACTATTATTGTATCTGTCTCTGCAAAGACTTTAATGTGGTTAGTGTCACCTGAGGGCCCAGCGGACTGATGATCAGGAGTGAACAGTGAGTTGGGCTCTGTTTCTCACTCTAATCTGGTCATAATGAGGCCAGAAACCCTTCTCCCACCACAGCAGATAAGACAGTAATTGTTTAAGTGTTTTATCTGATGTGGGCAGCAGCCACTCAGAGGTAGTCAGTCGCATACCCAATCACTGAATCTCCATGCAACTGTGCTGAAAAGCCAGCAATGCACTCATCTGATTTGCACCGATGGTACAGTCAAAGAAGATTAATGTACTGTGTATCAGTAAGGCTTCGCTCTAAATTGCATATATTTCAATAATGGTACAGTTAAAGGTAAGCCATATACTATATTCTCCCTAAACCATAAAAACATGCTTTGTGTAGAATTGTTACTTAACTACATCCTCAAGAGTGGTGTTCAGTTAATATGAGTTTCAAAGGGGGGTTCTATATTTTTCTACTCCAAGCCCAAAGTGCAAGGAAGGATGTACTCATTCAAATAAAATGCTAGAATAAGCTAACAGCAGAATCTTAATTTTGTCATCTCATACTACAAATATATCATTAATTCTAATCTGCAGCACAAAAAAACAAAAACAAACAAACAATGCTACTCCTTCAAGTCATCCTATCTAAAGAGTTCTCACTATTTCCTAGTACATGGAGGTTTAGCTCCAGTTGTTTAGCACAATATAATTTATCCAAGCGCCTATTTAAGACTTTATCACAGCTGTTCGTGTGAACCGGTGCTCATGGAGCTAACTATAATTAGAAAACTAAAGTTGACAAACTAAGCATGTTAGTGGCAACTGTGATTGCAGCTGGCGATATCAGTAGGTGGCTGGCTCGAAATTAGAAGCCCGCTTTTGTCTGTGTGAAATCAGAACCCACTGTTTTGAAGATTAGAATTGTGAGCAGAAAATCTGACAGTATCAATGTTGTCAACTGTCTCACGTGTATGAGAACAGAAGGCTTGACGGGCATAAGGAGTGGAAATGAATGAGGGCAATTAGGCCAAGCAACCAGTTATTGTAGGTTTATTGGTGTTTCAGCGAAAACTGTATCTATAAGACTTTTTGTCCACAACCAGCTGCAGACAGAGTAAAGTAACAACTGTGACCTCTCAAAACTCACCATTCTGTCTGCAGTTAGATCAATGATTTCACTTTCAGTCTCTGCTTAACTGATGACGGCCCATCTGCCATTTTGTTTGACCGGAGCACCACAAGTGACACCAGGCTAGCAGATTATTTTGCTGTTGTTGTTGTTGCTGTTGTGAAATCCCATTTGTCACTTTTATTCAAATGACCTTTTGGGCATCACTGCAGACAGGGACGCTAACAAACATCACGAATCAGAAACTGTCACAAATACAGAGATCATACTGTCTGAGCTACTATCTATATCTGAGATCATACTGGGTCTGAGCTCCAATGGTCTCACTTGCAAACCTAAATGAACCACAACACAGAATCAAAAGCAGATCCTGGAGATCCAACAACTAAATCGAACACTGATTTTTCTCTAGTTCAAGCATTTGATGGTCAAATCATGTCTGAATTCATAGAAGATCTGAAGACTGGCACTAAAAAACAGCAGTGTTCTGTTGTAGCAGGCAGGATGCGCAACATCTTTCTTCCCACTGACCCAGACCCTGTGTCCTGTTTTATCGTCCCACTTTTAGGCTGGTAACCTAAAATTGTGATGGTTTGAAAGTTTGTGCTGGTGAGCATCCTCTGGTTTATAACTTCCTCTTTCTCCATGCATCCTGGAGTCACTGCCTCCAAACTCACATGTACCCACAGGCCATCTAGGCTCTAAGCATTCCAGTAGAAAGGCCAGATTAGGCCGCCCCACCATCTGTCTCATCCACATGAGACACAACAGCACACAGCTTACATATCGCACAAAGGGGGATGTTTTCCTTCAAAATGTAATCGAAATGGTAACAAAGCCTGAATAATTGCTACGCCATCGTGATTTCAGATGAGCCGAGGAATGTATTTGGTAAAAAAAAAACTTATTTTTAAGAAAAGCCTGCCAGCTGACACACTCCCCAACGCTGACTCCAAAGGACACTTTCGGTCTGTTTCTTCCCAAAGCTGCAGACAGATTCTGAATTGGCCTTTATTTGACCTTAGAGTTGAGCGGAAATTGGTTTTGACAGGAATGGAGCTTTTGTGTTGCCTTGAGAGCGTGCTTCATTAGCATGCTTCATTACACAAATGCACAATGGTTTTCTGAAGTACAACTTCATCAAATGACATACAAAAGTACAGTAGATGTCTGTACTTTTGCATGCTGCTTATCACTCAGAATCCCTGTGGATGATATACTATGGAAGACAGAAATGTCAAATGAAGGTGATTTTTACTTTCAGACTGATGCCAGGGATGGAAACTCAAACCAAGAGGACGAGATGCTGCTGTGTTAGGAGAGGAGAAGAGAGGTGGCAAAGAAGGACAAAAATTGAATGGTAGGTGGAAAGACAGAGAGAGAGAGAGAGAGTGTGTAGAGAACCAAAGGGAGGAGGAGGAGAAGAGAGGATATAATGAGAGAGCAAAATGGAAAAAAAGGCTTGGAGAAACTGAAGAAGCGAGAGAGATGAGAGTAAAATATGAGGAGATGAAGGGAGAAAGGCATCCTAAGCATTTAAATGAGTCACGACAGAGGGCATCCAACCCTTCCCCTCACAGCATTTGGATTCAAGACCTGGAAGTAATGAGGAAGGCCAAACAACAGATGACTTTCCATCTAGAATATTAAAGCTCATTTTATCATGGTGACAAGCCCGCATTCACTATCTGAGATAAAAAAAAATACTCATGTTTGAATATACTGGTTCGGAGAATGCAGTCTGCAATAATGCACTGATTTTTAAAATGGTGGGCTGCGTGAATTATTTCATGGTTAATGGTTTTATATGTCAGATGTTCTACATGGAGGCACATTCTTTATATAACGAGTCCCTGAATGCTTGAGCACTGCGCCTTGCTAATGCTCCGTCAAGATGTTACAGAAAAATAACAGTGCAAGTTTTCGACAGCTGCAGATATGTGCAGCCGTGATTAAGCATCTAATGAAAAGTGTATCATCAGTGATATCCCAACAAGTGAATAAAACATGGGGTCACGCTGTATATTGTTAAGATCTTCAACATGAGATTCCTTTGCACTTTAAGTCCTGTGGATTTCACTCAGGTGGGCATCGCTGCGCACACGTATGTTCATGCACATGCGCTCGCTCAATGCTGCCAGCCCCCGAAGGTCTTGGCGGTTATGTAAGGAGCTCAGGAGGAGAGAGGTGGGGGTTTCTCACACACCGTTCACGCTCGGGCTTATCGCCCCGGGACTCTGCAATGAGCTCAGTGTGAGTGATAAGAAATGTGCGCGCGCGTGTGTGTATGTGAGATATTAAACAGTGAGACAAAATTACAGAGAGATGTTTTTGAGGGTTTAAGTATTCATTCTGGTAAATGCATGTAAGGAACTTTTTAGCACTGTGTGCATGTTAAAGTATAAGAAACGAAGCATAGGAAATGCAAGTGTGTTTGTGTGTTTGCACGACTTCCTGTCAAACTGAGTCTGAACCAGCTTTGATCTTAAAGGCTTTTTTCTCTCCTTCTATTTTTTCCACCACAAAACTGAGTGCTGTATTTTTTTTATATCGACTACACAAAATCTCTCTTTTTATTAGAATTTTTTTGATAGTGATGGAAAAAAACTATACTATATATAATATACTATCCAATCTAATAGTTATGTTATATTTTAGGGGTAATTATTCAGATATTAGTCTCAAACATGGATTTACATATTATGTTCTCTCAGTATGCCGTTTCATTCAGTATGCCCTCTATACTGTCACATAGAAAGATGACTGGGACGCAGGCAATGGCTGGGATTTGAGGGGGTCGTTCTATAAATATACTCAGCTGGAGGAGAATCTAGGTTGCACAAACACACAGACATACCAACATACAGTCCTGCCATAACCCAAAATGCAAATCAGAGGAATGACACACAGCTCTTACAGATGATGCACCACACAATTTTAATCAAACTGTCATGTACAATAAAATTAGCGAGGCAATCCACTGAAGAGCCATACTCAAACTGGATGTGTCTATTTTGCCGGACAGAAAGCTCTCACGCAGGATATTGTCATGTTTTCAACAGAAAGAGACAATAAATTAAGTTAATATCCTTGCTACGGAATAGAGATGTTAGGCTTTCAGTGAAACGGCCCAGTATATGCTCTCTGACAATCAGATGCATCAAACAAGTCAAACACAATCATCTTGTAACAGCCAGTCAGACCACTGACAGCAGCAACTTTGATCCTGTGGGACAGAGTCTTATGCAATTCGAGTCTCAGGGCCACGGCAGGGTGTCAGTCCAAAGTCACTCTGACACATGACTACAGCTCTGTGGCGCTGACATTAAAAGGAACCAGAGAGCATCACAGTGTGTCATGTTGTTCTTTTTACAGACTGAATGTGTGAGCTCTACCAAATGCAAACGGACGATTGAAAGAGAAGCCTCTTCTTTCTTTGCACACCACAAAAAGGAACCTGGTTTGGCGCAAAGTCTCTTTAAAGATAGCCTTCTTAGTAATTTTATGTGATAGCAACATTACACTCCACTCAGGTCCAAAATTGTCAAACAGGCTAAAATAAGATGATTAATACTTCTTCTCTTAAAATTCCACATTAACACTGTTTTATTTTGTTTGATGCACAGTCATTGCTAACATTGTGGCAAATAAAAATAGATACTATGTCTCTCAAACAGTGACTTTCATTCATCTAGAAAAAAAACTAAAGATCTCTAGTTCAATCCCGGGAGGAGACACAAATCCCTTGGGGGTTACGTCAGGAGGGGCATCTGGTGTAAAAATCTGCCAAATTAAACATGTGGAGCTACCCGCTGTGGCGAGCCCTTGTGAATAAGGGAACAGCCAAAAGTAGCTTCTTCTTTGTCTCACAAACAAACTACTAAACTCTCAATTATGAATATTTTAATTGAGTTAATTGAGCTAAGACGAAATTTGTTTTCCTACAGCGCAAAACTCCATGAATTTTTTTGTTTTTTACAAAGATAAATACACACAATATCACAAATCTATTTATGTAATTCTCAGGACTTTTCAAGCTTGGCAAGGTGTAAATCATCTAACCTCTTATATAAGATCAGAGCTTAAAAGCTAAAAGATTTAATTTATGAATACCTGCCAATTTGTCACTATTATTAGTCTGGAAGAGAAATGTCTGATCTATGCTCCTCTATAGACCATTACAGTTAAGATCTGGGACACGGTCATTTGTTGCCAGATCATCTTTACTTCATTGTCTTGTAATAAAATATTTGAACACAATTATAAATGTATAGGATAAATGGTAAATTAACTGGTACTTATATAGGACTTTTCTACTCCAACTGAACAACAAAAGCTTTTTACTACAAACCACATTCACTCATTCACACACACCGATTCACAGAGCGCTTAATTTTACGCTTCAGGCACTTTCAAACTATCACACTCACACTCCGATGGAATCATCGGGGGTAAGTTGGGGTTCACCATCTTGCCCAAGGACATGTAGACACACACACTCGAGGAGCTGGGGAATGACCCACTGACGTCTGAATGGTGGACAATCTGCTCTATCTCCTGAGCTGCCAGGATTACCCTGTAAGTAAGATGTACCCTTAGATGTACCATTTAAAACATGGACTGAGTAAACTATTCATATTTTCTGGGGATACAAACCATTAAACCTTTTTGGAGGTGGTACCTCACCAGACTTAAACATAAAACCAATATAGTATACCTTTGGTATAGAACTGAAACGCAAAGAGGGTTGGCAATGAATCATATATTTAACATAGAAATGCACTGTGCTCAACTATAAATGTCAACATTTAAGCTGTTCAACACATCAGAGTGAAGCTCTTGCAGTTATAATAAAGAGAATATCTTTGAGAAAAACAAAGACAAATTATATGTTCTGTGATTATTGAAAAATCATAGTTAAATGTAAAGGTGATATTAATATGCCTTCTACGGCTTTCTCATAGTATTTATAATTACATGTACACTATATACAGTCATGTATGACTAGCTGAAAATAACTGAGGCTTTAGTAGTTGGAGTAATGTCTTCTAAAATCTAAGATGCCTGGCCCTTTGAGGAAATGGCTGAGCCTTTGTTTTTTTAAGTAAAAGTACATAAATGTGCTCAATTTTAAAAGACTTATGTTTCTAGTGAGTGGACACATCAGAAATTAAGTTTATCAGCAAGACTGAATTTATAAAGCAAGGTTATACTGAAGGCAAGGGCCAATATAAAGTAAAAAAAAAATGCTAAAGCCTTTAGTGCTGCTTGCTTGTCTAGTAACATAAATGGTCAGTATAAGAAAGGCCAGAGCTGGTTCTGCCTACTAAGGAGACTAATGTTATTTAGAGACTAAACAACAGCAGCATGGCCACTTTTACTGTGAAAACACTAGGGAACCATGATTGGATGAAATAAAAGATGGAGCTGCCTACTTTGGCTTATCCACTGAATTGAATACTTACAATTCGATGTATGGCATTACATTTACTGCTTACAGAAACAGAGAAATCACTGCTGCATTATAAACATATTTATACCCTCTGTTCCTCCAACCATATTCTGTGAAAGGTCCTTAATCTTTGCTGTTCTCACCAGAGCCAATAATGGTGATAACAATATCTGGTGTCTTATACTGTTGAAAAACGAATTACCAGTGCACATCTGCTACCTTCTACTCTACAATATGCTCCTCTCCACAAATGCTGCTCTTTATAAAATGTGTGAAATTCTGTTTTTCAGTATGAACCTGGGCTAAACTTCACAAAAAGGTAAAACACTCACTGTGGTACAGCACATGAAAACGATGATGAAAGTCCCGATGACACCTCCGATTCCCACCAACCACGTCATCCTAAGGAAGAGGATGACTCCGAAGATGTTTTGGATGCACGGCAAATAGACGCCCATCAGAGTGCCGAGCTGGGGAGCCTGGAAGAGGAAAGGGGTGAGAAGAAAAACATCCCTGAGCATTCAAATCATTAAAATTTATTCATGCACGATGATGGAATGATTTTATGATTTTATTGTTTAAGTTACAGTTTAACTTTCTGTGATACTTTATTTAAATAGTATAACCTTAAAATTCAGACAGCTGTCAGACTACAGACGGTAAATGCTTTGCTTGTCTCTTGCTATAAGCATTGCATACCAGATGCGCAGCACCCACTGAATGACTCCTGCTGCATTTTGGCAGATATATTAATCAATAAAAGTCAGCACATCAGCCTTGCATGCTGGGAAGCACAGTGTGTAGAAAGTGTTTTGTGCCTTTTTTTGGTTCAGCTTGTGCAAGGACCCAAACCAGTAAAGCAAAACAACACAGATGGCCACACTGCCATTAAGAAAAAACAGACACTTACTCATAGGGCTTCACAGATTATTACTTTCAAAGGCCCAATTTGTGATTTAAAAGGCCACTTTGGATTGAACTCACCATTGTTGCCACATTAGCGGGTTCGTTTACTTTGATTTATTGCAAGCACATGCTTTTCATTATAGGCACTTCTTATTTGTTGTCTTTTTGTTAAAGTAGTAATCTTTGTTATTTATTTATTTTTTTTGGATATCTGTAAGAAGGCATAAAGTAAACTGGCGCTAAACAGCGTGAAAGGCTTACAAATTCTATGCCAAAATGTGCTTTTTTTGGTTGTCTTGTATAAATTTACGGCTTTCCTACATTCCTGTTTGCAAATCCTCTGTTGACTTCAAAAACAGTTTAAGCCCAGGAAATAAAGAAAACTTTGAGATCAGAAGGCAGCCGTGGGACCAATCTGTTCAATGAATGGATGGAATATTACTGTATTTCTTTACAGGCTGAGTGTTTTTGTGAACGATTTGCCTCGTTGGTTTTGCAGCGGCACTGTCCCTGGTGCTGATCAGATTACAAAGACAGCTGCTCTGTACATTGTCACTGGAGCCACTTTCAAGGCTGATCCACTGAAGGTAATTATTGACGCTTCGAGAATGATGATGTATTTTTTTGCACTTCTTATTTATTGATAAGAGGATTCTGTTGCTGAAGGTTTTTGGATGCACTTGATGTGAATGTGTTTGCACCTATTTGTTAATGAATAGTAGATGAGTGTTTCCTGTGTGGGTCTGTACCATCGTGATGGCATTTATTAAATCTGAAGGACATAGCAGCTGACCCTATACATAATAGAGAAATATTAATTTCCTGCTTGAGGACAGCCTGCCCAATGACAGGTAATTATTCTAGTATCCAGCCTTGACCCATTTTACTAAGTGACCTTCACTGTCGCACCATTGTATCACAAACGAGACATGAACAAACCTTCTCTGCTGCATGTTTGTACTTAAATACAGACCAAATGGATCAATAAAGGGTTGATTAGCTATAGATTGTGTTAGTAAGAGTTGGACAGATTTTAAACAAAACTGTAGCTGGGTGATGAAAATTAGTCTCACATGAGAAATTTCAGCAAAATATGTATCAACAGCTCTTTAAAATTATACACAGAGTTTACTGAACTTCACAAGTACAACCAAAGGGTTTCTTTAGGAAGGGAAATACTGAATCATAACATTAGACCAAATTCAAGCTATGTCCATCTTCAACAGCTATTGTCCTTGAAGTGACAATCCAAGAGTCTTTCGGTTGCTAATTGTTCACACCTGACAAGGTGTGCATAAAGGCACACCTGACTTCCCACTTCTTGCTGCTCACTATCCTCTCCCTGCTGTTTTACCTTACCTTATTTATTTATTAAAAGAAGCCATCATGTCAGTCTCAAGTTTATGTTGTGGCTGTGTTGTAAAATTAAATAAATGAAATAAAACTCTAGCAGGCAACATGCTTACAGGCTTATGGCTTTCACATACAACACAAGGGCTCTATATCAAAATCAGAGAAACTTTAAATATAAAAAAAACCAGAATGAGCATAATACGTCCTGTTTCAACACTCTAATTGACCTTTAGCTATAGGCTTACTGCAGGTGAATCAGTAAGAGCCACATGCAAAGAGGTTACAGTAAGTCAGGGCTGATTTAGAAACCGTGTCACACAATTACATGAGCAGGGAGCTCTTTTGCGTTTCCACATAAAAACGTTTGTTCCGCGATCGCATATTTAAAACTCTCAAGTTCAGCATTGGTTTCAAAATGTATGATGAAATAATGATGTACTTTAGGAAGAACCTTAAGTGGTTCGTGGTTATCAGTCATGGCCTCTAATAAATTTCTTAAACAGGGGTTATTAAATTTGCTGTAGCAAATGGACACTACACAAGATGGAGAACTTAAAACCAGAAGGCCTGTACTAGGAAGTGACAGCAAATGCAGAATTCATAAACCAGACTTTTAATCAAATCATCCTGACAAGTGGCTGACATCAAATGAATAATATTTTGTCCGATGCTACAGTATGTGATTTGTTTGGAGAGGCACACTTTCCAGCATTAATAATGTACTGTTTGCTGAGAGTAGCAGAGAGAGGTAGAGCTGGAGAGACAAACAGAGGCAGAGCAAGTCCAAGCAGGTCTTACAAATATAATTATCTTCTAATTTCCTTTAGATAAACAACAGAGCAAGTGCTCACGCTCAGAAATGCAATTAGCAAGCTTATCACTTTGGAAGCCCCTTATTACCTTGTGAGAAGCACTTAGTTTCTATCATATCATATCATATCATATCAACCTTACATGTCAGTGGTTAACACTGATCATATGCTACACCACAGGTATTTGTGCATTCTACAAACTACCCAGAGCCCATGTTCCTGAACAAGCCAGATGCCCCACTCTGTCACCAACACAACCCAAAGGATTTGCTGCCTTCCCACTGTGAGAAGCCACAGACAGGTCAGGGCACGAGAGGAACCTACACAGTATTAGGAACAGGGTTTAATTGTGTGGCCGATTGGTGCTTGCTGCATCATGTTATTTAACTTTATTAAGTTGTTATCTGACATAACTTGACATATACATCATCCACGATGATACAAGTGTGATACAAAACAAAGGACCAGCCATGCTACCAATGAGTGCTTAAAGTGACTTCCACCATTTGAAAGAGCTGTTAAAGAACCTCTTTGCTTAAATTTGTGCTAACATGGTAGGAGCCTTTATCTTCACTGCCAATATTAAAACTTCAGTTGGCATTAGAGGACAAACCCCCCCCCAAAACAAAACAAAACAAACTGATTACAGTATAAAACAAACTGCCACTGGTTTACCACATAGCTTAGCACTTTATTTAATCCCTATTCGAATTGTATCAGTTCCATTTTCTCAAATGTGGAACTATCTATTTGGGCATTTACTCACACAAGCCACTTCAAGATGTGACCGTGGGTCCTGGGAATTTCTGATCAATGTTTGTAATTATTTGGAGCTGCAGGATTAGATGTTATATTGATTATTAATCATTAAAAAGGCAAGTACATAAAAATAATCATTGGTTCCCCTCTTGTCCTGTTCTATTATTTGCTGCAGAAAAACCCCAAAGATCTCTACTGTGCTGCTGTTAATCCAGCGCTCTGTATACTGTACCATGTGACGACTACATTTCAATTTTTCCATAATGCGTTTGTTATATTTTCCCTGTGTGTGTGCACTCTGACTTTAATATGGCTGACATGTAATCTACAACTTCACCTCTCATACACAACTTAATCCTCGCAGCAGGGAACCTCTCAACTTTCAGGCTCACTGTGCTTTAATCAAAGATCCACATATTGGCCTCCGCAGGCAGCTCGAGGGAGCAGCTGAGAACAAACCTCATTCATCTCTGTCATATCTCCCACTATATGATAATTATCTGCACACTTTGCCTGTTGTCTAAGGTATGTAAATAAGCTTGTGACTCACCGTGCCCTTCAGTGTGTGGCAGAGAGCATTTCTCATCATCTGCATGTCAGGGGTCTTAATAATAATTTTTACGTATCCACGAACCCCGAAAGGACTCGTATGTATAAAACTACATATGTATTATCTAAGCAGTTATTTTACTTCTAGTGAAATATTTCTGGTCTGTTTATGTTATGTCTAGCAGTTTATGTTACTAGTCAGGCAGGCAGTACAGTATCACTGTACTGTAATTTAAGGTTCAAATTTTATTTACTGAAAAAACAGTAGGGACACTATTAAATCCAAACAAGGAAACAAATTTTAATTCATAGAATTATTTACTCAAAACAAAAACAAACAATTAAGATAATTAAGACATAATTTCTTTAAACGTTTCAGTTCTCTTCTTTCTTACCCCAGCAGCAATCCTGTAATTAAAAACACTGACTTTTCACTGGCAGGTCCTTCAGGGACTTGGTGCGTAATATACATTAACACTCAGGTGCTGCAGGCAGAAAGGCACCCCTGCCATCAGCACTTTGTTGTTTGACTCAAAACTGCTGCCACTGCACAAAGTGGGGTGAGGTTATTTTGTAACAACAGGTAAGTTATTAAAGGGAAACCTGTGTGCACTTACATATCACAGACAAAACACCTTCATGATAATGGAGCTGTGTAATTCCATTCAAGGTGGGCGATTCTCATAAAAAAAAAAAGAATTTCCAGTAACTTTAATGACTTTGTTTTATGTTGAACACACACACTCTAGGCTCTTCATCACTTGGACAAATCCTCTGCAGTATTCACTTACTGCAAATCGTTAGAGAGTCGTGTTGCTGCCATAATACCAACTTCCTAGAAGGGCTGATTTTTATCAAAAATAGATAAGGAAAAAAGTATGTCTTTGTGAATTGAAATAGCAGAGGTTAGATTGTGGGATCTTAAAAAAGATAACATCTTGGCAGAATAGTTTGTCAGAAAGGCTTAAGGAGAGGTGAGAAAATTCTGTATAATTTTTTTTTCCTTTAATGGTTTTCATACGCAACTGTAGACTTAGAGGAAGGCAGGTTGAAAGCATACTGACGGAAAATAATGCAGATTATAGTAATCTGTGCTAAAAGGTGTGTAAATACCATTCAGTATTACAACAGCAACAAGGTGTTTATGCTCCACAACACTCCACGGGAGCATAACAAAACTAGGCAATAACTCTCTCCAGACTGTAAAATGTCATTTCCCCCGCCTGTTCTCCCACACAATGGAGAACCACAATCATGCAGACCTTCTATGTTGGACCACTGCACGAGTGTCTGTGGTAGCTCATGGCTGAGTGATAAATTATAATCTAGCTTCGACAATAGGCAGGCTTTGAAAAAAAAACTTGTCTGCTAGAAATCCTGGTTGTTACGTAAGATGTACAGACATAGATAATAGATACTGAATGGGGCGGGGGGTGGGGGATGGGGGGAGTAAAGTCCTTAACATGATAAAACACTTCTGTGGGCTTGGTGAACAGCCAACAAAAAAAATCTGGTAAACTAATGGATGCTTGTAATGACTTTACACTGAGAAACAGTCTAAAACAGATGGAATGCTTGTACATGCATTGAATCAATGACCCTGTTGGGAGGGAAGCCTGGACATTTACTGAAAGTATCGCTTTTCTACTTTCATTCAATTGGTGTTTCATTACTTCATTTTGTGGATGGGGAATGCAGGCCCGACTAGCATCTGCCCTGATAGATGCACATGCTCACACACACACACACACACACACACACACACACACACACACACACACACACACACACAAGGAGTGTCTGCTTAATGGGCCAGGAGCCAGCAGTGTGATTTCCCTGGAGAATGAGCCACCGTGCGCAAAAGGGAACACGGACTGCTGCAGTGCCACAGGTAGGGCCGGTGAGGCACCACTGAATGAGGAAGAAACAGCTGCCCACTGATCTCCTGGGAAGTGCAGTCAACGCACTGCATGGATGGCTCAGGTGTGCTAGATGCACAACAGGACCTTTCAATACATCTGCTGTGGCACCTACTTCAGATTCACTGCCTCCTGCTGCCCTACCACTTAGCACTAGTCTCTCACCAGACTGGACCTCACTCTCTTTTTAGCTCCACATCTATCAGGAGCATTTTACTCACATAACCAAACACCATGTGGACGCATTAGGAAAAAAAAATCTACAGTCCTTAATTTCAAGACCATCATAAACCCAAATATTTAATATTTGGCATTATTGCGGCAGTGCTGCAGAATGTATTTGGAAGGATGTTCAAGGTAAACGGTGAGGGTGTGACTGTAATGCTGGAGGCCTAAATCCTTAGTAAGAATCGTGATTCTGCAAAAACTTTCACTTTATTTTTAGAGAAAGATTTCTGATATATCCTGAGCCTAAGCTGAAATTCATTAAAAAATAAATCATTAACTGAAAGTTTTGTCTTGGAATGTGAATTTCAGTTTCTTACATGCTTATCCAACACTTAACTGCTACACAAACTGGACCACTGGTACCTCTTCTTTGTCTCAGCTGTTTTCTTGGTGGAAGGTCAGGTCAATCAATTGTGTGAATGAGTCTAGCAAGTATCCTTTACCTTAAAGTAGTTTTAGCTGTCTTGACTTAAAGTGGACATGTGATTTTTGGAGATACCATCCTAACTGATGGATTCTCATATTAAACAAAAACAAAACTGCAAATATTGAGGGTGGAGTATGTGCAAGTAATCCTTGTAAGCCAAATGCTTGTGCTTGAGACTGCTCTGAAAACTGTTTCACAAGTTTTTTCTACTCCTTAAAACTAGAACTTTTTTCCTACTTCTATGCTCATTTTGGGTATCAGAAGCCCATATGCTGTTGAAAACCTTCTGCCTGAGAGGGGCAGCAAATGAGAAGAAAAATGGCTTAAAGGGAGGGAAA
Organism: Cichlasoma orientale; assembly: GCA_034780415.1. Taxonomy (NCBI): domain Eukaryota; kingdom Metazoa; phylum Chordata; class Actinopteri; order Cichliformes; family Cichlidae; genus Cichlasoma; species Cichlasoma orientale. Next base: position 110,968 of record JAVDPK010001828.1, on the reverse strand, counting down.
GGGCTTAAAACAACTTTATTTCAGACATTTGATGAGGTGGTTTGGGCATCTGACTAGGATGCCTCCTGGACACCTCCTGGGTGAGGTGTTCCAGGCATGTCCTACCAGGAGGAGGTCCCAGGGTCTCGGATGTCAGTGTTCCCCCAGATAAATGGAGGAGGTGTTTGGGTTTCTCTGTTTAGGCTGCTGCCCCCATGACCTAGCCCCAGCTAAGCAGAAGAAAACAGATGGATGGATATACTGCATTTATCCATATTTCCCCTCTTTCCTTTTCCAGTGTTACTTATTTCAACCTTCCTTTATACATCTCCTAAGTTGCTGAGGCTAGCAGCTCTATATTGAATTTGGGGAAGTGCAAATTTTAAAAAGGAAGGTGAAAACAATTCCATATCCTTGGATAGCTAGAGGGGAAACAAAATGAAAGAGAGAGAGAGGGCAGAGAAGTATCGGGAGACAGAATACTTCATCTGACTGAGCTGAGAGGAAGGGAAACATCCAGGCCTTCACAGTTTGGGACAACGTGCCAAGCTGCTTAGGCTGACAAAACCAGCAACATCTTTTAAATCACTTCTTACAGGAATTTGTTATGCTTACAAGCAGGACCAATATGTACTGCATGCACAAATCTCTGGATTTTCTTTTAAATTTCTGGTTGGTGCGGCACAAACATCAGCCCGTTTGTGGAGACCTGCTGATAGAAATTTAACAATGTCACTGAACGCAAGATTGTGAAATTGTTTCCATTTTCTGCAGCAAATCAGTGGTATCAATGCACATGATTAATTCATGACCAAGTGATTAATTAATCACTTTGATAATACATCCAAGGTAGCACATTATATGTAACATATGGTTGGTTTCTCTACCTGACTTGGTAGAAACTCAGGAGAGGGAAGAGGAGAGGAAAGAAAGAGTCAGGACAGAAAAAAGGGGGTGGAGGAGAGGAGGGGGGGATCCACACAACTGTTTCATTATTTTCATTACTGGCAGAGACAGAGGCGTGAAGTGAAGCGAGTGCGGTTGGGGGGGTGGGGGTGGGTAACAACAGAGATGGAGGTAGACTGGGAGCTTGTAACGCAATCTGCACGCTCTGCTGGCCAAACCGGAGCTGATAGGGCAAATGTGTTTCTGCTCAGGTGTGCTGAATTATTAAACAGACAGCAAGAGGAGAGACCAGCCAACATCAGCCTTCCTGACCAGCAGTGGGTGACCCAGTCACTCTGCGGTCAGCTGGGTTTCCGCGTACGTGTGTGTGCGTGTGCGCGCATGTATGTGTGAAAGCATTAGCCAGTGTTTTCCTTTGTAAAAGCACTGAACACTGTAGCAAAATATCCTCTGCGGAAACGAAGGCTCACCACCTTTAAACAGCATCTACATGTGTTACTAGAATATTCTAGGTTCCACCACAAAGCCTCATGTGTTGCTGCCAGCTGTGAAACCGCTGTTTATGTGCACTCTCAGATTCGAGGCTGATAGACTCTCTTTCCACTAACGCGCATGGCTCTGCTGCGCTCTTGTGTTTACAAATTAGGACCACGAGCAGCAGGGCAGAAACAGACATGTGAGCTGCAAATGTACTCGAAACTACTAAAACGTACGTGCAAATAAGCAAAAATAATCAAGACAACTTAAACAATGACTCTTTAGACGTCGAGACGGATAATTTCTCTCATAATTAATTCTGTCTGAGTCATTTAGTGTAAATGACATTTATCTTGGAAAAGATTTAACAACTTGAAATTATATCTTTAATTCCTCTTTTAACAATGTTGCAGAGCTGGAACAATTAGGCGATTAATCCACGAGCTCACCGGCAGATAAATAATTGGCAAAATATAAAGTAATTGATTTAATTTTTCAGTCATTTAATGATAACAGCTTCACAGATGCTAAATTTTGCTGCATTTCTTTTTCATACACAATTACAAACCGAATATATTTAGTTTCGGGATTTTAGGTTGTGCAAAACATGCCATTTAAAATGACACCTTGAACATGTTTTTGATATTTCATGTAAAAATAAGCAATTTGGAATTTCACAGATACCAGGCTAATAGGCTCAGGAGAACAAAAACCTCTACTGAGGCTTATTAGCCTGCTATCTGTGAAATTTCTATTTCTCCCCACTGTGAACACGTGCATGCTGCTCTAACATGAATTCACATTAATCAGGATACATCCTTCAGAAAGCTGCTGATGGGAATGCTGATCTGATGCCAGTCTAATGAGAAAGGGAGGATGCTGCGGAGTGGGGGGAGGATGAGGTCAGAGCTGAGAGCAAGGATCATAAAACACCCAGAAGGGAAACAACATGCATGTTGGGGAACACTGCGCTGTAAAAAGCAGAGCGCATATGGACAAATGTTCCCTCTTGGCAAGTTTGGAAAATTAGATGAATAATTTCTATTGTGTTTCCTTTTATGCATAAATAAAGTAGTATAAAGAAAATACTGCTGCATGTTAAATATATAAATTATTGTATATGACAACAAGGAACACAACAAGCTACACAGGAAATTGTGGTATCTTACCAGACAGAGATTTTAAACTAAGGGGGCTTATTAAGGCCTCAGTCACACAGTCTTACAGACCCATAGCAACCTCCAGCAACCCCTCACTCACCGACCAATCTTTATTACGTTCTGGAAAATGCATTATTGCAGTGTGTGGTAGCTGCCCCGACACTGCACTTCTTATGTATTACTATTAAGCCTATTTTTAGATATTACACGCAATAATTTTCCCCTTATGTTGCAGTGAGAGAGTGTATGAAGTCTTACATTTACATAGTGCTGGATGGTTCGGGGATACAACCTGAAAACAGACACCAGACTAAAGTTCACAGCCGGGCACAGCTGTAACATTTTCACATTTACAGGGGGAAATGTGGCATCTGTTTCCTATGAATTAAACCAGAATGTAGTCTTTACCAAACCTTTATCAAATGTTGTGCATGTGAATGCCTAAATATTGCAGTTTTAAAGTATAAATATGCTTAAAGTATGCATGACAAATTGCCTATATACAAATAAACAAGCCTTGCCTTCTTGTTATTGCAGTTTTCTCGGTTGCTTTGGAAGATTTCTAGAATAATTCTTTTACAAAAACATAAAAACAGCTTTTCAAATAGTATTTTTTTTTCTAAACAATTAGAACAAACAGCATGACACAATGGATTGTCTGCAAAAGCCTGTAACAAGACAAGTTGTGACAAATTTTTGTGCCACTGTTTACAAATACAAAAGTCAAACTGCTTAGTGATGTTAATATAATTGTGCACTCTACTCTGAAATCCTTTCTGATGTAAACAATTTCTTTTATGACAATGATTAAAAATGCACTAGGCTGCACTTTTTTGTCTGTGTGGCATTCAACAATTTCAACAGTGCACACTTACACATTACTGTATGTGGGGCATTGATTACAGCAGTTCTGCTAACAGCTTTGCATACACATCATTGTGACAGATGAAAAAAGGCACTGTTTTAAAGCAAAGATCAGCACAAAGGACAAGCAAAATACATCACAGCAAATGCCTACAGAGGCTTGATGGGATATTGCAAGATTCGTCCTGTGCTGCATTGTAAGGGAAGGTTGCTGTTATGTGGGTGGGAATCTAGAACAGGAAGATCAGGTGGTAACACTTTACAAACACTATCATTAATGAATGGTAAATTAATCAAAGCTAATTAACTTTTATTAATAGTTACTTACTGCTAAGACATTGTAAAATGGCATTATAATTAATAATGTTTGCAATTTTTTAAATACTTGGTTTGTAAATCAGTTGCAACTTTATAGTAACCATCCAGATCATCTTGCATGATGTTAATTGTTTTAAAGCTCATATAAGAAGACAGAATGAGTGGTTATCTTTGTTTTACTCAATAAATTACTCTTTGTTTGATCTCAATAAACACTTTTCTGATGAGTTTAAAATTGATAGTTCCAAATATTTTTATATACAACACTGTGGTCAAATAAAAAATGATGGTCCTCTATGGTTAGAGTCAAAAAGAGGACAAAGCGAGGTTTGCTCTAGGGCAGGCATACTATACATTGTGACTCACATGTTGCTACTGCATGCATCATTTTGGTTTGCCAGTCAGATGTATCCGGTTTCAAAGCACCAACGGGGCGAGGGTGAAAATCCTCAGCTTGAGGCTTCAGAACACCAACCAATGAGTGACATCTTGGTGGAAACATCCATCTATGATGAAGACTGTGTTATAATTTGCCATGCATGTGTAGCTGAGACTAAAAGGTGTCTCTGATGTTTAAATGTCAATTTTTTTCTATTTTTCCCCCTTTCTGCTTGTATTCAGAGCTAATCGTAAATTTATCAAAGCATCTGCAAGTTGTCAACCCCCCCTCCCCCCAAAAACCCAAAACAACAAAAGCTAAAAACTGCTTTAATGATGTGACTGGATGATGACTGGATGATGTGGAGGTGTAGAATTTCAATTCTGATCTGAGAAATGCAACAAAGTGACTGAGAGAAACTGTAAATGGGTAAAGTCAGAGAAGATTAGCTTTGACTGGTTTCCATTTTAACCTGAGTGACCTCCAGCCTGCTCCCTCGTGTCACATGCCAACCAAATCTTTAATCATGGCTTCCACACAGTGAAAAAAAAAGCCTATTGCTTCTGTCTCCCTCTCCCACAACTTCCTCTCTTCCTAACTCAAGGGACTGATGATGAAGAAGACAGAGGGTGAGGTAGGTGGAGTGGAGCAAAAAAAAAGGGGGGGGGTAGCTGTGTGAGCGATAAAACGCCACAGGCTACCTTAATGAAAAGCCTCTCACAGCGATGGAGAGATTGCCTGTGGAATGGGTTGCTGATTGGAGGACCAGCGGCTTGGTGTAGCATGGAGAGTAATTAAAGCAGTTGGGGTGACGGGCGAGATTAGTCCTCTCGCCAGTGATAGCTGAGCTGAAGAGAGCTGGACAAATACACCTTACATTTGGAACAACTGGGAGAGTTGGGATGATGGGATAGTATATCATTGGCAACCAGTTAATGAGTAAAGGGATGTTAAGCTCATGCTAAATTTCCATGTTGCTGGTGACTGTTGCTGTCCATAACCTCTCCCTAGGTTACGTGTACAAATCAGAAGATAAGTGAAACCAGTCTGAAGGGTAGTTTGGCCCCATTACATCTACTTTCAGAACCATTGTCCCCATTCAGCCTGATAGTAAACAGAACTGCTGGCTGTTTTCATGAGAAGAAAGCAGTTCTGTGGCTTATCTCAATAAACTCAGAAATTGAGTTTGGAAGGAAAGGCTACTGTTGATGTTTTTAAATGTGATTTAAACTGTAAAAAGCTGGAGGTAGAAGTCTCAGATAGCTATCTCATAACCTGTGCAAATAAAACTAAATTACCTGCATGGTGAGATAACACCATAGAAGAAAAATATTGTATAATAATATTTTTGCTTATTTGGGTGAAATAATAATATAGGCATGCAATACAAGCATGTTTGCAATGTCACTGTGTAACTGTAAACATGAAAAAAAATGCTGATGTTTATTTGATGTAATTCTTACCGTGTTTAGCACATTAGTTACCACATTAGTTTAGTTAGCATGGTTACTACATGTAGCACTAAATAAAAAGTACAGGTGAGGCTGCTGAGAATGTTTGGAAAGTTTTTTTTCTGTATTAAAAAAAAATTGAATACCGTACTCATTTAAATTTAATGGAGCTGGATAACAAGTTAAAGGATCACAAAAGCAACTGAAGTTTACATGGAAGACGCCAGCTTGTCTGCGTCACACTTTTTAAGTGTCACTGCAGCTCGCTGAGTAGTTGGAAAGTGTCTGCAGACAAGTCGGCATCTTCCATGCAAATGATGGGTGACTGCATTAATGTTCTAGTGACCAAACCGACTGCAAGGATGTTTTCAGAGTAGCACTGTGTAGTTCTTTGCAACCAATTTCACCTAGCAACTGCCAGTAATCACTCACCAACCAGTCAGGGAATACATATTTTTCCCAGGTGACCAGTGGTTGCCAGGGGTCATCGACCGGTCCCTAGGTCTGTGTAACTGAGGCCTAAGGTAGTAACTAATTCAGCCTGATGTCATCTAAAGCAAATGGTTTCAGATCCTGACAACTTCTTACAACTGCAGTGTATTAAGAACATTGGTGTCAGATTTCTGATCACAACTATGAATAAAGAAATAAAGATATTACTCTTCTTAAAGATATTACTCTTATCTTGCAGACTTATCCCTGCTGTCAGTTTAAAATATTTTTCAAAGAAGATCTACGGTATGCCTATATACTGGAGCCACACTTAGAAAAGCAGACACTGCATTGAATATAGTAGGCGAACTGGCATTCTAAATCATCATCACTGAGTATTCTCAAGGTTAAGACGAAAGAATATCTGAGTGACAGATAAACAGAACAGGAAAAAAGACAAGAAGTGGATAAAAGCAAATATATAAGAGTAGGGAGGAATATTAGGATGATTGGACACATGAAAAGACAGACAGGGTCAAAGGTCATTGCAAAACTGTCAACCTGCCACTGCTGTAGCTTCTTAGTTTTTAAATGTGTGTATTACATCATATGGGCTAACTCTGAAGTCACAGACTTTGGAAAGTTGGTGTGAAATATCTTCACACGTGTCACTTTCCATCAGTCTGTGGCCCTTAATTTGGCATGTTCCTTCACAAATTATCACGTCATTGCATTTCATCTTTGCTGTATCACACGTCGCTGCATATCTAAAACCACAATTTCCCACAGGATTTATAAGCAGCAGTCTGTCCATCAAGTGCTGACAAAAAGCCAGAAAAGTAAAACCCTTCCTGCTGGCATCTCAACACCCAACAGCAGAAAATATCATGGGATGATGTGGAGGGAACTCATTAGTGAGTGGCATTTAATCTGCAAACCAGTAACATGAACAGGGGATTTATAATATCAACAGAGAATGATTGGCAAGTTCTAAACTTGCTGTTTTTCAGGCTCTCCAGTGACTGCGTTATCATAACAATTTAAAACTGTGCAGTTAGGGAATCATTATTTGATCTTATGTAAAATACAAATCTATATTTGGTAACACTTAATGACCATCCACTGGCAACAGGAACATGGCCCTTTCTGGCTGAACAAGCTATTCAACCAGGAAGGGCCATAAACTGCTGCAAATGTAAATCCACAGGCAAGTGATTTATCTATGCATGTTGCGTCACACTAAGCAGGGGACTTGGATCTGTGGAAGTTAATTTGGGTAATTTGCTTTAGAAGATAGAATTTTTCATAACTGAGAACCTGGCCTTTTTGGTGCAGACAGCTTAAACTATCATTTCAACATTATGTTTTATACTGCAGCCAGTAGGATCGTTGTTCTATGACGGATTACACTGTTGCTGCAGCAACACTTTACTGATAAGATGCAGCACATATATCTGATCAGTTATCTGCTTTTAACCATTTTAAATATATTCAAGAGAAATATACTGTATTGAGGAGACATGAACATTACTGTGCACTACTCTTGATCTTATATAGCGGTTTAGCTTTTTTACACTCACTGCAGCACATTAAAAAAACATCTAGCTTTTACAGATTTTGAAAAAAAATACTTTTAAAGGAGCAGCTCAGTTATAATACGACAGATCTGAACCCACATTGTGTCATTTAGTTTTTGTGTTTGCTTCTATAGGAGTCGCCTCTTGTGCCAAGTAAGACACAAAATATGGCTTATGCAACAGTACATAAAAGTAAAAAGTACATAAAAATATGATGTGAAAACAACCACATTTCTATGACCTTTTGCATCACAGAGATAACCTCGTTCCCCCATGCATTTACTCTTGCCTAACCATGCTGTATATGTTAGTGTATTGTGTAGACTAAACCTGGTGGCAAATCATAGTAACACGCTGCCTGCTGACAGTGACTTTAATGCTGACTTTGTGAAAGTGAGGCTGCCCTTGGTACAAGCTTATATTTCATAATAATGCCACGATAGGTTGATCGAGTTAATTTATTCTGTGACATCACACCCCTGGAGTGTGTGTTCGCTCATTAACATTAGCTAAGCATTGCTAAACTGGTTGATGTAACTGTGTTGCCCTCACAATGCATTCAGACAGAGTAACTGCAACTCCTGGATTTGTCCACAAGCAGTATGCATTCATGCATTTTCTTTTTACATAAATACCTTAACAGGTTTCTTGCGTGATGACTCAGCCTCGTTGTTCTCAGCCTCCTCATGCTCCTTGCTACCTTGGGGCAGGTTGGAGTAGTTGGCCAGGCTGCTGAGAAGAGATGACACCATGGGGCTGGTGTCCATCTCCTCCTGCAGAAAAACAAGCAGACAGGAAGGTTGCAATCAGCCTTTTAATTAATATTATTAACAATCTCAGCTAGATAAGCGAACTCTATAACATTACTGTACCAATCTCTTAGTGACTGCTAGTAGCCATTTAATGTATTATGCTACTCCTTTTTTGTGCATTTCAGCTCATTTGAAACCCAAAAAAAAGTGCACACACAATAAAACCCCTTTTCCTGTTCAATCTAGAAATCCCACTGAGAAGACATTGTAAATACATCTGTGCAGAGTGGAGGCAAATTGCCTCATTGAGGTTCATTCCTGCACCAGTGTGAGATTTTCTTGCTTTAACCTGAGGTTTCCCCATGCCCTTCACACAGTAATTACCCTCATTAATCGATGTCAGAGCCCCTATTCAATCACTGAATTGTGAAAACGAGTCTATCCCGCTTCTTAGTATCGCACCTGATTGTGTGTGTTAACAAAAATCACTGTGTGCATGTGAGTATGTATGCAGAATATTACATTATACCTCAAACAAGGCCATGTTCTTGCCATCATATTGCTGAGTCTTCTCTGCGGCAACGTCACTGCTGTTGATGAAGGGGCTGCTTTCCTTGGGGTTACTGTCTCCTGGAAGAAACAGACACACAAACACCTCTACTTTTAGACTGGTCTGAAATAAAGCAGACCACAGGAGAAAGAATAATGTACAAGTTAGACAAAAGATTCCTCATCTCAAAGTAACCCTTTCAGAAATAACTAAAAATAACTTTTGAGAACAGGCAGAGTTTTGGAATAATGACTTCTTTTAATTGTTAAAATAAAGAAAAACACACAGACAGAAGGCTTAAAGCAGAGGACATCTGCCAAGGAAGAGCTTGCTGTCTCCTTGAAGCAGTCTGAAATGCCGAGAAAGAGAACCATAACTAATGGACTGTGTATTGACAATATGTGAAGTGCTATGTATTCCATATGGCCATAGGAAGAACACAACCAGGAATGTCTCAATCAGTTTTACACCTCACTGAAAAACAACATCAGAGGTCTGAAAACTAACACAAAGACACGTTCTAAAACCCAGCAGCTTTTCCTACCCTGAAAAAAACTGACTTGTAGAATCAGCCTGATAGTGACAGCACGCTGAAGGCAACATGACTATCGAAAAGCATCTGCGTACAAGTTCACAGACCCAGAAATAGGGCCAGGCTCTGGAACAAACAAATCCTCACAACAAAGTGTAGCGAAAGGGCAGCATCCAGCTCTTTGCACATTCATTCATTCTCATTATCTAAGATCAAAAAGCTCATTGATTTCTAATTGACATTTGAAAATTCAATACAGCTCAGCCAGTGGTCAATCAATTTTTCCCTTTATACCATACCGTGAACAACTGCTTCCTGCAAAACACGTGTAACTGAGGAAAGAAATACCTCTGTGCATACAATTTCAATACTTTGATAGATACAGTACCTGTAGTAGCTCTCTGGGTACATTTACACTCACCGGACACCTTTATTAGGTACACCTTGCTATTACTGACTGACAGATTCAACAAGGTGCTGGAATCATTTAGAGATTTTGGTCCATATTGACATGATAGCATCACACAGTTGCTGCAGATTTGTCAGCTGCACATCCATCTGTGAATCTCCCGTTCTACCACGTCCTAAAGGTGCTGTACTGGACTGAGATCTTACACTGTGGTCATAAAGGGATGGCCATAGTCAGCAACGATACTCATGTAGACTGTGGTATTTAACCGATGCTCAATTGGTATTAAAGGGCCCAAAGTATGCTAAGAAAGTACACCTGACACCATTACTCCAACAACAACAACAACATGTTGACACAAAGCAGGATGGAGCCCTGATTTCATGTTGTTTACACCAAATTCTGACCGTACCATCTGAATGTTGCAGCAGAAATCAAGATTAGGTAATGTTTTTCCAGTCGTCTAATGTCCAAGTTTTGTTGAGCCCATGTGAACTGTAGCTAGAGTTTCTTGTTCTTAGCTGACCGGCCCGACACCTGGTGTGGTCTTTTGCTGCTGTAGCTCATCTGCTTCAAGGTTTGACATGCTGTGCACTCAGACGGGCTCTTCCACATACCTTGGTTGCAACCTTAGTTATTTTAGTTACTATTGCCTTCCTATCAACTGAAAGCAGTCTGGCTACTTTGAACTCTGGCATCAACAAGGTATTTTTGCCCAAAAAACCACCCCTACTTTTTCTTCAGGCCATTCTCTGTAAACCCTAGCGATAGTTGTGTGGGAAACGCTCACTAGACCAACAGTTTCTGAAATACTCAGACCAACAAACAAAGAGTTGAAAAGATGTACCTAACGTGGTTAGAGAGTGTAGTTTACTCACATAATTTAGTCTCAGTTTTTTACTCTTCATACATGGAAGTACAGATACTGCAAGCACACGTAAGAGAGCTACAGCTGGGGTAGACATGACTGCTTCACATCGTCACTGGTCAGCCTGGGCTGCATGCACTGAGCACTATTAAAACTATTAAAATGAATAAATACAGATATGTAGGTTTGTAGGAAAAACAGTGTTCTTTATAAAAATGTGGATGCCTTTTTGAACACTTTGCACCCTACAACTAAGCTATTTCCATATAGCAAATGCTGCTTTTTACTACACAGAAAACATGAGAATGTGAACATGATAATATGTATCTACCCCAGTGGTAATCATCATTAAAAAAAAAAAGAAGCCAAAAACGAAGCTGCCAGTCAAACTCTAACTAAGCCAGTGGATCACGACAGAAAAGGAAAAGGACAGTCTCGGTCTGTTGACAAGTGACCTTTGCTGCTTCTAAATGGATCAGCAACAGGAATTCATTGCAGTTATTAGAGTTAGACCAATCGATTGCCCAGGCAGAAATAGAAATAGAAATACACGTATATGAAAATACATATACACGCTTTCATTACTAAATATACTTCTGCAGAGAAAATTGATCAGGAATCAGTAAGTGGCTCTTATCAGTCTTATCAGTACTCTTCTTCTATGGTTAATTAAATAATTAAATAAACAGATCTGCAGCTTTAAACTTACTTAAATCCTGTGTTGACTCATAAATCAACCCAAACATAGCTACTCGACACAGATGTGTGAAAGGATGATATATTACGGTCATCAATCAAATCTTTGTGACGCTGCAGACAGTAACGCTGACGTTTTCTTTCAGAATAAAACACAAATACACACCACGAAAAATGTGACAAACCTTGCTTGTAATGGCTTTAACAAAGTTACCGCCACCCTACATTGTCATGAAAGTTCAAGGCGTCTGCTATATCACAGATCAATAATTAGAGCCTTAACCTTTAATTTGTCTCAGTACTTGAAATGCTGGCTCACCAGACATTTGCTCTTGTCTAAAAAAAAAAAAAAATTATATTCAGAATAATTTAATCACAAAGTACAATGAAGATCTTGGTGGTGAAGGTAGTGCAGAGTGAGCCGTCTCATTTGTGCCTTCCCCTTTGAGCGTCTCTTGAGGGAGACAGCAGATTGCTCTCCCTCTGGCTCTCGGTCCTGTCTTGGACTGCGAGACCGAGTTATTTATAGCCAAGATGCCGCAGCCATGTGCCATGACGTCGGGGCACCGATAACAGCCAGCACGCTGTTCTAACAGAGATGGAGCACTAGAGCCACTCAGACAGGGACACTGAGAAAAGGGGCCATGCATGAAGATTCGGAGCATGAAAAGAGCGCGGGGAGGTTAACACAAAGAGATGGAAAGCAAGAGAATAAGGGTACTGATGAGAAGATGGACAGCGACACAGATAGATGAGGCGAGAATAAATAGTGACAAGGAGAGAGTGATACAGGCTCAGACAGACAAAGAAAAGGCAGCCAGATCTGAAATGGGAACCCGCAGAGAGAGAGAAAGGGAGAGGCAGAAAGAGAGACGCCCGCGTCTGCTGCTGCAAAATGTAAAAGCTTCTGTGGCTCAGCTCACTTTGACCTCCAGGTTAAAACATACTCAGCGGTTAAAAGGAGGCCAGAGCACCTAACAGAAGGTTTTCAGAACATGTGGATTATTTAGTTGGTTTATTTTCACTTCTTCAGAGCGAGTCAGGATGATAAGATGCTGCGCCTCGCTTGAGACAAAACAAAATGAGTCTTGCTGTGCTCTGCAGAGATTAGACAAGCATCTACAAACATACATATATACAATATACACTCTGATTAATAACTGGATGAATCTGTGTCTGTCTGTTCATCGCCTATCTCAACATCAAACTTGCTCGGTATGTTGCTGGGTAAGCGCAGTGTCGAGTTTGACGTTGGGGGACTTCTCTCTGTTGCTAGGCAACATCATCAACCGGCAACCTCATAATGATGTCACAGTTCAGATAACATATTTTATAAACCTCTTCTGCCTGCGACATCCACCTTTGCTCATGCTAACCTGCCTGTGACAGCAGGAGCTGCATGTAACTATACATCAGACACACACCACTCTCTGCTTCTGCTTTTAGTTTCCAATTTTTAAAGTCCTTATTCAAAGCACTAAATCAATTTTACTTGGTGCTCGAACAATCCATAATTATTACTTTTGGCTTTTATAGTGCATTTATTAGCTACTTTTTTCACCATTTAAAAAATGTTTTAAAAATTGTGTAAAAATTACACAGTCTGAAATGTCCTCACAAACCAGTGCACAATGCAATACAATAAGAAACATCAGATACACTCAAATGACAATTTTCTCCCTCCAAGGGACAATTAACCACTAACACAGAATTTTCCCATTTCATTTTCCCTTAAGCAGCTTTAAGTTTGTTAAAATCACTTTGCTCTTTGCTGACAGATGGTTTTTTTTTTTTTTTTTTTTGGAGAGTTTTTTTGTGATTCAGAATGGGCATTTGCAGGTGATTTTGTACATACGCCTGAACTGTCTGCATGCAGCAAAGGCAGAAATCTACACAGTTTCATTTAAATCTGATAATCTGATAAATGCAAAGTATATTTTGCTTGAGTAAACGGAAACCAGATCAACACAACATTTTCTCTGACTTTGAGTAAAACCCATTTGGAGGTGCCAAAGATTTCTCTTTGCAGGAAAAAAACCCCAATATGAATGATTATGTTTGGATGCACAGCATGAGTTTGTAGATGGAACAGTGTGTGCTATGTTAAATTGTAATTTTTCTAATCTTACATATATGCAATTTGTGTTTATGTTGCTTGCAAAAAGAGATTTTGATCTCAAAGAGATTTTTGTAATTAGTAATACCCGTGTAAGTACACTGCTCCTGTGAGAAGCATTCAAGTCGAGGAACTGATGTAGGAAACATATTTCAAAAGTAAGATCCTGTACTGTTACAGTTTGATTTAGAAAGACTTTGAAAGAGCTCTCAAACAATTTGAGGTATGACGAGAGCTTTGCTGGTAGAGCCAATTCCTAATAACATACATAATCACTGGATCTTTACTCACTGCCATTCTGAAATTAACAATACCAGACATGAGAAAACAGAAAGAGAATGTGGTGGGAAAAGAAGCCGTAGCTATTAAGAGAGTTGGGTTTATAATGCTGCTCTGTAAACCTGAGTCAAATGTCACTTGTCAGATGAGGAATCAAAGAGTGATGGTGAGTCATGAATCAAACAGCTGGCTGAAGTGACGGAAGCATGAGTTAACTTAGCCTGAACACCATATTAAATTTTCCACACAACACAGTCAGGCCTTCGGGTTTTTCAGAGCTATGATTTATCACCAGAGCTGGCAAAAGTACTGACATTCTGTACTTAAGTAGAAGTACAAGTACTTGTGTTAAAAACTACTCTGGTAAAA
>JAVDPK010001828.1:77403-96754 GCA_034780415.1 Cichlasoma orientale | reverse complement strand
AGTAAAGTACAGATACCTGAAAAATCTACTTAAGTACAGTAACGAAGTATTTGTACTTCGTTACTTCCCACCTCTGTTTATCACATAATTTATCATACACCTTTGGATGATGGAAATATGACATCTATAAGTCTCAGAAATCTTATTTTAAGGGCTCTTTATTATCAAAAATAATAGTGCATACAGTATGTGCTTTGAGCCTTCGAAGTCATTCACTTACTAACAAACAAAGAAAGGGACAAACACACACACACACACACAAGGAGTTGTATATCTGTGGGCTAATGTGCCTATAACAACTCTTCTAACTTATCATTTATCTCTACATGGCTCATTTCTCCTCATCATCTAATAATTAAAATTTCATCACCAAAAAGAATGATGGATATCCTCTGTTTGGAAGAATGACAGTTCCCAAAAGAGTTTTGCTCTGACCGCATCCCCGAGCAGCTTATCCTTCCTCAATCTGATGGGATCTGTCCAACAATGGCTCTCACTATCAAAGTCTTTGTGGTCAAAATCCAGAGCGCTTTGCTCACTGAGCATGTGATCATCTTCTTAAAAAATAAAAACACTAAACCTTTTTTTTTTCCTTATTCTCTTATAATACAATAGCAGTTTCCTATAAACGGATTAAAACTCATCCTTGGTGCACACTAGTTTATACCTTCTTTACTGCTACAACTACTAATCGCTTTCCTTTTTAAACACGTTTTTTTTTGTGTGTTTGTAACAATTTCTAAGCAACTTTATGCAGCACAAGGCCTCTATCGTCAAGTTGTTGTCAGCATCATAATGAAGTCATTTTAGTGCAGTGCCAAATTCTGACCCTTCCACAGCCTACTTCCAACAGCAATCTGACCATGACAGGCTGTTGAAGAATTATTCACTTTAAATAAAATATTTATTGATTGTTGATAGAATTAAAGTACATTATCAAAACATATTTTCAGGTCTTACGGTGTTGAAACAACAAGCAATTTTTTAAATAATCGTTTAGATCTTTACAGTAATTAATAACTGATATCATTATATCTGGATATAGATTATGACTTCTACCACATCCTAATATTAAGTAGACATCTACAAATACCTTGTTTTGCCTGACCAATAATCAGGCAGGTCAGCACATAAGATGCTGGAATTAATACAATATCACAATTATATCAATTAAAGATTTGTTTACATGTTTATGAATACATCACTGTATTCAATAAATATTTTCTGGCGTCTGTCAGGATGAGCTACAGCCAGAGAAGTCAGGACAATTCCACTGTTTGAGTGTAAATATAACTTTTGGTGCAAATGAGTGGAGGTCTGGTCCGCTGCTCTGATTCGGACAATACAATTCTCCAACAGATCTTTGAACAGAGCCACAGAGGACTGCTCACTGAGAGCTATTTGACTTTGTTTTATTGATCCTCCTTGTATGGTGTTGAGGTGGCGACAGTCACAGTTACTGCTCTCTCTCGCTTACAGTCTGTGTTGTTCTCTTTCTCTCTCTGGCTGCACTGTGTTAAACTGCCATACTGTTCTTTCTCTCTGAGGACCAACTTCAGGGGGAAAAGCCAAAGAGCTAGATGTTGATTCTAGAGGAGCTGACTCAACAGAAGCTCTGGGACCACTTGTTGATTTGGTGTGTGCATCTGAATGGGCAAGTACGTATATATGTGATAGTGGGGTCTAAGCCAAACATATGCACTAACTACTGCTGTACAGCAGCAGAAGAGCAGCTTTGTCCAATTAATCTTAGTCTGGGCTGGACTGCAGCCATTATATGTGAAAATAAGGACACGCACTACTCTGGAGCTGTTGCAAAATTAAGCTTTTTACACATATCCAAAAATGTATTCACAGCTACTGCATGTATGAAAGTAAACATAGACCATCCTTTTGGCAGTCAGTCTGACTCACAGCAGAATAAACAGTGAGTACATGAGCTTGCACAGACATTTAATTTACATCCAGAGTGAAATGCTTCATCCAGTGGAAGAGTGAGGGATTCAAATGGAATTAGTGGGATGGAAACAACCAATTAAAAAAAAAAAAAAAAAAAAAGATGAGTTGGATTTTTCTGGCTGTATTCCCTGCTATTGTTCCTTGGTGGTTCGCCAAATCCAAGCAGGTCACGAGTTTACTCACTGATTCTCTTGTCTCCACTGAATGTCACTACAGTAAGGCATTAATTCATGTCTGGCAGTCAGCGATATGTCTCTCTCTCTTTGCTTGCTGACAGAGCTGGAGGATACTGGGTGGAGTCAGGTGAAGGATTAAGGTCACTTTAATCTAAATTCCAGTCAAATCGGGATTGACAGTGATTTAACGTGTACCCAAACATATCCATGTGCAATTCTGTATGAAAAGGAGGGGAGGGGGGGAATTACAAGTTTGTCTAAAACTGACCTACATGTACATAAAAGCTTAAAGTTTTTTTTTAAAATATAAAGCAGGAGCATGCTGACCCTTAAAAAAAATGAACGACGGATTTTAAACCCAAGCGAATCCATTTATGCTTCAGTCAGCGTTCCCATTTTAATAATGAAGGTTTTTTACCCCCAGATATTAATATATCAAAAATAGTTACAACTTAAGCAATACATGTAAGTGCAAATTTTGTATTGGGTTAAACTATTCAATATTTTGCACCTTTTAATCATTTTTATCTCTTCAGGTGCTTCTGCTGCTGTGGAAGCTTTTGTACCAGGGATTAGCAAACACAACTTCTTCCATGTTATTTACATCCATCTATAATTGGAACTGTTTTCCTTATTGATTAAGATGCTGCCGGCTTTTTATTTGTATTTTTTTGGATTGATTGTTTAATTTATAATGTATCAGAAAAATCTCATCCTCATCATTTCTCACAGCTAAAGAGGATGACTTCAAATCCCATGTGACCAACCTCAAATATTCCAGTCATTAAATAAGAAATCAGTTTAGATCTAAATTAGTTCCTCTGTTGTTGTTGAGTGCAAAGCACAATGTTCCAGTGTTACATAAAAAAAACAACTTAGCAGTAAATTTGTTAAATTTGATCATTTTAATCTGGACTATATAAATTTGTAATATGATAAGATGACAAATTATTATTATTTTTAACCAGCTGCAAACCTTTACACTGGCTGATTGATTCAATTTAGTTAAATCCCAACAGGCGTTTATTTGGAAATGCTTGCCAGGTCGCAGCGTAATTATTGATCATCATCTTTTTCCACTGCAGATCTTTTTAACAATGCTGATGGCAGGGAGAAGCCCAAAGATACCCTTTTTTAAAATATTGCATTTACGAGTGATTTGTATGTACATAAGAAAAAAATAGCAGCAGCATATGGTTACATGACCACATTTGCCCACACACACTGTCATAAATAGATATTAGCTCACTCTCCTCCCTCCGATCATGACTCCAGCACCACATCAGAGACACAACAGCCTTGTATAACTGGATCTCACGCTCTGTATTTTCTCTGTGTCTCCCACTCTCCCCTCGTTGTCTTTCTTCTTCTTCTCTCTTCCTGCTGCTTCTCTCCCCTCTGATGCATTTTATGGTCACATGCACGTAGGGAACATAAGTGTGGATACCTACATGAAATCGCTCTGCTTCCTCACTGCGCTGCAGGACAGAACTTGTGCCCTGATCAGTATTCAGTTTGGTGCCTCAGCTCTGTATAAACTTTAATGCAGCATTGCCTCATATGGTACGACTTTGACACAGTCACTTCTTTTCAGCCCCTCAACATCTCCAGCACAGATCCTCGCTCATGATTGGCTGCTAAGCTGATGGTAGCTGATTGGCTACGAGCGTAGAGGCAGGAGGATGCCTGTGCATGTACATGAGAGCGTATAGCAGCTTTTAGCGTGTTGACCGGCCTCTTGCACATGTCACTGTCAATGTCTGATGATGAATGGGTGAATCTGGTCCAATTTCTTCCCGCTGCTGCTGCCTCCCCTGTAGCTGTGCATGTCAGGATTAATTTTTGTTAAATGGCAGGCCCCTGCAATGCCTTCCCAAAAGAACCCTCTTTATCTGGCATCATGCAAAGAGGTGATTGTACACAGGAGGAGACTGACAGTCAAATGCAACTAAGCCTTCCCTGCCTTCTTTACTTGTTAATCTCTGCAATGACTGGTCGACGAAAGAGATATCTTGACAGAGGAGGATACGCAGATGTTGCTGGGAGGTGATAATTGCCAGACTCAACTGTGAAATGATGCAGAGAAAATGCCGAATGAAACTATTTTTTACACTGTAAATCTTACTTAATACTACTTTCACAAAATCTTATCGTTCAGTGACAGAATTCAATTTATTCTTCTGCTTCTGTCTTCTCATTATCATAGCGTAGCGCTCAATAATCTCTAGCCTTAATATTAAACAGATAAGAATGTCCTCCCATTTGACACCAAAACACAGATTACAAAACATTTCAGGACCCTTGCTGAAGTGTTTTGAATTTCTATACATCAGATAGCAGGAAATGGAAAGCTGGTAGGCACAAAGACAGTCACTTCTACGGCGTGAAATCAATTTAGATAATAGATTTGTGGGTTTAAACTCTACCACGATAGCTCTGTTAGCCATCACAGTTTGTTGGGACAAAAGACATTTTGGTTTATAGAAGAAATTTTCCATTGTTACCTTTGCATTAGCATGGAGTAGGAACTGAACACAGTCCCTTGGCTAACAATTCCCAGGTAATTTACAATTATAGGAGAAACTGTGGAAACATGGGAAATATTAACACTAGAAGCTACAACAGGATTGGGTTTTTTATTTGGGCATTTTCTCTACATAAAAGACAACACACACACACACACACACACACACACAAACACTCCTCAAGTTTTCATTACTCACCCAAATTTACTCCTGTGTGAGTGTTTAAAGTTCTTAACCAAAACCGTCTGTAGCTGTACCTTAGCTGGTTTGCTTGTCCGTGAGTCTTTCAGTATGTTTACTTGAAAAGAAAAGCATCAGCCAGGGAGCAGTCCACCTGCTATGAGGCGCAGCAAATGACTAGCCATGTAAAGCCAGCCACATCGAGCCTGGCTATCAGACTTCCTCAGGTGGTAGAATGGGTATGGGAGAACACCTTGTGTCATGTTAGTCAGCTGCATGCCTCCTGCATGCATTACACTGCCTGTGGGAGTAACTTTAGCTAGCTGCCTATTGCTGCTGTAATTGGTGAGCCACGGAGCCTCACAGGGCTGCAGGGATGAAGTAAAGAGATGAAAAAAAGAATTGCGTGGGTGGAGGTGAGGGAGTAAGAGCAGCAGGGAGGGAAAGGGATCGAGTGGGAGGAGAGTTGAGGTTGGGTAGGATTACACACTGGCAAGGTAATTGGTTGAGGGGCAAAGGTGTCCCACACTTGCTATCTTTTACTTTTTTAAGCATAGCGTAGCCAAGAAGAAAGACACAGGGGCAAAAGCAGATGGGAGCAGAAAGGGAAAAGGAGGTGGAAGGATGGGAGGAATGATAGAAGCTGGGAGACTGACATATTTTCATGAGGTCATGGATTAAAAATTCACCCCAACTTATCACATGCCAGG
The DNA here is from genome assembly GCA_034780415.1 of Cichlasoma orientale. Lineage (NCBI taxonomy): Eukaryota > Metazoa > Chordata > Actinopteri > Cichliformes > Cichlidae > Cichlasoma > Cichlasoma orientale. Next base: position 91,204 of record JAVDPK010001828.1, on the reverse strand, counting down.
AAACCAATTTAACTTGGAAACATAATTTCCTTCTGGGTGCTCTGGTGCCAGGTCTGGATTTGGAGCCAAGCGCTATCACACTTTTATTACATTTTGGCACATTTTTGGACAAGGGGCTGCTGTAAGAGGGTTCAGCAACCTGTGACAGGATGAGAGAGGTATCTTTCTTGGCTGAGTCATAGCATGAGAGAGAGAGAGAGAGAGAGAGAGAGAGAGAGAGAGAGCCTGCAGCGAAGCCTTGTACAGTAGATGGCGGGGATAGTTTATGTGATCAGTAGGTCTGATAGACAGTGACAGGGCTATCATCTTGCCAAATCTGCAGCTCTAAAGCTCTCTAATGAAATGCTGGAAGTGTGAATCGAAGTGCAAATTAACACCTGAATGCCCAACCCCTCCCCTGATGGTGGCCACATTCTCCATCCCTCCCCACCTTGACTTCCAAGTTAGACAGAAAGCAATCTATCCAAAGCCCAGAGGACAACAGAGAGAGGGCATGTCCTCCTCTCCTCTCGCAGCACCTTTCCTCATTAATTTCATTCTCTGGTCTGCTCCTCTCCTCTCAGGTGTGAGAGTGCATCCCTGTGGCCTCTTCTCAATTGTCTCCTTCCCACTTCTATCTTTTGTGCCCTCATTCTCACCTCTCAAGTCTTCTCTGCAAAACTCTCTCTCTCTCCTCCAGAGAAATAACAAAGTCAACAGGCCAGGCTGCAGACAGAAAAAAAAAAAACAACACTAAAAGAAGACAACATAATAGAGTGGTCAGAAATAAAAGAGATGAAATTAGAAGAAAATGAAGAAGGATGAAAAAAGAATCATAATGTTCATGATTATCTTCAAGCATTGTGCTAAAGTGCCAAACTGAATGCACTTGCTGTTATCTGAAGAGCTACACATAAAAAGAAGAATATTTATAACTTTTAGAGTCTTAAGACTGTTTGGGGATTCGCAGCTATGTAGATGATAAAATTACTGTTTTATTATTATTATTATTATTATATTTATTATTATTTATTATATTCACTAAAGTAGGATTTCTACGTTTTCCCACAGTTTTCCCTTTTAAAAAAATATTTATTCTAAATAATGTTAGGTCAAGCTGTAATTTTGAGGACACCTAAATGAAGCATAATGTTAATTTGTTAGGTCTACACGTCCTTATTTATGCAGTGTGTAATCATCATGCTGGCTGGTTAATAATGCAAATCAACCAAGCAGCATGAAACTTTGGCTCATGCTACTGGGAAAACTTCCACAACCCCAGATGGTTTGTCTGCCTCTGCTGGCCTCTAAGCTCTCCTTCTCCAACTGAGCAAAACCGAAGCCAATGCAGTGGTGCCGCTCTGGGATGCAGTCGCCATCTTTACTCCAGACAAAATTTTGTAAGATTCTTACGACTACCTGACAGCAGCAGGTTGGAGCAACAACATCCTTAAATATACCGCAATTAGTACTGTGGTCCTGATTTGCCTGCCAACAGCACACCATAGTACCACTACATCAGAAGAAACAGAAAGAGAGACTTATTATGTAACATGGCCAAAAATAACTTCAACGAAGCGCTCCACCATGCTCTGAAAGTCAGATAAAGCTAGAATCATGGGGTGTATGGCTGAGGGGGATAAATCTACATCAAACTCATTTGCAAGGACCTAACAGCACACATTCAGCTGATTTGCAAGGCAACAACATCAAGGGTCATAAAACTCATGAAGACAACTCTATCACAGCCCTGTTGAGGCACATAGCACTTTCAGTTTGCTACAGTCAGCAACCATTACACTATCTATCATAGTCCTGGGTGACTTTTTCAACCACTTATTAAGATTTGAATTTTTCTGTTCTACCTTTATGCTTTCAACCCAATATTTTATAATGAATGCCTAACTTGAATAGTCTGATCTGCTTGTTAGCCCTGGACAGAGCTGGCCTGAGTTTCACCTAACAAAACTCTCACTCAACCAACCATATTTTAATATTCTGCCAATGAAATGAAGAACAGTGAAAATCCTCATGTTTAATTTCACTTCAGTATTCTACTGCTACCCTGAAATAAAGCTTCAGTAACACGGTCTTTGGCCATTAGGGGGGCAGCTAACAAACAATGAACATGCACAGGAAGGAAAAACATACCCTGCTTTACTCTAAATGTGAGCATTAAAAAAAGATCATAACACTTTAAACTAGCAACTGAGAATGCATGATCATTAGGAAACTCATTAGGAAAGCATTAATGAAGTCCCAAAACAAGACTCACCCCTGCAGGCCGTTACAAAAGAATGCAGGTTTAAAGGACTTCCGCACTGGTTTCACTTTTTAGACCTGTAAGCTACATGTACGCTATATGGACAAAATTACTGAGCCACCTTCACATTACACCTACAGGAGTTGCTTGGTCATGAAAACCCATGCCACGAAGCTACTGAGTCAGCAGAGCACTGTCGACTTTTATGCACTATGTGCCTCAGCACTCGGCAACCCCGCTCTGTAACTTTACATGGTTTGCCACTTGATGCCTGAGTTACTTTTGGTTCCTAAAATTTCTTCCATTTTGCATTGATACCACTTACAGTTGATTAGGGAATATCTAGGAGGGAAGAAACTGCAACAGTGGTATCCTGTTACAGCACCACGCTCAAATGCAGTGAGCCCTTTAGAGCAACCCATTCTTTCACAAATATTTTTAAAAGGCAGACTGCACAACCAGGTGCTTGTGGCAATGGGACCGAAAACTCCTGAAAAGACCTTTGTCCGTATAGTGTATGTCCATCTTTTATGTACAGTCTATGATAACAATGGCATAACATTAGAATTCATTTGTGGACATTTTTGTGCCCAGTTGACAAATGCAAGCTCTTCATCTTCTAAGTGCTTCATTATGTCCACTAGCTTGTTGTTAACTTTGTCTTACAGTTTAAAAGTTCAGACTAAACAAACTTTAAAAGTGAGCAACAATAAGCTAAAAGTTATTATACACCCTGTAACTCTTAGGAGAGTAATGATTCTGTACACATTTGTCACATCAGTGTTTGAGCCATTGAATATGCATGTTACTGCAGCTTTAACTCCAACTACACTCAAAGTCCTGCCCCTGCACCAGGTACCTGACATTTTAGAGGAACTATAAGGTGAGGGAAAGTAAAGGAGTGAGGTGGGAGCAAGAGCTCATCCGTAATGAGCTAATGAGTTTATTTCCTACCAACTACAGCGGCTGAAGTAATGGGGGGAGTCAGACTGCAGACTGAAGCACTGCAGTAGGCAGACAGAGAGACGGACACAAATACAGGCAGATGGACTGAGCCACACACAAAAAGACAAGAGCCTTTTTCTCGAGCCTGGTCCGGGCAGATAAGGCTACAGCATTCAGGGATTTATCAGGTGCCTCGGTACAGGTGCATTACCTAGACGGCTGAGTGCAGTCACAGTTATTTACTGATAGAATGCGAAACATAACACTTCTGTGCTCATTTGCCCGTTTATTTGTGTGTGTTTTTCTGCACAGAGATTCGCTGTAAGGCTCAGGCTCTACTTGCTAAAGATGGGTGGATCTTAGTGTATAGTTCTAGTCTCGGGAAGACAAATAAATGGAACACTGCTTTGGATTTAGACAGCGATAAAAGCTTTAAGAGCTGAGCTTTTTATATCTGTAGCCTAGGACAGGGGTCAGAGAGAGAAGACAATGCATCGCCATGCAAACACACACCCCACCCGATAAGTAAGTCCGGGTCTTCAGAGTGCGCTGATCATTGCTAAATATGGCTTATTCAATTCTTATGAGTGCTAGTCATCTGTACTTCATAAAATATTAATGTTTATGCAGCCCAAAAACAGGCCTTAACTTTGGCTCCCTATTGCAAGCTACCACAAAAAAAACCCAAAACAAAACAAAACAAAGTACAGTTTTGTCTGTAGATATGCTCTTGAGAAAACATACAGAGGACCAAAAGGACTGAATGAGACGGAAAGTATAGGCAGGAAGTTCAGGGAGTTTATCTCTACTGTACTGTCTCTTTTGGTCTAGACAGAACAAAATTTTTAAATAAAAAAAAAGGGAAGAGGAAGTTGTAAGAGAGGGCCTCTAGGCAGAGGAGGAAAGTAAAGAGGTTGTGTGAAAAATGATCCTCTTTCTCTCTCACTTCCCCCCATCTTTTCCTCTTGTTCACCTTCTATTTTCTCTCTGCTACCTTCTGTAGACTGTTGCCTGGCTGGTATTAACTGCTGTTCACTTGAATAGAGTGAGAGTGTGCTTGTGTGTGTACCTGTGTCCTGGTGGGCCCACAGACTCAAAGACTGAGGCTTTTGTCTGCCTTTGATTACTCCTATAAATTATGCATCCTGCGCCTCTTTGTTTATGTGTCCATGTGTGTCTGAGTGTGTGCGTCTGGAACTGAGCCAGCGACTGCAGTGGGTAGCGACAGTGACTGATACCGCTTTGCCCTTCTCCATGCACACACTTTCTTACACTCACACAAATTCATGCATACTTTTTTCCCTTGCACATTACCACTGCGGTATAATAGCGGTCCTTTTTTGCTCTTTAGTCTCTGATCTCTCATCAACCCTCAGAGATCTGACCCTGAACTTCTGTGAAGGTCAGAAAACATGTGCAACATTAATAATGCTGTATTATCTTAATTAACAGCAGGGACTGGCTTTGTGTGGAGTCAGCAGTGCACTTTCCTAAGGAGATTTTAAATCTGTCTTGAAACAAAAGTAATCTGCAATTTTTTTTTTTTTTAGTAAATACATTTTAATATGTAGACCCCAAGATCTCATGACGGGTTCTCAAAGCTGAAAGTAACACCTGTATATTGCTTCATTTGACTGATTTACCATCCAAAACCGAGAGAAACACATTTTCTGAAAAAGATTAATGGATTAAAATGCATCAGCAGTGGTTTTTCAAATTTACATATTTTTGAGTCTGCGCATCAATATCCCTTCTAGACACCAAGAGTTCAGTTTAAAGATCCTGTGGTTGGAAAAAATCCCAGTGAGCTTTCAGACTGTCAGACAGCAAATGGAGAAATGTAATACAAACACTTTAACTGACAACGCATTGCTAAAGAAATGCAACATATATCACGTACAGTACTTTGTGAAAGTCTTGAGCCACACCTCATTTCTTTATATTTTGCAATGTGCAAACATACATGGAAATACAGTATATAAAAGGTAAAAATAATCCCACAGTGCTTCAATAATGTTGAGGTCCAGGCTTTGGGGAGGCCTGTCCATGACTGACGGTGCTCCACTGTGTGTTTTTCTATCTTAACTATGTTTTTAATGCATTGGCAGCGTTTGGGATCATTGCCATACTGAAAAATGAAGATGTTGTCAATCAGATGCTTTCCAGATGGTATTGCACAGTGGATCAAATTCACACTCGCATCAATTTTGACAAGATCCCCAACGCCACTGGCTGCCGTCCCAAACCATGACAGAATCTCCACCATGTTTCACAGATGGCTGTAGACACTCACTGTTGTACCTCCCTCCTGACCTCCTCCGTACATATTGACATTTTTAATCCAAAATTTCCAATTTGGATTCATTATTCCATAAGACCTGCTGCCACCGATTTGCAGTCCAGTTTTTGTGCAATTTGGCATACCTCAGCCTTTCCTCCCTGTTTCCCTTCCTTAAGAATGGCTTCTTGACAAAGTAAAACTTCTACAACGTTCAGAAAGCCTGGAGAACTACTGCTGAAGACATCTTAAAAAAAAAAAAAAGGTCTGGCTTCTCAGAAGCAAAATTTAAACAAATGAGGGGTAACGCAAGCCTTTTGCACAGTACTGTATCTGTGATGCTACTTTTTATGTGACCTATTTGTGTGTATTGAATATAGGCTTGCTTTTATTGCTAATGAAATCAACTTTACATTTTAAAGAGAACAGTATTAGAATTCTTAATTCAGGATAGTTTAGATAGTTTTAATATAAGTTTTGATAGCTTTAATATGATGCTGACATGCAGCACACTTTGTAAGGAAAGCTCTTCTGTGGGGAAAACAAAGAAAAAGCAGATGGATGATTTTTCCCTCCTAGACCACAGATTTACAGCAGCCCAGGTATAAACTCCTGACTTCAGACTGAAGGCAGTATTTTGGCGCAGCACTCTTCTGGTCATCATTTTTTATCAAGTGACCTTCTGCTGCCACAGTTATGACCACAACCATCCATCTTATCTGTCTGTTGTCTCCTATCTCAGACCCAGGGGAGGCCTGCACTGTTGAACAGGACATTAGGGAGAGTCTGGAACAACCCCTCATTCATGGCAGAGGAAATCCCTCAAGACAATGGTTTCTGTGCACACAGACAAATGTGCAAGTCAGGGTGTTTTGAAATATGCAGTGGTTTATGCTGTAGCTGCTTGAAAGAAGCAAAGTCATATCTCTTACTGTCAGGCTAGCAGGTGATGCCCAGCTGTCTTTCTTCTCCCTCTTTTCCTCTGTGGCTACCTGATTGTGCCTCTGTACCCACACCACCACATTCAGGTGGGAAAGATGGAAAAAGAAAGGGGGAGAGTATTGGGGAGAAAGATAAAAGGGGAGAACGCTGGGAAGGGTTACTGCAGTGTTGTTACAGTTGTGGAAGAAAAATGGCTGCAGTAGAGAGAGAGATGGAGTACAGGATATGAGCTCAGGGGAAAAGACAGAACAGAGATAGAAACTGAGGAAGAGATCAACAAAGGGAATCCATTCAGTCCAGACATGTGCTGCTATCGAGATCCATCCATCTCCGACACAATGCACCAGTCTCTTCAGCCCACACCACATTTACAGTGAATAAAAGATACAGCCTTTGAGATACAGAGCTGTGAGGTATCCCAGCAGCTCTGCGGGGTATGGCACACAATGTCAGGTCTCTTACTCTTATGGGTTTGAACATCCTCCCCACAACTGTCCTCCCTCTCAGCCAACCCCCATGGTTCCATTTTTCCAGTCTCAACAGAAGGGGGAACAAGGGAAGATAAGCAGCTATACACTTTTTTCACTACTTCTTTTCATCCATCCATCCATCCATCCATCCATGCATTCTTCTCATATCCCAAAATAAACAGAATTTATGTTTGCAATTTTCCTAACACTGTAAAATTATCCTCCATAAAATAGATAAAATTGGTCTTTTAGTTTAACTTACCATATGGCAGGAGAAATAAAATAAATCTATAAAAAAAAAAAAAAAAAGAACTTTGTGGTATTTACAAACACACAAGCTGAAGCACAGGCAGGGCCACATATGTGGTTATCATCAGCAGTGAGGCAGAATAGATTCGGAGAGCTCAGTGAACAGTGTGTTTTCCATTAAAATGCTCCTCTTTTGCAGAGCCAACACTCTTTTCTGGAACACCGCAAACTTTGCACAGTTGCAGAAACCTTAAATTTGGCTCGAACTAAGTACAGGAACAAGACGAGTTTAATCCTTTGAGGGTTACGTAACTTTGAAAAAAAAAAAAACAAACTATTTGTCCTTAATTTGAACCTTGCGCGAGCAGACAGTCTACGGTGTTTCGTTGCTCTTAAAAATTGCTAATTTTCGCCATTAAAATTTAAGAAATGCTGAAATACTATTGTGGATATAAAACTACACAGTGGCACAGTGCAACTGACAGCTTATTATTTGTGCAACACTGCATGCTGAGAATACGCACAAATCTTCAGGCAGCCCTTCATTCAGGTGTTAGTATGTAGAGTAAATGTGTGCACCTTCAAACTCTAACTTAATACAAATCGAAACTTCAAATACACATACTAGTTATAGACACAATTATTTAATAAAGTCACCTGCCATTGTAAAAGACATGTTTTATTACATTGATCTTGATGAGCCACAGGGTAGACAGATGGAGACTATATCAAAGGGACATAGATCTCACCTGCACTTACTGCCGTCATCTCAGACTAGTCCACAAAAAGCCAACAACGCTGTCTGCATAAGTTTATACTATTAAATAATAAAAAAGTTGTCTTAAGAAAAAAAATATATTTAGCAAACTTTGGTTGGTTGGAGAGTTAAATATAACATCAGCGGGGAAAAAAAAAGGCCACAATGAGAGAAAAAGAAATGGTGATCAAAGCCCTTTTCTCTTGGCTGCCAGTGTGACTGATGTTCCTTCGTCTGTAGCAGCGCTCTTCAACATGACCCAGACAGCGGGCTGCTAATCTCTCTCTGTCCTCTATGGTTGTGTGCATTGTCAAGCATTTGACAAGCCACCTCTGCCAGCTTCCAGCCTACAGCCGCACAGGACTGGCACAGCAGCCTGTGAGCCTCCCTCAGTGCGATATAATGGACTCACATCAAGAGGAAGGTAACCAGGCCGCCATTTTGGGTAGTCCTGTCTGTGTAAATCGCTCACAGGTCAGCGGCTCTACCAACAATCGATGCAGGTTTTTTTTTTTTTTTTAAATGAACAACAATGGCACAGCTTGATTGTTGTCACTACCATAGAGAAGGAAAAGCATTTTAAGAGACTGTCTTTGCAGCTTTTTTTTTTTTAACTAACAGACAGCTGGTTTGTTTTTACTGGTTAAAAAAAATAATAATTTTACCGGATTGTTGTACTTTCAGTGCCTGCTCTGAAAATTCTGGAGAAACAGGCAGTGACACAAACTTCCTAAATATTTTATTAGGACTGTTTTGTCCTCTGAACTCACAAGTAGGAGTTACTGAAGTGTCCCGGCACACTCGGTCGTAAAACCAGCTGGGGCTAAGTTTAGTTAGCCAGACAAAATGTGTTGAAATATGTTGATTCTGCTCCTAACAATGTTAACGTTTAAAGAGATATCCTTGGGTGTGAAAATCATCTTCTGGATGCCAGCGATCTCCCCATTTTGCCACATTCGCTCTCGTGTGTGAAGCAGAAGGAATTGTGTGATGAATTTAGCCTGTCAGTGACTTGTCGTAATTTTTTTCCACATCCCTCTGCTGCCTGCATTATGAATGAGTGCATGTGCATGTGTATGTGTGTGTGTGCTTGCGTGCGTGTGTGCATGTGGTTATATTCTGACTATTTAAGTGTTAAATTGTGTCTCACTGCGTTGTTAAAGTGTGTGTGTTTCTGCCTGCGTACTGTATGTCCTTGAGTCTGACTCTATGTGCAGATTAAGTGAGTTGGTGACTGATGGCGTGTCGATGCTTGGCAATCCACAGCACATCTTCTTAACCTGTTTCAGTGATGGGAGGGAGCTGAATAAAACATGAGCTCAAACACACTGTCAGCGGACACTGACGTCCACTGAACAACATGATGTATGTGTGTATGTGTGTGTGAGAGAATCGAGATTCCTTCATGAGTTGGGGTTACCCTTAGAGATATGATGATCAGGGAGACCTGGATCAGAGCTGTTGCTCCTCTGCATCAAAAGGAACCATTTGAGTTGGTTTGAGCCTTTTGGACAGCAGAAAGGGAGGACAGTAAGGTGGTTCAGGCATGTCCAAATGGGAGGAAAAGCACTGGAGAAATGATGTCTCTCTGCTGGCTTGACTTGGTGTTTCCTTAGAAGAATTGAAGGCAGTGGTCAGTGTGGACAGTGTGGCTCATATGATGGCAATGTTGACCTGTCCGCAGATCCATCAACTACTTTGGTACAGACCCAAAACTCTTGCCACGGTTAAACACGGTTCAGATTTCATGTTGAACTGATGATCCTTAACTTTTCAACTGGTGATTTATTTTCCAAATATTTCAAAGTTACTCTGAACACAGTTCCATCCACATCAGCCTCTGTTTTACTTTGTGTTTGTTATCAAATGTTAGCATAGTGAAAATGTAAAGAAATAAAGAAATAAATAAAATTAATGGAAAACTTGATACATATCAGTGAAAATGACAACAGGTGAACTGGAGAGACAACAAGACATCCCCCAAGAGGAATGTCTTTGTCTAGTTTTGCTTTTTGCTGGTGTCCTTGACAATAGCAGCAGCGAATTCAGGTTGCACAGCTAGGCCAGCTGGAGAGGGCATATATTTTATATTTTATATATCTGTACTTTTATGTGACCATCATTTGATGTAAAGTTTTGCAGTTATGCTGTCTGGACTCTTTACCTTTGTAAATAAATTAAATTTTATGTATAAAAAAGTATGAGTCACTAAAGTTTTCTGAAAATTTATTTTACAGTTTTGCGATCTGACAAATTTACTTGTTTTCGCATTTTGAAACTAAACAAGCAATGCACTGAAAGCGTATAGAAAGAATATAGACGTCAAAGTAAACCTAAAGATGAGGCACACAGCATGGAATCGTAAACAGGAACATCACACGCAGAACATCAAGGCTCACTTAATTCAAATCCTTCCGCAACTGCGCTGCCTCGGGACAGAGAAATGCATACACAGCCAACATAAAAATCGGCCCACTTTAATAGATACAGACAGTCTCCTCCGTGTGGCACAGTGGTAAACTTCATTCACAGCTGAGTCATTTATGACTAATCCATGGTACGCAGCGTTCTGTCTCTCAGCTCGACCTTGCCACATCCATGAAAAAAACATCATGTCGCCAATATGTTTTTGAGTTTAGCCTCCTCTGTTCTCCCTGACCTCATCCTCTCCTTTAATTCCCCTGCTGCCTCCTTGTGTCCTCACCTCTGACCTTCTTCTATTATGCTATAGTTGGTCTTGCTATCATCCTCCTTTCCTTCCCATCTTTCATAGGCTGCTGGTGGTCTTCTGTTAGTGGATTCCCATTAATGAGACTTGGCTCAGCGAAGGCAGATGTGCTGCTGCTGTTAAGTACACTCCTCCTAAGCACACTTCAGTTTTGACTAAGTACACATAAAGCAGAAGCCTTCGGAGTGCAGGATGACCGTGCTGACTGATTACTGCAGGGGCACCGACATCAGATCAGGTTGGCTCATTCACAAACACAATCTATACTGTGAAAATCTTAATCAAGCAATCAAGCCCTTGAATCAAAAGTCAATCAGCAGAATTAAATGACTTGTTATCAGATTGTTTAAAAGACTGGAGGGTGGGAGATCACTTTATTTTATTTTAGCTTAATTAGAAAGCAGTTAAAGCATAAAATGGTATTCTTCTACATGAATCAGGCCATAGTATTTGTAAAGGGCGTGTTATGTTGCCTTCTCCCCTATACCCTTTAAGTCCTCCAAAGTAAATGGCAAAATACTTTTCAGCAAAGATGTCAAAAACTGTATCAGAATTACATATGTGAGATGATCATGGTTAGTTAAGGGACAGAAACAACTTGAAGAGGTTTTTAAGAGAATATGGTTTACAATGGACAACACATGGTGCTGAAATAATCCTTTGACAATATTTTTTCCCAGCTGATGGCATTTTTTAAGCCTGGTCCTTATTTAAATATTGTGGGTAGTGACTGTTATCTCTTCCTGGATTTCAGGGTATGACGTGATGCGGTCAGTCTCTGTGGAATTTCCTAAAGAAGCTAGGCATTAAAATAATAATTTGCCCATCTTATTCCTAAAACGGGTTAAAAGGCGTGCAGAAGCTGTGTTTTATGAAGCGTACTAATGATGTGACCAAATGCTATGACCACAGGCTCATTTAAAACCATGCTAAGTCATTTCTTTATTGAGAGTGCACTCTTGTCTCATTAATCATTAAGCTGAGCAAAAATGATATACTGACCCCTGAAGATTAGGGTTGCAACAAAAGATTACTGTCATTATCACTAAATTTGCAGACAATTTCCTTGATTAACAGATTCAGCGTTAAGTCTACAAAATGTCAGAAATGATAGAATTGGATTTTTAAACCTAATGACTAAATGATTAACTCTTTCTCTAATCAATCATTAAACAATATGAATATATATTCAAACACTGCCATCATCCTGGGTCATGTTGTCTTTGAGGCATGCATTCATTTTCAGGGCCCCGTGACGTGACCTGACCACACTGAACATTTAACTGCAGCAGCTTTTTAAACTATGACATTAGACCTGGCCACAGAGAACAGGGGCCCTTTTGATATGAACGTGTGTGTGCGTGTGTGTGTGTGTGATGCTCCTTGCTTTCATTGCTGCCTTTGAAGATAGATGCCGGTGAAATGCTAATTACCCCTGGCCATGAAGCTGGACGCGTGCACAGTTCAAAGGCTGGGCGCGGCCAAAACCTCAAAGTGGCAGGCTGAGTCTGTTCCGCTCTGAGGCTCTTCAGCTACCGAAGGCTACCGAATGCCTCAGTGGAGACACCCTCTCTACCCCTTTCATTACATGCGTTACACATCTAGAGTGTGTGGGTATGACTGTGTGCGAATGTGGACGTGTGGGGGGCTTGAGTGCATATGCTTTTGTAAGCATAGTAAAATGAGATGCTCTTGTCCTCAGTGGCCATTTATTGGAAGATACTTTAGTCCCCATGATGCTGCAGATTTGAAAGCTGCACTGTCCCCTTCTCGCTGCCTGATCCTTCTAAAAGCAATGCCACGGATCATCTTTCACATGTTCTTCTCTCTAATGTTTTAAAATTATTTTATTTTTGCTACCTCATAAATCTCGTACTGGAACACTGTCTTAGTTGTAGTACTGGAACCAGTCACTCTGGTTCTGAGTTGGCAGTGTGTGCACAGCTGGAATGGAATAGCAATGACTTAATGCTGCACTGCACTGCAGTAACTGTGTGTGTGTGTGTGTGTGTTGGGGGAGGTAACGATGTATGACAGGTAAATAGAGGTCACTTCCTGAGTAGAGGAGGATTCAGGGGCACACAAGCAACACTTGTGCAAGCGCGTGTATGCGCACACAGGCACACACATGGGCCAAGTCAGCCTCCTCAGGTGATTTATGAAACGTGTCGGCTCTGCAAGTGTTTGCATTTGAGGGGGATTTTGATGTATCATCCTCGAATGCCTGGTTCCAACAAGTTACTGCTGGATGCATTTTCATTGCTCTTGACAAAATGTGTAATGGTGTGTGTTTGCGTGGGAGTGCAGTACAGCGGACTCTCAACATTAGGCAGAGCTCGCTGTGTCATCAATCAGTGGCTAAGAATAATTGCAGCAGTTTGCTTCTACTGACAGTTTACCGTCTGTAAACATTTAGGAAACTCATACTTCTACAGGCACACAGACACACACACACACAGACACACACACTTAAAGTTGCAAAACAGAAAGCGTGCTGGATTTGTTAAAAAGAAGAAACGTTATGCTTAGAAGACACCGTTCTCCCATGTCATCAAGAAAGAGCGAGAGCGAGCACGCATTAGCGTGATCACATACACGCAGCTTATTTGCAGAAATGACAAGTCTGTGACCAAAAGACAAGACTTAAATGTGGCAAAAAAGACTTGACTGTACTATTTTTAGGGCGTCCTGGTTTGGTGTCTGTGACTGAAGCAATAAGTGACTCTGGGATGATGAGACATCACTTCTAGTTTCGTCTTGGAGCCTTGTTCCATCCAGCGCACAAGCTCTGCCTTCAGTGGAGGTCTGAATAAATTTTTAATCACGTTACATTTTTAGGTACCTGTGTCAACATGCTAATTAAAAAGAAATGCGGCAACGTGCTGTCCCCGCTTACATTAACAAATGGAGAGGTACGCAGCGACACTAAAGGTTTCATGCTTAGGAACAGACTGCAGGAGTTTTGCAACAACGGGATCACTGCATTGTTACGGAACCATGAGTACTGTAATTTATTTTCATTATGTTTTACACATCTGACTACAAACCTCTTCACACTCTTATCAGACCAGAATCAAGCCAGTTCAAGCAGAGCGCATTACTCTTACCTGCCCTTCGATTTGACTCCACACAAAACAACTCAACACTGAACTCAATGATTTGGGGGGGGGGGGGGGGTACTACACAGGGA
>JAVDPK010001828.1:64372-77303 GCA_034780415.1 Cichlasoma orientale | reverse complement strand
CCCCCCCCCCCCCCCCCCCCCCCCCCCCCCCCCCCCCCCCCCCCCCCCCCGCCCCCCCCCCCCCCCCCCCGCCCCCCAACGACACAGGGACAGATAGATAGGATAGATGGTAAAAACCAGTTAAAGTCCTCTAAAACCAAGTGTCACCAAGGCTGAGAACATTAGTGGCTCAGAGTGCATTACTGTTGGAGCATTGAGTGGAGTCGCCAGGGTACTGCAGAAATTTGCTGGTATAAATTGGCAAAACTTTCCAAAATGAAAGAAGATGAAGCCCAAAAATATGAGATGATGGGACATAAACCTTACAGGAAGGATGGCTGTTCATCACTGAACATTGTACTGAAGGGACTGCCAAAGCTGTCCCTTTCCTTTTGGCTCATTTTGGTGGCTGTCAATCTAATCTCCCTTCGTGTTCCCCTGTAGTCATACAAGCAATGGAATGAAACTACTCTTATATAATATGTACAACGTCAAGTGACAAGGTAGGTACACACGCAAGCCAGATGGGTGTGCACCTAAGCAAGGGGTTATTTTACTAACAATAGAAATATAAGGAGCTGTTTCTCGCAAGCTTAAATCCTGCTAACGCCAACTAGCCCACATAAAATATCAAGTAAGATGTGCTTCATGTAGTCAGAGTTTGATGTTTCAACTGAATGTCTGGGACACCGCTATGATTACAGTATATTTCTTTTGTGTGGGAGGACACATTCTGCACTGACTAACATACTCCTTTATTACTATGAACATGTAGTCTATTTTGAATAAGCCCAACACAAACACACACTTTTCTGCTACCATAAAATCTATAAAATATAATTTGTATTAATCTGAACTAAAGCTACTACCTATCAGTAGCAGATAATCTTTAAATTAAGTATTCGCTTGGCACCGAGTGCAAAAGAATGGGAAAGGAAATCCGAAGGTATTAAGAGAAAGGCCCATTGATAGTTTTAGCTGTTTTTATAGAATATTTTGACACTATCGAAAAACACAGAATGAGCGCAGCCTCATCCTGCTAATGGTGTCACAGCAATCGTGGTAATAAATATGCTGAAGAGAAAAGGTGCTTCACTGATGTATCAACAGTCCTTCACTCATCACGATCTTTGGCGCAGATTCAACAGGCTCAAGGCCAGAGATTAATCAGACAAACTAAAGACAAAAGACGAGGGAAGTGAAGAGGATGCTTGAGGCAAAACTGTTGCCATGACATTTTCTGCCCAATGATAGATCCCAGTTTAGGACTACTGTATGCATGGCACTTATAATCAAGTAGCTGATGCGATACTGTATTAGATACAGTGAACATGTAGGATGACAGTTGTTTTTTATTCTGATAATTTTTTTGTATTAACAGATCATTCTACAGTGAAATTTACACAATGAAATCGGATCTATACCACATCTGCAAAACGTGGCAGATCTCTTTCTCTTACTTTGTTCATCTCTTCCCACTCTCATCTTTCCTGATCCTCCCCCTGCTGTTAGCTGAGTGGGAGGGCTGGAGGACTGCACACCCTCAGTATGGCAAACTGTTTGAGGGAGGAGGTGAGACGCGGCACTGATGTAACAGATTCCATTAAAGGGCGTTGACACTGACATTAGAGGCTATTGACACGGCCACAGGTATTAATAACATAGTGAGGGTGTTAAACTGTCACAGTGTGCATGGTTAACACGGCACGTGTTTGTAATGTGTGAATTTATGAGCGCGTGTGTGTGTGTTTTCTTGAAATGCCTGTTCCACGCAAGAGTGATCATATGTACAAAGTGAAGACATAGTGAAAGACTGACGCAAAAGAGAGAAATGATGCTGCATTATCTTCAAGGATCACTTTTAGGTTTATCCTCCAGAAAAGAAAAACGTCTTGCTTCTTATCAGCGCTCACAGCTGTGCCGCTGAGTTACAGTAAGGTCACAGTTACAGATATGTGTCTGCTCTGTTCTGATGTCCGAGAACCAGCAGTCTGACAATCAATCTTTACAACATTTTCTCTACCTTGATGCCCTTGAAAGGGTGAGCTTACCATCAGTGAGAAAGGTACATCATTTATGTACCTCAGCTGACATGTCTATACCTGCAATATCCCTTTAGTCATTATGCTCTGATAAGGAATGGATGGTTTCATTAAACCCAAACTATAAAAAAAAGGAAGCTGCACAGCTTCACGGTGGAGGACAAACTTTGTTTTCAATCAGTTGTTATGTAATACACCTTCATATGTCCAACGAGTTAGACACCCAACATAATGTAAATATCAAATTAAAGAATAATATTTTAAACCTGATTTCAATGAATGTTTCATTTATTTATGACTGACAAACCACTTGTATATGGAATTGTAGACATATCTAATCAATTGACAATGCCAGTGCAGGTTAACACAAGTTAATTATGTTTCAGTCAGGACTACTATAGCCACCCCCCCCCCCCCCCCCCCCCGTTATTTCCACCTGTGGTGATTTGTATTTGATCGTATTGCTCTTTTATGTAACCTTCTAGGTGTAGAAAAGCTGGAGGCAGGGAGAGGAGCAGCAAGACCCCCAGTACAGAACAAGGCAGGCATCAATGACAGCCGACTTGATGCCGATTATGACGCAGCATGAGGACCTGGGGTGGAAGTGCAGCAGCTATGGGTAGGCATAGCAAAGCAGCATACATACAGTAGCTCATGAGTGCACACACACACACACACACACACACACACACACACACACACACACACACACATACACGTGATTTGCTAATTGGATGCATAGAGGTCTAAATGAACTATCAGTATGCTCAATTTTTGCATGTGCAGTGAAATCTGTAGTGCATACCATGGAATGAATATGAATTTTAATCTTCTTAATATGGGGAAAGATGATTGACTGTGATTGGATTTAGATCCATCAAGTTGAACCCTGACAAACAATACACTGTTTGAAAGCACAAAGCTGCACTAGGTAAACTTATTATTTTGGCAACAGCTTGTTGTATACCAAAAGTGCATTAAAACAGAAAGGACAAGTGAAACAACACTTAAAAATACATTTTTAACTATATCTGTGCTTTTGTGAATTTGTTTCATTGCCAGAGTAATTCTGACTGATTCTTTGAGGAAACGAGTATCCATCAAACCTACAAGTACTAACCATGTCTTGTGACAGGGTTAGGGATTGCGAAAATAAGTATTACATAAGTAATAAGTATTATATAATGAAAATATGTAAAGAAAACCTGGTTTGGGAGCATTTTCTTAGACCAAAGATTTATTGACACTATCTACAGAAAGAGTGAGCAGCATGCTGTGTGCCAATCCACGAGGCAAAGAGCTTGAGTACTGAAAGTAGGTAGCCTGAGTTTTAGACTGAATATCTAATAATATTTTACATACATAAAATTGAGGGGAAAAAAAAAAGACTTGAAGTCTAAAACACTTCAGATGACATAAATAACACAAAGCTGCTATACTGCAACTGTGCTAATTATCACAGGGAAATAGTGTTCCATTAGATGCAGGTGAGACCAACACACAAAGTGTTGCTAAAACATTTATTAGTAAAGAATGACAAACATGGCCAAAACAAACAAACATGTTCTTCTGTTGACAGGAAATGACAAATGAATAAAACCTTAAAGCTCTTTATGGCTACTTAAGGTTACTGGGCCTGTGATATAAATGAGCTGCATTCATAGGGTTCATTCATTCATAGGCTTGTAAAAGTTGCACATGTATGCAGAGGCAAAATGATTATGTATCTCTAGATGCATGAAAAGGAACAATAAGCACAGATGACTGCATCTGCTGCTTCCGACACAGTCTGTCGGGAAATCAAGGTGATCTTTGAACAGTGCCCAATATTGCATCGTGTAGTTTATTTAGAAGAAACTCTAAATGGTAACTCAGTGCAGATGGAAAAAATAGCATTTGGCTCCTGAGCACAAGAAATATGACACACAATAGTAAGCCACAAAAATGAAACATTTTACACTGACTGCATATATAGTTATGGCAAAATGAAAGTACACCCTCTGTCAGTTCTAAAGGTTTACATATCAGGATGTCATAAAATAAAAAAATCATTTGGCTCTTAGCAGCTTCTAAAATTATTTCAACCTAAGCTCAGGTGTAAAACATATTTCATTATTTATTTAATTTAAATGAAGCCAAAATGCAGAAGGAGTTGGTAAAAAAAAAAATGAATGAATAAAAATAAGTACAGCCTAAGATTCAGTACGTTGCAGAACCACCTTCTGCAGGACTAACTTGAAATAATTATTTTCTCTATGACCTTTTCAGTCTCTCATATCATTATGGAGGAACTTCAGCCAACTCTTCTTTACAACGATGCTTTGGTTCATTGAGGTTTGTGGGCACTGGTTTATGCACAGCTCTCTTAACGTCCCACCACAGCATTTCAATCAGGTTGAGGTTTGGGCTTTGACTGGACCATTGCAACACCTTGATTCTTCTCTTTTTTTAGCCATTCTGTTAGACATTTGCTGGTGTGGTTGGGATCATTGTCCTGCTGCATTACCCAGTTTGGGCCAAGCTTTAGGTGTCAAATAGAGGGCTCTGACTCTATAATACTTTGGTATACAAAGCAGTTCACGGTCAACTCGGTGACTGCAAGACACCAAAGTCCTGTGGCTGCAAAACAAGCCTTCCACCAATGTCCTTGACAGTTGGTATGCAGGGTTTGTGCTGTGTATTTTGGCCAAATATCTCCACTTTGGTCTCACCTGTTCAAAGGACACTGTTCCAGAAGTCTTGTGGATTGTTCAAATGAACTTTGCAAAACTAACCCATGTTGCCACGTTCCTTTTTTATTTATTTTTTTAAGAGAGAAAAGAAGCTTTCTCCTGGCAACCCTTCCAAGAAAAAATGAATACCTTTTCCAGCCTTTTTCTAATTCTACTATCATGAACTTTAGTGTAGAGTCTGAGATGTAGCTTGTTATTTTGTTTGTTTGCTTTGCTTCGACTCTGACATCCAAACCTGGGAAGACTGGCAGTTGTTTTGAATGTTTTTCATTAGTGAATAATCTTTCTCGCTGTAAAATGATGGACTTTACACTGTTTGGAAATGGCCTTATAACCCTTCCCAGATTGATGGGCAGCAACAATTGGTTCTCTACAGTCAATGCTGATGGCTTTCCTCCTTCCTCCATCTGAAAGCTCCAGACTGGCTGATGATAATTAATCAAGTGTGTTTGATTATCAGCACCTTGTTGCTGCTTATCCTGTTAATTCATATGGAAGCAATAAGGGTGCACTTAGTTTTTCACACATTGCTTTTACATTTTCTTTCTTTTTACCGTGATTGTATGTTTATCACTATCATCTTCAAAATATAAACCTATATTACTCTCAAAGGACTTTGGTTTAAAAACATGCATCAGAATGTACCATATATATGTCTGTGGTGAAAAGCAATCACAGAATCTTCATCCAGAATGATTGCTTTTGGAAAAAGAAAAAGAAAACCTGCAGCAGCACAGCATTTTGTTGTGGGTATTTTTCTCTCATTGAATGGCTCAATTGCACAGAATAAATATTTTCTAAGATTGAACATTGCTTGCTGGATAAAAGGACTGGAATAACAATACTGCATTTTTGGATGAGAGAATCAGCTCAATGTGTCTGTGTAGATTGGGTTTGCATATGCAAGATTTCCTTTTAATAGACACCATCGCCTGAACTGTTGTCCCCTCTGAATGTCATTGCGTGCTGCAGTCTTAAATTATCATTGCTTTTCTAAAAGCCCATCTCTCAGCTCCTCTCTTTGCGTGACTCCGCCGCCTCATTTTCCCATTGCCTGACATGTCTCCACAGTCAGTCTCGTCAGTCTCGTCAGTGCTCACTGCAGATCATGTGGCTTCCCCTCTGATTTTCTCATCTCATTCTTTTAACTTCTGCATTATCCTGTGTTTAGCCTTCATCACACCATCGTTAAAGGAACACAAATTCATACGGACAAATTTATGAAACTGGATCCTATATATAAGGCCTGCAAAACTGATGGAGCAGAACAGATGAACATCAGCCACTGCCGTCAGTGAACATCATCTTAACTGCCAACAGGCCAATGGCATCAACAACAAGACCAATCTCTGGATGTCACTGTTCTGCGAAATATCGGTACACCCCTACTCTTTGGTACCTTCCTTCCTTCTCTCCCTGTCTATGTCTCTTCTCTTTCTCTAGCTGTGAAGCTAGTCTGACTGCAGTGTGACCTACTTAGAGGTGCTGCTGCTGCTGACTGGCATGGTAGAGAGTTGGCATAGTGATAAAGGCACCAGAGAGGCTCCCATAATGGGCCAAAAACAAAAAAACAAAAAAACTTGTATAGAAACATCGGATTGGAAAACTGAGAATCACTCACCTTCCGTGTGGATGGGGGAAAATGATTGGAAATAAATGAAGATGAGCCCAAAATGACATATCCTCCATTTTAAGAAATGCTTCAAATCTATTATCTGATGCTGCTAATGTTATTTCCTAACGAAAGTGTGCAGAAATTTAATTTTCTGTGACAGGTCTCACAGGTGCATTGCTTGTTCATTTCAGATATGGCAATTCAAATCCCATTGCACGTCTCTGGTTTCCTACTAAGGTAAGTCATTTTCTGAAATGAGACTGTTTTGTTTAGATTTGCATATTGTTAGATGCTTTGGCCTGAAAGTGGCAATCTGTTAAACCCATTTGTATGTCCATCTGTAGGCAGCAATCACTGCTCAACCACTGCGAATGCTAGCTGCACGTGTACTTTGTTTATCGCCATGAACCACGGTCCCTGGCATACAGTGGCTTCTGATAGCAGAGAATTCTCTCTCAGTTCACTGAGGATTTTCTCATAAAGTTTACAAGAAACAGAAAATATCCCAAACGTTTCCCATAAAGTGAATCCCTGTCTTTTTTTCCCTAAAAAAAAAGAAACCAAAACCTCAATTTATATATATATATATAAAGTCATGTGAAAAAAAAAAACATTTTCACAGGACTCTACTAGCAATTCGTACACTATATTGCCAAAGGTATTCACTCACCCATCCAAATCATTGAATTCAGGTGTTCCAATTGCTTCCATGGCCACAGGTGTATAAAAGCAAGCACCTAGGCATGCAGACTGCTTCTACAAACATTTGCGAAAGAAAGGGTTGCTCTCAGGAGCTCAGTGAATTCCAGCATGGTACCATGACAGGATGCAGCTTGTGTAACAAGTCCATCCATCCATTTTCTTCCACTAATCCGGGGCTGGGTCGTGGGGGCAGCAGCCTAAGCAGAGAAGCCGAGACCTCCCTCTCCCCAGCCACCTCCTCCTGCTGCTCGTCCAGGGGGACCCCAAGGCATTCCCAGGCCAGCCGAGAGATAATCTCTTCAGCGTGTCCTGGGTCTGCCCCGGGGCCTCCTTCCGGTGGGTCATGCCTGGAACACCTCACCCAAGAGGCGCCCTAGTCAGATGCCTGAACCACCTCAACTGGCTCCTTTTGATATGGAGGAGCAGCGGCTCTACTTTAAGCCAACTACTCAAAGCTCATGTTCAACAAGTCCAGTCGTGACATATGTAACAATGGGATTCCTTCCTCTCTGCTCTGTATTTGGGAACTTGACATTCTTTGTGTTAACCATGCCACCAGCCACTTTGAGACACAAATTTCAGTTGACTACACATGCTTTTTTTTTATGACAAGACAAAGAGGTGGTGCTGCAGTAAGGAGCAGTTAACTATGCATTTCATCAAGAGTTGTCTATAAGTTGTCTTGTAGCAGCTTCTACAGTTGTGTCTCTCTTACACCATTTTTCCTGTTGCCACTTTTATATGAAAGAAGTCTTCAACACTACACTTACCTAATGAGAAGAACAAATCATGAATGTATGCAGGCTAATCCGTTGTGAAAAAGGATTTATGGTTTAGAACCAAAAGCCTTCATACTGTATTTGCCATTGTGTTCTGACCCGCATGAATAACCCAGTCAATGAGGACAGTTCAGTCAGAGTTGAGAGAATTGTCAACCACAGAACTGAATTTTAAAAACTTTCCAGTGACTTCCTTGCACTCACCATTTTGTCCTTTGAGGCATTAAATTGTTTAAATTAAAAACTCAAAGAAACTTTCTGACCCGGGTCTGTTTGTTTCTCTCAGTTTGCACTACCCACAGTGGGACCACACCAGGATGTGAGGGTTCATGAGGAAGAGAAACAAAAGTAACTGCTCTACTCCTTTGCTGTTTTGCGTGTGAAATGCATCTCATTTATCTTTCCAGGCACATACATTGTATTCATGACGCCTGTAAAAACTGTAAAAATAATAAAACTCATAGGGGGATTAATGAAAAACCCTCCTCTGTCTGACACGTACGCGCATCATTCAGGGGAAGCCCAGATGTTGTTTAAATGACACAGGAGCTGTGTTTTCTCAGTGTTGCTTTGTACCTGCA
The DNA here is from genome assembly GCA_034780415.1 of Cichlasoma orientale. NCBI lineage: Eukaryota > Metazoa > Chordata > Actinopteri > Cichliformes > Cichlidae > Cichlasoma > Cichlasoma orientale. The sequence goes on along the minus strand of JAVDPK010001828.1, from coordinate 68,873 downwards.
CTTGTCACAGTCCACAGCTGCACATGCATCAACAACCAAGGTTTATTTTCATGAGAAATGCAGAAATCAGTATTTTTACAGAATGATGCATCTGCCGGTGTGTCACTGTTCATGCATATATGGTTATGTAAGACTCTATGCATACATATGTATGCGGTGACAGATCCAACCCCCTTGTGATAGCCTACAGTGCATTTTTCTGTCACTGCCTCTATTTTCTTTCTGGCAGGAATGTGTGACCTACTCCAGATGTTGCGCTAATGAGCTGGGACATTTGTGCCGGCTTGTCGTACCATGTACGTTAATTTAGAGGAACACAGCTTTTTTTTGTTGCTGGCTCTTCCTCCTCATAACCGCTGAATTTTCAGCTGCAATTTCAGAGTGAAATTACTTCTGCGCACAATCCGGTGTAGCAGTGCAATTTAGTCTAACAGCACAAAATGTACGAGGATCCAATTTTCCATCTACACAGCCAAGTCATCAGACGTTTTATAAAAACAAACACACATCATTCCCTCTTAATGCGTCACTGTAATGATCAGCAGTTCTGCAGAAATATATATGTGTATAATGTGCATTACATAAGTAGAGGCACTTGTGTGCAATGCCATCACACAAGGAGCAGGGTGGAGGAAGATGAGAATGAGTACATTTCATGTCACATATTAGCCCCGATGTGTCTGTGAAAATGAAAAAAAGGAAGAAATATAAGGAATCCTACACGTAACGTACATAAAAATCAGTCTGCACTGACTATGCCTAAAGAAGTGATAGATAATAAACATTAATTAAAGATATTTACTTTATATAAGAACAGTTACCATCTGATATTGCTGAATAGAAATCCTGCTTTACATGAGAACCAACTTATCAAGCCTCAGTGCCTCCAGTTCAGGCTCTACTCTCTGCTTGCCTGGTTTCCTCACGCAGCACTGACTGTCACTATCCATCTATATGCCCATTACACACAACACTGCACAGAGCTCTCTCTTTTCACTTGCCTGATAAAAACAGACTAATTAGTGCAGAAAAATTCTTCAAATGATGGAACCTGTGACAGATATATACAGTTCAAATATGCAAAAAAGGGTGTGTGTGGCATATAATTGGTTACATCTAACCTGGCAACACAATCGTTCCATTCTTTCTGAATTGCACCGAGGAGGCACAGATGTCCTACAGCTCAAATTATGGTCTTGGTAGGCTCTCCAATTTGTCTAAAAGAATGTAAGGATAATGATGGAGTGTACAATAGCTGAGGTGGTCCATGGACACTCGAAAGGCTCTTGGATCCTGATCGGTCATTAGCTTGTAGCTTGATTGACTGTGTAGGAGACGCCACAATTTGTAAAGTCTAAATGTTGAACAGTATCACAGTATAGTGCTTCTTTTCCTTTTCTTGCAATAGGCCAGGATTAAGAGGTGTACACAAACACTGCATCAGACTCTTGTATGTGCTGTCGATACCTGGTGGTGTATAGTTAATGCTAAATACTGCAGAATACAGCACCATGTAGGAAGTTTCTGAGCTAACAAGCTACACTGGAGTCCATGTTCTGTAACAAAGATGTGTAAGCGCTTCACCAGCACAACACTGACTCTGTAGGTGGTGTTGCAACACTCAGAAAGCTCTGAATTAAAGAAGAGGTTCTAAGTGGCCGTAGCGAGGAGATAATGATGGTATCTTTAATATAGGGATTTTGAGTTGCGACACTGTGTTGTACATTACAAGTACAGTATGCACGTGGATGAGTGTGGAGTACACCTTGATAACAGTCTGACTGTATTAAATGCCAGTGAGAGAAGCCGATATTGCAGGTATGCGGGATGTGGAAGCAGTCTTTAGAGGAGTGATGGTAAGTCAGCCGCAGTGGTGAGGCATTTCAGGACAAAGGAAGGTTGGTGAGGGAGAGGCAAGAGTGAGAATTGATCAAAAACGGCAGGTGAAAAGGAATGCAAAGTCATGTTGCTATAGCAACTAGCCATGCAGCCAAGGATAAAGGCTGGAGTTGCAAGCAGTCCCTTTCTCTATCTCTTCCTCTGCCTCTTATCAGAAACATGAGCAGAGCCATTGCTTCCTTATGCTTTTGGTGAACAGATAACATGGCTAAGATACGTCCATCTAACTGTGTCATTTTGCATTTTCGCATGAAGGTGGAGGGAAACTTTAATTAACCATGATGTTTCTTGTTGCCACAGCCAGAGAGAGTGATGCAATCGAGGATGGATCGCATGCTAACCTTCACATTTGTATGCATGAGACAATGTTTCTGCCTATATCATGTCTAGAGGCAACTGCCTGCGTTGTTGAATAATGGAGGCAGGATGGACTCTGGTTGCTACAGCAGCAGCGAAGCTCAGAGAAATATTTTCACTGCGGCAACATGCACCCATTGATAAACGTACACAAATTCTAATACTGACACTTGCACTAATGTATGTATGGATGAACCTGGCTAGAGAGGTTGTTTTCAGTAAATGAGCCTTCAGTGATTTTGGGGTGTACAAAAACATTTAGATTTAGTAACCCTGGAGGCTGCAGAGATGATCGCGTAACATTTTGTTTGATGCCATCTGTGTCCATATTTATGAGTTGAAAGAGGAGCAGCGGCATATAAGCAGTGAGCATGCAGTAATGACAGCGGCAGTGGGCATCTTAAAGAACAAGTATATGTTCATAGAGCCACCTGGCTGTCCCATGAGCATGAAGCCACTGCTGTAAAGCCTGTTGTGCTAAAATCCCAAATATGAATCTGATGGCCTCATTCAGTCAGACATGATTTGGCCACCCATGTACCATTAGGCCTGTTGGGCCTTCAGCCCCAAAACATACATAACACAGATTAGTATTCTCTGTTGCTTTCTTCTCAAAAACAAAAGATGACATCTGCCAAAGATGTAAAATAACAAAGCCACAGGCACACATGTTTTAACTCGTTTCCTCTCTTTGAGGAGCTAAAGCCGGGGGAATCATTAATGCACTGGCTTCTTGCAACAAATACTCAGTAGTTCAGCCACAAACAAATGGCAAAATTGGGTTTACCTGTGTAACATAATGTTATTTTTCTGTAAATAATGTAATTTTATATGAGTTAGTGTTGATGATACAAAGTTGGTCCTAGTGATAAAGTTTGCACAGGTGTTGGCTTTAATCAAATATAAATTGTTTATTTGATATATGAATGCAAATACCTTCCAAATTATGATGCAACATATCTGCATTTCTGCTAATACCAGTTTTTAAATGCTGCATGTTTAATGCTTTTTCAGTTTTTCTATCCAAAAAAGATAACGAAAAGTGCATACTGCATTAACAACAACCCATTCTCATTACAAAGGTAACTGATTTAGGTGACCTGGAAGTCATCTTGTTTAGAGACATCATGTGCTCGTGTGACGATGTCATCCCATCCACCACGACACATTCTACCAACCCATCCCATGAGCCCCTCTACATCTTTCTCACCACACATTGTGCCACCCAACTATCAAAAGCTCCTTCAGGGTCTCCTTCTGCATCATCAACTTTAATGAAATTAAATGAATGAGTGACAAGCTGCAGCAATGATGTCCAAGAAGAGTCTAAACCACACTTAGTATGTGGCTAATAAAGACAGCAAAAACTGTAATTGCAGCACAAACCTCTCTCACAAGGATGAACATATTTCTGTTAAACATTACAAAAATTAGAACCAAAACAACATTTATTCTTGGTTTAATAGGCAGTACTTGAGGCTGGGCCCAGCTGTGACAGAGCTACTGAGCTGTGGTCCTGGGCTGCACTAAGCTAAAACCGTAGCTGACTGATGACCAATCTGGCTGGTAGCTGCTGAATAGGAGGTTGAGGGGATTAGGATGTGTTGGGTTTAATAAGACATCCTGGACAAAGATGACAGGGTAGGAAAGGAAGAAGCAGATAGATAGCAAATGAGGAGGGATCAGCAGTGTGTAAGTCGAGGTCCAGGGATTACTGAAGAGAGGTCACAGAAAGCTCTTACTCTCACAGACGGGAGCATACATGCAGAAATCTCTTTCTTAGAGACGGACACGGAGCAAATGTACTGAGATCTGAGGGCAAAGGCTTCACTTGACAGCTATTGAAAAATGGAAGAAAAAAACCCCCAAAAAGCTGAGGCATAGCTGGAAGAGGGCTTTCTGTTTTAAGTTTTGAGAATATGGTGGTAGATGAAAACCTGCTGATTGGATCATGAATTAAAAGGCAAAATAAAAGAACTTAAGGGCTTCTAATTTAAGAAGCAAGGGGCTTTCATGTCCTTCAGTAGGTGAGCCAAGAGGCACTGTTGAACAAAAAAAGACCATGAAGACTAAATTTATTTTTTTAGAGAAGTTTAAATGAAGGAAAGTGTCACTACCATCATTTGAACAGTGCAGCATGTAAGAAAAAGACAGCTTTTTCTCAAATCTGTCTTGGAGAACAGACAAGAATAACACTGAAATGCTGTCAACAAAGAGATGGGGGTTTTTTTTGGGGGGGGGGGGG
>JAVDPK010001828.1:50002-60598 GCA_034780415.1 Cichlasoma orientale | reverse complement strand
TAAAGTAAAAATACTCAAAAATTGTACTTAAGTACAGTACTCAAGTAAATTTACTCCGTTACTGTCCACCACTGCCTAAACCTAATAGATGGTATCAATTACTTCATCCTGAACTGAACTGCATACTCTTACCACATGAGGCCGGACATTGTCGTGCACCAGGAGGAACCCAGGACCCACTGCACCAGCAGAGAGTCTGAGAATGGGTCCCGATACCTTATGACAGTTAGGGTGCCGTTGCCTAGCCTGTAGAGGTCTGTGCATCTCTCCATGGATATGCTTCCTCTGCCTCCTCAGACTATCACTGATGCACCACCAAACTGGTCTTGCTGAATGATGTTACAGGCAGCATAACCTTCTCCATGGCTTTTCCAGACCCTTTCATGTCTGTCACATATACGCTGGGTGAATCTACTCTCATCTATGAAAAGCACAGGGTGCCAGTGGTGGACCTGCCAATTCTGGTATTCTATGACAAACACCAGTCAGGCTCCACGGTGCCAGGTAATGAGCACAGGGCCCACTAGAGGACGTTGGGCCTTCAGGCCACCATCATAAAGTCTGTTATTGATTACTCTGTCAGAGACATTCACACCAGTGGTCTGATGGAGGTCAGTTTGCAGGGCTCTGGCAGTGTTCATCCTGTTCATCCTTGCACAAAGGAGCAGATACCGGTCCTGCTGATGGGTTGAGGACATTCTACGGCCCTGTCCAGCTCTCCTAGAGTAACTGCCTGTCTCCTGGAATCGCCTTCATGCTCTTTTGTCTCTGCTGGGAGACACAGCAAACCTGGCAATGGCACGTATTGATCTGCCATCCAGGGGGAGTTGGACTACCTGCAAACTTCTGTTGGGTCCAGGTATTGCCTCATGCAACCAGACACTGACCATAGCTAAATGCAAAACTAGTGAAAAACATGAAAAGATGAGGAGGGAAAACATTTCAGTGGGCTCCACCTGTAAAGCCATTCCTGTTTTGGGGGTTTTCCTATTGTTGCCCCTCTAGTGCACCTGTTAATTCCATCAACACAAAGTGTTAGAAGAAAAGTGTTCCTTCATTTTTTGAGCAGTGTACATTAGAGAGCTACCTATGCAAGTGGAGCCTGGAAATTTCACAAGCAGCCAGCCGTCAGCTTCAAAGCACTGGAAGTGATTTGGTCATTACGCAGTGTGGATGCAACTTTAGTACCCCATTAAAATGGTTATGACTGGCCACTGTATGACCTGTTGAGAAAAATAAAGTAAGCAGCCATTGTAGAGTGGTAATAACAGGCTATGCAAACAAATGATCCTGATCTTTCAAATGCAGAAAAGCACAGTTCTGCTCAAAGGACTTCCTTTTGAAATCCTTGGTTGCTTTGTGTTAATTAGACACAAAACTCCAAACCCAGATTGTAGCTGTTTTTTTTTTTTTTTTTTATGATTATCTATTGTGTTAACAGAGCAGTCTACTTGACAACTAAGTTAAGGCAGACCACACAAATGCTGCTGCTGCATTATCACAAGACATACTTGACTCTATAGCACCTATTCAGTGCACCCTGTTTGAAGTCAGGTTGTCTGTTTAAGCTCTCAATGTTCAGAGTGCTGCAGCTGTTTATGTGTAACATTTAATCAGCCCAAACTAGCACGATCAAGTAGACTCATAGTTCCTGCCACAAAAGAGAGAGTGAAGTTATGAAAAAAAATTTACAAATCTGTCTCTGTGCAGGTTCACTGGACACCGTTCACTGCACAAATTCACACACTGACATTACTGTTGGCTGACTGAAGCAAAAACATATTTTGCATCAAATCAACTGATGTTAGCAAACAGTCTGCCAAATCTCGGCAATATTTTTGATTGAGGAACAAAGCAGAAATTCAGCCAACTGTATTTGAGTCATTCCTTGTTTTACATCATTAAAATTTAATTTCTTGCTTGCCAACACTCACCTTGAAATAGAGCTCCTCTAAATTATTTAATTATTATTATTAATTTGTATTACAGGTCAAAAATGGACTAAACAGTGCATCAGTTACAACCAATATAACTATATACCTCTTCCTTATTATTCATCATTTACATAAAAACAAGAGCACAGCATTAACCACTCAGTTACTAAAATGTTCCCTTGACTCTTCAAACTGCTGTAGTCATGTTTTAATTACAATCAGGGGGACTCCGTACATCATAAAAACAGAGAAGAGGATATGAGAAAACATGTACTTGACAGACAGCTGAGAGCAATAATATATATGTTCATCTTAGGATGTCTGATAACCATTTTGAAGAAGTGATGGTCTTCATGTGTCAGTAACCAATACGTACACATTACTGGATGTGTATGTGTTGGTTGCAGTACTGGATGCCACTACTCTCTATATGCTGACCACATAATGACGATATAAAGACTAAGATGATAACTACAAACTCGCAGATTTTACAGCAATTCTGCTCAAATATATGTTTTATGAAAATAACATTCAGTTACATGAAAAAGAAAGTTTTCCTGTATACCCCATGATTCAGTACTGTGTAGAAACACCTTTAGCAGGAATAACTTAAATGATTTTCTGTATAGCTATCAGTCTCTCACATCGTTGTGGAAGAATTCTGGCCCGCTCTTTACAAAGTTTCTTCAGTTCTTTGTGGTTTGTGGGCATTTGTATATGCACAGCTTTCTTAAGGTTCTGCCACAGCATTTCAATCAGGTTAAGAACTGGACTTTGACTAGAAAACTGCAAAACCTTGAGTCTTCTTTTTCACAAGCAAATATGTTGTAGATTTGCTGGTGGGATCACTGTCCTGTTGCATGACCTAATTTAGGGCAAACTTGAGCTGTTAGACAGATTCCCTCACATTTGACTCTGGAATACTCTGGTATACAGAGGTTGAATCAGTGATTGCAAGATGCCCAGGTCCTATGGCTGCAAAACAGGCTCAAATCATCACCCTTCCACTACTGTGCTTGACAGTTGGCATGAGGTGTTTGTGCTGATGTGCTGTGTTTTGTTTTTGCTAAGTGTGGTGCTGTGGATTATGGCCAAACATCTCCACTGTGGTCTTTTCGGTCCAAAGGACCAGTAGTTCCAGTAGTCTTATGGTTAGTTCGAAAGCAAATTTGCAAACCTGCGGCATGCTGTCATGTTCTTTTTCTTGAGGCAATCCTTCCATAGAACACATACTTATTCAGTCTAATTGTCCTATCATGAACTTTTGCAATTAACAAGCTAACTGAGGCTTGTAGCATCTGAGATGTAGGATTGGGTTTTTTACAGTTTCTCTGAGGACTGTACGGTCTGTCCTTGGAGGGAATTTGCTGGGACGTCCTCTCCTGGGAAGACTGTGTCCTTGTGTTAGCACACGTGTATGCTCCTGACAAGCAAACTCCCAAAAGTCTGCTTTCATAACTGGTCACACTTGCCGAGGATCCGTTAATCAAGTGCATGTGATTAGCAAAACCTGGCTGCTACTTACCCTCTTAATTCCTATAGAAGCAGTAAGAGCGTGCTTATCTTTCCATGGGACTACACAGAATCCTATGAAAACTTTCCTTTTCACATGAGTATGTGGTCCTTCAAGAAAATGTAGATGTAGAAATGTGACAGAAAAACAAGCTCTGAGAAGAGGGAGCAGAGGGACCTGATGGCACCGCAGCTGTTTTTTTCAGTAGACAGTATAAAAAACTGAAGGTTCAGTTAAACTACTTTTTCATAATCAAAGGAAATTCTTTGACAACAGCCAAAGTTACAAAAGCTAATTTTAACATATATTCCTGAAAAACACGTAATAATGCTAATGAAGTTTAAAAAAAAAAAAACATATTTAAAGCTACATCAATTTGCACTTAATCTGCAGTGCACTTTAAAATGTTAATTTCCACTCTGGGATTTATCAGCAGGACAGATTTAATCAAGTGAATCTGAGGTGAACATGGTTATAGTTTGAAGAGTGCTTCAAACAAAATCAAACTTCACTTTCTTGTCCAGTGTAGGTGAACGAGCGAGGGTGCTGTGGTATTGTACAGGAACGCAAGGGAGTTACAGCTCGGTACAGCTCGGTTTCTGGAGAATTATTCAAATTTTGCAACTATTTTTTTTCTATTTTGGCCAATTTGACTCATTAGAAAATCTCATTAATGCAACTGAAATTTTCTGTGGGCACTATTCTGTGCATGTACTGCTGACTCACTCAGGCATCTAAAGGGCTTCTCTTAAACACCGTGGCTTGCTGACAGCTTAACAGTATCTTGTCTACAAACAGGGCCTTTTATTGGATTAGCACAAACCCTTACAACAATCAGGCACTGCCAAAAGTAACTCTTCAGATATTGTATGGGAAATGTGCTCAGGGAAGACTAAAACAGTAGTGAACGTATTAAAAACTATGATACCTAAATTTGGAAGCCTGTCACTGGGAGCTTGTGCGTATGAGAGAGTAAAAATGCACAAGTGCCATAGGGCAAGTTGTAAAAAAAATAACATAAATAAGACGGCAGCATCTACGAGGTTGTGGGCATTTCAGTAGTGTGTAATAGAGTAAAAGGGAGAGAAGCTGAGAGAAAATTGATAAATAAGAGGCTTTTATGCCTCAGTGCAGATGTATGAGTCATACATTTTCTGAAGTTGTACTTGTTATCTGTGCCTGATAACATGTGTGTGAGCTAGTAATTGTGTGTAAATGTACTTGTGTGCATGTCAATTTTGTTTCCTCCTAGTTAAACAGCTATGAGATAACTAATTTTAAAATGATTTTTGAAACAGAATGCTTAAATTTACATTTTTAATTTTCAATTAGACAAATAAACATTGCACAACAAACAAAAAATAAAACGAGGTGTTGCGGGATAAAATTGACAGGAAAATAAAATTACTCATAGGAAAAAAAAAAAAGACTCCTCTCACCTCGCATGATTAACATACGTTTGTTTCAAGGGCTAAATAAACAGCACCATTTCTCCCACTTTTTCTCTCCCACTTCTTTTTGGAGTCTTATCGAGTATGTCATCTGTTCCAGGTTATGTAAATTCTTAAACTTTGTTAATGATGAAATAAACAATTAAGTAATAAACAAAAAATAATCATTTTTGCAACAAAAATCCCTCCACGTCCATGAATTGGTAGATTATGATGCATCTGCCAAGCCATTTGCCACTCATCCTCGGATATCACAAAGCCCAATTCTTTCTTCTTTTGTTGTTTCACATACTCCGCATTGTCCTTGTTCAGTAAAATGATCTATAATACAGTTTTTATTAATGCTTTTGCCTTGCCAGAATTGTATGCATCAATAAATATCTGTATGATATGTGGCAATTCCAAATATCTGACACAAGGTATTAAAAGCACACAGCTCCCAACCTTAAACTATCTCGCATATGGAGATAATGCCAAAAAATGTCCATTGCCACCTAGTGTTTTACCCTGCCAAAATGCATTTGTGGGTCGCACCCATGAAAAAAGTGCCAAACTTTCTCGGCCTATGCCAAACAGCATTTTCCTTACAAATGTGGCGCCATTTAAGGGGAAATAGATAGGATTTCCAATGGTATAAGATTCATTGCCAAGAAGCATTGTTACAGCAAAGAAATATTCATAGGTTCATTGATAGGTCAGTGTTAAGTGGCTAAACAAACAAAAACAACATTCCTCTGAAAATGGCCGAGTACAAGGACTGGGCTGAGTGAAAAAGCAGCAATGTCCAGAGAAAAACTTTGCAAGACCTTCAGAAAGTCTGGAGAACTACTGTCTGATATATTCCATGCTGCTTAATCTCAATTTCAGATAAATATGGCCAAAGGGTACAAAGCGTACTAAACATCCATAAATATGAATATCGCGTTGTACGGCTTTTAAGAGTCAAGACCACATATGGCAAATTTCATGGCTCAACTCCTTGTGGTTTTGGGGTCCATAGATTAGAAAGGTAAAACCTCACGGACGCACGATATGATGACAATATCCTCCATCATTATTTGGCACAGGAGGATAAAAACTTTACCAAATACAAAAGAGCAAACAGGTCCCACAAGTTTGCCACTTCCACCTTCTGAGATCACTCTAAGCAAAAAACAGCACTAATCCAGCAACCCCACACACATCTCAAAGCCCAGTGGCCTAATGGCAAGAAACACTTGGTGCTGGAGCTATATATGCAGTTACGCAAACAAGTGGAAGACTGTTCAGCTGTGGCAATCAGGTGTGGGAGACCTGGAACAGAGGGAGGGAGAAAACAGCTCTCTTTCAGGAAGAGGCCAAAATGTCAGTGAATGTAACACATGCCTACTCAGAGTATGTGTGTCCCAAACTCCCCCTGGCTTAGGACTGGATAAATACAATTATATATGAGAAAAACAATTTAGGATGGTGTATGCCACACAATGAAGGCAGATGTTTCAATACTTTGTGTGGCCACTACATCAAAATCACTTAACAGCTCAGCTCAGTTCATGGGCACTAGCAAAGTGCCACACACTTTCTCACTGCACAATAGTACACTACCCAAGCTGCTCTGGTTGTTATACGCTGAGATAAAGTGAGAAGATGACCAGTTCCAACCTGCAGTATCATTAGCTGTGCCTTGTCTCCTTGTGTGTTGTGGCTGTCCTGGACTACTGCCAGATCATTATGGTCTGTCTGAGCACTTCCAGAGATTGACAAGGACATTCAACATTTTACAGCATCTGGCACCCACAAAAACAAAAGCTCTGGACGTGGTCCACTAGTCCAATTGGGAACATAACAAAAGACACTCACAAAACCGAGGAAATTCTCAGGAAGCCTGAAACGAGGCTCTTTCCTTTCCACATGTAAAATGGATGTACAAAAGTTTTGAAATGAAACAACAGCCATAAAATTCTCTTTGAATTCTCTTAGCGCGTGAAATTAAATAATATTTTGAGTGAGAAAAGGCACTTATGCTTAAATAATGCAATGCAGAGGCTTCTTTATCTGTCAAAAATCTTGGCCAGAAAAGGCTCAGTCAGCATCAGTATTGGATACATCAAAGTCACCATTTTGATCCCAGAATTATGATGTCTGTAACATGTTGACGTTTGCTTCAGACAAACACTGCACTGAGTTGACATTTTTACAGTAATATTATATGTGCAGAGCACAGTTATTTAGCCAAAAAAAACCATCCATATATGCCAAAGTCAAACCTTTAGTGGATGATGACTGCCATCAGTCTAATTGAAGCCACACTGTGATAAATAATGCATTTTGGTTTTCTGTCTGCAGTACTTTGGGAATGAAATATGAAAGCACTAAAATATTTCCTATGAACATAATGTGGGACTGATGCACGCGGAGTGTTATTGTAGAACCTTGGTGAAACAATTTGAGAATACAGTTTGTTATCACAATACTCTAGCACATTAGATTTCCCATGTGTCTTTTTCCCTCTCTCAACTGTAAATTTGATCAGACTCTGCTCAAAGCTTCTAATATCCTCCTACAGCATGCCAGAGGACAAACACACAAAAAACCCCGCTGCAACACTTACATGGTACATAGTGATGATAAGTTTATAAAATTGTGTTTGAATGGGCTCAAGAAAATTACACTAACTGTTTGAGTTTAGCCAGAGAGGTACAGTTGGGTTGGTAGATTCCATCTACTACTGTCCATCACTTTACCTGGCCCCGCAGAATTGAATAAGCAAGTTTACACCCACCTCTTTATTGTTACCCCCCGCCCTTCCCTAAAATGTGTCCTTCACAAACAAATCTAATCATAGCTTTGTACTTTGTGAAGGGCTGATTCTCCAGTATGAAAGTACACCCACTGTCATTATCAAATTTGAGCTGCAAGCAAAGATGGCAGAAATCAATTAAGCTCAACTACCTTCCAAATCCCCCCCCCCACCCCCCGCACACCTTTTAGCAGACTTTGATTAAATATTGTATAACGTGACCATATGATGTGTTGTCCAAGGCTGAGAGTCTACATGTGCGTGTTGTCAGATATTTGTTAAGTGTTGAAAGCTCCAGGGCAAACAGAACCTCTTGGCCCTCAGAGGGGTTGTAAAGTAATTAATCTAAGAATAGCTGGGGCAGTCCTGAGAAACTAGCCCCCGCATCTGACAAGGCTTTGATAGTGAGACAGACATCTGAAGATGTAAGCGAAATTCTTGTAGCCTTGGCAGGAAGAATGAGGAGATCAAAGTGGTCCGGCAATGTTACGACACAGCAGAGCCGAGCTTTTGTTTGCTCTAAACATGTTTATCTGATGAAGCCTGCCAGCCAATCTCAGAGTGTTGTCTTTCTAATCGCCTAATCCTTTCACAGCAGCCTCTGGCTCTCAGGGAAAAAGAAAATACTGAAAAATACTGAGGTCATCAACACTCTGTATGCAGAGGATGTTAGAGGTAATGTAGTTTATGTGCATAAATGTGCACTGATGTTTACTTGTAGTTGGGCAAAGATAAATGAAAGGTATGTTTAAATATTTGCATATCTTGTGAATACTTAAGTTGCTGATGAGAAACTGATGATGAAATAGTTTGCTTTAAGCTGTTCCTTCAAATAGGCACTTGCATTTAATCCAAATAAATCAGGTGAAAGCGATATAGCAGCAGACTAAAACCAATGCTCAATTTAAACACACCCACAACTTGATGTAGAAAATGGTAACATAAAAGCAAACTAGTGGGCTCCCAGAGGGTACAAACCGCTGCTAACGCCACTAGCCCACCGTCTATGATGTGAAATTCTGCAACCAAACACATCTGACATCTTACTAAATAAATATTTAATGGTTTCTTCCTTCGGCCACGCTCCACCTCCCCATTAAATTTTATCAAATTTCGCTGACCTGTAGTTTTAGAATTATCCTGTTAATTAAGACACACACACACACACACACACACATACAACAACAACAACAACAACAAACAACAACTTGAATGATATTCAGAGAGCCTCTGCCAAGGCCAATCTCTTATATGCAGCTCCAATAATATTGCATGGATTCTCCTTTTTCTAATGCTCAACCTCTCCACCAAGTTTCGTAAAATTTGGCCCGGTAGTTTCTGCATAACCTTGATAAGCAAACAGACACTGAGACTGCAGTGACCATCTGGCAACCGCTGGTCGCAATGGAAAATTGACCGGCTGTGAGCGGTTGCTGGCAGTCACTGTGAAATAAATTTATATGCCGTGCTGATATATTATACAATATTTCCTTATTATTACTCATGCATTTTTGGGGTTAGTTAAAAGTAAAACACTGATATATAATGATCAAGTGCTTTGACTCATTCATATTTTAGCATCAGTCACTCTATACTCTATTAAGACATCACTGCTACGCCCAACATTCAATATCATGACAGTATTGTTACGCTGATTCCAACAGTGTTGATATTGTAGCATGTGTGAGTAGCTTATTCTTGTATGTGTGAGAGAGGGAAGGAAGGCTCTGACATCTTCCCACATTAAAAAGGTGAGCCTGACAGAACTATTGAGCTGTGGCAGTAGGCAGTCCATGCTGGAACCTCTGAAGTGTTAGATAAAGACATAGCAGGAAGAAAAGCAGTGGTGAGATGCACCTTGTACAGGAAAGAAAAAGGCAGACAATACTGGATGAGATGCTCTGAGAGAGCAGAGATATATTTTAAGTGTTTGGGATTAGGTCTCTAGTGTGTGCTTGGAGCACCATGGCTTCACTGCCGTCCATACATCCACCGGCACTGCATTAACTCGCCGTCTTTTTTCTATTTATTCCATTAAAACCACTGAGGAGGAGGAGGAGGAGAAGGAGGAAGGAAGATATGACCCAGTTTTATTTTCTCTAAAGAACAGCGGTAGCGCAACAGAGAGAGAAAAATGAAGTGAGAGAAGACGACAAAGAGGAGGAGTGGGGAGTAGTGGCCTGAATGAGAACGGAATGTAATGAGGGCTTCATTTACAAACATGGCTCTCCATCTTTTGGTCTCCTCACAATCAGTGTCAGTGTGGTCAAAGCAAAATATAAAGGCAATCTTTCCTATGAAAACTAGTTTGTTCAGTTTTTGCACACAATGTGAGCAAAATGGAGATTGGCAATTTGGCCAAACAATTTAAATTTTGTGATGGAGATTTATTTTTACTGCACTTGACCTGCATTGGTGACCATCTGTATAATTATAGACGATTCTTGTGTACAGAGACCTAATGAAATGGTCAAAGGGCTGTTTGATGATGAGAGCCACTAAACAGCCCTCAATCAGAGTATCAATATGCTGGTGTTTGACGTCAGGAACACCGAGGTACTGTAGGCAATTTCTTCAACAGAACAACATGCTAAAGGTTTTTGTAGGCTGCTTGTGTAAGCTGCTTTAGAGCAAAGAACATCTGTTTATGTCAGAGAGGAGATACTTGACTGAGAAGGGAAGGGGGCGATTTATCCAGTGTAACATAAATCGATGTTTAGTTGAGTCTCCAGAGAATCATGATCAGAGGGATTATCTTTAGTAAGGAGCTGCCAGCTGCATTTGCTAAATTTCTCAAAATTAAATGCAGTGGATGCGTGAAAACACGCAAAGAAAGTTAAACTACTATGACAATCCCCACTTTAAATCCCTGATGTGTTTTGCTCCACAATCAATAGGGATTTACCCCCCCCCCCCCCC
>JAVDPK010001828.1:27286-43501 GCA_034780415.1 Cichlasoma orientale | reverse complement strand
ACACACACACACACACACACACACACACACACACACACACACACACACACACACACACACACACACACACAGCAAGTCCATCTACAGCATGTCTTACCCACTTGGCTCAGAGTTATTGGACATCTAGAACCGAGGGGAAATAATTTCTCTAGCTCTACTCCTGTGACTTTGTAATTTAGTGCAAAGATTTCAAGATAAGAAAACAGAAATTAAAAGAGTGCAGTATCTTGGGCAGCTGTCATCTATCTCAAAAGGTTGGTTTGCTGACTGGCTGACTGAACACTTTGCCACTTGCTGCTTACCTTGCACTTAACTTAATCTGTCTCATTCACACCTTGCTGCTTGTATTGTAATAACTTCTAAGATTTAACTTGCATAAATATCTGCAGGGCTGCAAAGAACAGTTACTTTAAATATTAAATGACATAAAACATTCAAGATCCTTTCTACTTAGTTATGGTTGGATGAAGAGAAGACCCAAATGCAGAATGAAGAGGCAGGCAAAGTGAACGAAAGATGAGTCTATATTGGCAGTTACAAAAAAGAACAACCTAAAGATATACAAAGTCCAAAAAGGTAAAACAAAACACACAAGAGCACAAGGAATGAGAAGTAGACAAACAGAGGTCAAACAGACAATTAGACAACTGACAATATACACACACGGCTGATTAGACATAGGTGAAGACAAGTGGCACAGGTGAATCTAATAAATCAGGCACATATGGAGCCAGGACACAAGTGGAAACAAACCAGAGCATAAAGGGAGAAAATCTGGCACAGGAAAAACAGGTGACACCAGGAAAAGATGAACACAAGAAATAAAATTTAAACAGGAACCAAAACTCAACAAATATTTTACAACAAGCCATTAATATGACAGATAAATCAAAATATTTAATTTGCTATAATGAATTGCAATTAATACAACGTGTCACAGGCTAGAATAATCAAATATGTGGCATTTTTGCTGGTTGTCTTATTAAAATACCAATTATAAAATACTGCAACCAATCCGCTAATCAAATAATCTTTTCAGCTCTAAGAATTTTATACATGCAAGTATTTTAAGGGAAAATTTAAGAAGACTTTTAACAAAAAACCCTTAAACTTTGATTCATATGTATTATAGCTTACTTTTACTCAGGGCTGCGAGGCTGATAATTAGGAATTTAAAATAAATACATAAAAATAAATATTTTAGATCAAAAGATGATACCATATCTTCTTACCTTTTTCATCATTACCCACTGATCTATATACAGTGCCAATTTAAAAAAAATCTTCTGATTCATTAAATGAACAAATGCAACAATTATTCATAATGTCTGCAAGCAAGCTAAAGGCTTTACAGCAAGCAATGTTTCAAAAAAAGTTTGGTATCGCTGCCTTTTTCAGAGAACTTTCTGAGAGCAGTCACATGATGCATGGAGTGAAGAAGATTTTTGAGGAGGGTACTCTCATGTTCAAATCTTCCTTGTGGTGTGCACACTAATGATGCCTCTACTACGGGCAAGCAAGCTTCAGCACATTAGGAGGTACTAACAGCTTCACTTTAGTGTTCATTATTAAGCACTGTCCCTCTAACCAAAATGTCCAAGATATCACTACCAGAGAGTTTATATTGTCAGCTCATTTACCTCATTATTGTTGGCCAGATTATTTTTTACTACAAATTAGAAACATGTGCAAGCATGCTACAACATTAAAAGGTGATCGCTAAAACATGTAAACTAATACCAGAGTGAAAAGCAACACTGTTCACAGGACTGTATCAGTAAATAAAGGAGTGATGCCAAGATCGACAGAAAAAACTTTCCTTAGATTTTCTTGATTCAAACACTGTTTTGAGGTTGTAAACCCAACACTGAAAACATTTGAGTCTCTGCCTGTTTATAGCAGTCCATTTCTATCAGGCTTTGATTAGAAAGACAGAAACACATATTTAATAACTTGTTGGATTGAATGTATTTTAATCTATGTCTACCATTAGGTCCTCAAAACCAGCTGAATTCTAACTCACAAGCCAAAAAAGCATTACACAATAGGGTGTGCTGAAAAGCAGCTATACAATAAGGCGTATAGTAGTCTAAACCTAACTCTAAGTCTTGCCTC
Organism: Cichlasoma orientale; assembly: GCA_034780415.1. Classification (NCBI taxonomy): domain Eukaryota; kingdom Metazoa; phylum Chordata; class Actinopteri; order Cichliformes; family Cichlidae; genus Cichlasoma; species Cichlasoma orientale. The sequence goes on along the minus strand of JAVDPK010001828.1, from coordinate 41,386 downwards.
TAGGCTTTTCATTTCCCCATACAAACTTTAAAGGAGCCTCAAGGAGAGAGGGTGAATCTCAGACAAACTTGATGTGAGCTGGAGTGAAAGTGACACAGTGAGGTCAGTGTGTGCCCTGCAGTGTCACCTGTTCCCACCTGACAGACAAACTGGTACAAGCTCAGAAACCAGCTGCTGAGTCAGCTGGGAAGGGGGAGTAGTGAGATTTGACGCAGCAGACTGAAGTGACAGATCAAGTGATGGAAGCCAGATGAAGAGAAGGTAAAATAATGTTAAGCGTTTAGGGCAGGTGGAAAGGACATCAGAGAGGGAGAGAGCAGAGGGAACAAGTGAAGGCAGAAAAGTAGGGAGAGCAGCGCAGTGAAGGATAGTAGAAATTATTATCCAGTATATTGGACAGGAAAGGGTGACAGAAATGGAAAAGAAAAAGAAGATGACGTAATCGAGTAAGTGTTAACAGAGGAAAAACAAACCAACACATCAGCCCCAAGACACCTTACCTTGTTATGTCGGTGTCTGTCACATGTCGGAGGGTGTTTTTATACCACGAAAGAGTGTAATGTAATTAAAAACCAAGTTCACACCTTTGATGTTTTGTTTCTGATTTCTGATATCAAATTAAGCTCAGGAGCATCTTCGTCCCTGGGTTTAGCCTTCTTCTCCTTTACCATACTTTGCAGGTCAGAACTGTAATCGTGATCTGCCATACAATCATTTTTATACGCACAGTCAGAGTCTGACATTTAACCATTCAGCCCAGTGATGGTGTTTTGGCCAATCATAGTCGAGACTTCGACAGTGAAACAAACTGACAGTAGAAAGTCTCGCTAGCAAATAGTTTTTTTTTTCTTGCTTCCAGAATCCTATTTTCACATTGAAGGAAGATTTTTTTGATGTCACTGAAATAAAAAGACTCCTCTTAGCGGTGTGTGAAAAAAAAACAATAGGAAAGCATCGTTGGTGGGCTTGAAAGTGCGAGTATTTCAATTCCTTGCCACTTCACACAGATTTGTGCAGACTGTAAAATTTATTGAGATGCACATGTGAAAATAAAAACTATTATAGGATTTGTAGGAAGTATATGTATCTTTAACAAAAGGGGTGATAACATAGCAGTCAGTTTATACAATTCCACCTTATAAAATTATATCATTTAAATCCCCCAGTCATTATGTAGAGAGCCTTTTAAAAAGTTATTATTACTATTTTTTATATAAAAGGATCAATTAAGTGGTGTCCACACAGCAGGCATAGAGTGAGCAGAATGTTAGCAGGTGCACTGGCAGCTACACAGTATGTGTTTAGGCGCAACATTGAGCATAATGTCACATGCTCCTTTGAAACACTCAGAGTTCAATACACAATCACTGCAGCAACGCACATAAAATATGCCATAAAAATGTGCTGTGGGTTGTGTTTACAGCCAAATAGCATGAGTAAAACCCGAGCTGTTGCACAGCCTGTAAAGACAGCTGGATTTATTAAAATGCAAGCTTATCTGCATCTGTCAGACGTGTATGATGTGACTGACTTTAAAAAAAAAAAAAAAAAAAAGTGGACCCAGTATGAGACTTGGCCTAAATATGACTGATGTGCATCCATGGAAAAGACAGAGGAAAGCTGGAGCAATAACAGTGGGCATGTGGGCAACAACCTACACTCAGGTCCATGAGTGTTTGGACAATGGCACAATTTTTGTAATTGTGCCTCAGCGTGCCACCACAGCAGATTTTAAAATCATACAATCAAGATGTGGGGACTTTCATCTTAAATTCAAAGGGTTTCACAAAAACACTGCATTAACTATTTATGAATTACAGCCATATTCTTTTGGAAGGGTTTGTCTTGTGTTAGTACACCTCCTGGTAAGAACCTTCACAATGCAAGACTCATCTCAGGGCAGTCTTTTCATGCTGCTTAATAATGCATAGATGTTTTGTCACAGACCCATATTCAAAACAATCTGAAAAGTAGTGCAAACCGCGTGGTGGGGGTCAGTGATATGTAACTGGAAGCACAACAGATTAAAAACCCTGTCAGGTTCTCATCATGGCAGCAGTTCACTTGTACTCCAGAGAATATATATTGAAATTCAAGATCAATGCGAATTCAGTTGACAGCTTTGGATGTTCTCTTACAAGCCTTTGAATCTGTAAACCCTTTCTCAATTAAAAAAAAAGAAAAGAAAAAGAAATCACTTGTTTCAGCGGACCGTTTAGTAACTAAAGCAATTTATTTATCAGCTTAGCGTGCACAATATACTTCCATTATTCTTGACTGCTGTGGTGCACAAGCTATTCATCTGAATACAATCAGAAAAAGAAGAAAAACAAGTTTGCAGCAGGTCACGTTCTGCAGAGGCTCAGAAATAGCACAAACATCTCTAGCAGATATCATTTTAAGCTTATATGGATGCAACGAAGAAGTCACTTCCTTGGTCTTATAAATTATTGACTGTGCCGCCTTGAGGGGAAATGGGTTTGAATGGGGAAATAAACAAAACAGCTGCAATAGCTGGGGACTGTGCTAAAGGGAGACCTCATTGTCTCTTTAAGTGTTTGGTGAGATTGAAACACAACCACCAGTAATGAGCAGGACCAGGTTTTCATAGGTGGCCCCATTTATTTGATGAGGAATAGGAAACTCATTGGAAATTAAATGAAATGGTGCCTCGGGATTGCTTTTATGTAAACATATAAGCAGGTCCTGTAACCAGCAGCAGAAGACCACACCAGGTGCCACCCCTGTCAGCTAAGAATCGGAAACTTAGGCTAAACTCACATCAACATTGGACAACAGAAGATTGGAAAAATGTTGCCTGTCTGATAAGCCTCAATTTCTGCTGTGATATTTGAATGGTGGGATCAGAATTTGGCATAAACAACATGAAAGCATGGCTCTACCCTGCCTTGTATCAACGGTTCAGGCTAATGGTGGTAGTGTGGTGGTGTGAACAAAATGTTTCATCAATGTGGCATCACAATATGATTAATCAGTATCTTTTGTGATTTATTTGAGCAAACACATTGACACTGTTATAAAGGAGGAACATAAGGACTTGACTGAGCTGAGGACGAATCAATCATATCCACAGATTTCTGTTTGTCATGACTTGCTAGACATGGACCCAAATACAGACTCACCAGCCTGGCTGAATAAACTGAAGATGCATCTTTATTTAGAATTTGGACACCGGGCAGGCAGAATAAACAGACACTTGAGGAATTAAATATAAACATAACTATAGCCATGAACTAGACTGTGAAATTAAAACCATTAAGAAAACAACCAGGAATAAATGTTACAAGAAAAAAAACTCCAACACAACAAGCTCAGAGTCCATGATAACAGATGCTTTCTGCACTGATCAAACTGATGTCAAGTTTCTGACTGACTAGAGAGAGTGAGAGAGAGAGTGAAAGCAAGCATATTTCAAAATGCAGAGTTGAGTTTTCATTATTTATTTCAGCCTCAGTAGCCAGTGAGGAAGATGAGCTCTGTTTGTTTTTGTTTGTGGGAAAGTTTTTAGCCCTTCATTTCCCCCACTGGAACCTAGTTGTTGTTCTTAGAAACACATTAAAAGAAAAAAAAAATGAGTCATTAAAGCCACAAGCTGTGCTTTCAGTCTTCAGGGAGGGACAACTTTTATAGAAAGGGAATAACAACAGAGGCTCGATTAAAAACAAAAAGCTATCTTATCTCTGCTTCTATGAAATGAACATTTTGGCCGTCTTTACTATATTTTCATTTGTGGGAGAGTTTGTAGGTATATTGCATATTAATATAGCAGCTTCCTTGTTATATCCAAGCCTACACACTGCACCTTTCAGAACTCTCCGGCCATTTGATCTACATTCTGGACAAGTGACAACCAAGATATGGATATTCTAAAATATTAGTAAAAACAAGACTTTCATGGAAACAAATGCACTAGAAGCTGCAACTGGTCCATGCCTCCGATTTTTAACTGCATGGCTGTCAGATTTTACCTGATCTTCACACTATAATCACATTTTTGTGAATTTTAATCAGTTAAATTGCACCATTTGCAGAAAGATAATTTATCATTCCTTGGAGAAAATTTTATTCAATTGACTAACGTCATGACGTGCCATTCTGCAAGGGGGCTCAATCAATGCTGGATCAATGTCCAAGTAAAAAGCAGAACTTGGAGGAGGCCTAAGGAGCTCATTCCTTCTCATTTGTGGCTACCAATACTGGATTTCTGAACTGAAAATACCAATATGCCCACATTTATGTGTTTCACAAACTCATGTGATGTATGCTGTTACATGTAGTGCAGACAGTCCTGAGAGTACTGGAAACAGAGTCAGAGCCACTCTGCAGGACAGCGTGACGACACTTTGTGACGGAAATATTTCTGAATAATAATCCAAGTATAATTATCTACAGTATATTCTGTTAAACAAAACTAAAGAAAAGAAATGATTAATGGATGACAAATAATAGGCTAATATTTGCCAATCACTGATCCAGCTACAGTTCTAAAATTAGCCCTTTTTTTTTTGTCTGCATTGCATTATCTAATCTTTCTTCCCCCAGAAATCTCTCTTTTGTGGATCTTTTTGGTGTCCATAGAATTAACTGCACAATTAAGAAGAGCAGTGCTCACTTCTGGAGAATATTTTTGTCAACTGGAAGGCAAAACTGTGTTGTAATAATTCTTGAATAAAAGAAAAGCAATGAGCGCAGTGGTGTGAAAAATCTACAAACTTCAAAACTGTACGGCAAATATGACACAAATCCTTCAGACACATCAACATTATTGTATGATTTCATCACCTGCCAGTAAATAGAAACTACCCCGGACGATTACTTTAAATATGTTTTTGGTATGTGTATTCTGCCAATTGTCAACATCAACACAGATGCCAGTCTGGAGTAGCTAACGGTAATACTGGCCATTGTCTCCATCTGCCTGGTCAACTGGTACAGATATTTAATGTATGTAAAGGATTACATTGATTACATTGAAAAGGCACAAACAAACAGTACGTTGTGATCTGTAGTAACTTAATCTTGGGATCAGCATCTGCCTCAGGCTCCCGGGTCTGTATTGTGCATTTAACTTGAACAAATCTGGTTGGAGGTAATTTAAAACCTCGTGTTAAATGAATTTCTCTGTAAACACTGAAACTCCGTGACTGAGACAGACACTGATATGTGCAGTTGGGTATGTCGACCATGCTGTTACACTAGCTCAGCAGGCGATGACTGTGCTCTGAAGAGATGTGTAGTGAGTACTCCCCGGGGACAGGGGAACACTAATCTGAATGATTGAAAGACATAAGAAAGAGGACAAAAGCGGAGAGTCGGAAGGTTGGTGAAATGGTGAAGAAACAGAAATAGGGATAAAAAACAGAGACAGAAGGACAGAAGAGACAGGTTCAGGGGGTAGAGGAGAAAGTGTAAAAAAAAGTGGGATGTAATCCATGATCCGAATGGAGGGAGGCTTGCTCTTGGGAGTAGAAGGGTTTGGGGCTCTCAGACGGCCATGCTGGGTAAAAATAGCCCGGAGAAGCAGGGCAGGACTCCTCTATGATGAATAATACACAGATGAGGAGGGAGGAGGAGTGGAGTGTGGAGAGGAGGGGGCCCTGGTTGGCTTAGATAATAATATAATTAATTACAGGAATTGTGCTTTCCTCGCTACCCCATCTAGTCTTTACAAAGACAAATGACGCTAAGTCTTTTATATTAATTATTTATATTACTTGTTTATATTACAGAATGTCAATATTTGAAGGTTGCAGATAAGTCAAAACATGCCATAACTCATGTGAGACCACAGATCAGAGAGCATTACAAAACCATTTGGGTTTTAGAGAAGTGAGAGGAGAAATGTGAGGCTTTTATCCCCACTATATCCATGGAGACACAGGGATATGCAGTAAGCTCTTTCTCTGAATCAAATATTCACACAGGGGAGAAATGCACTGTATAACACGGATCCCCCATGGATCTGCCTAAGACACTTTGTACCACGCATCAATACAGGTACATTTCATTCTATAAATTCAACAGGCAGCAACCTTCGAATTTCATTTTCTTCCGGTGAAAAGCTTGAAGTAACCTCAGACCTCTATACGCATTAGCTAATATTACCACACGGTCATAATCTAGATGAGGATGTTCCAGACAAAGAAATATATAATAGAGTCTGCTTCACAATCCTGAATGAGTTACAGACATAGATGCAAGAAGAGAGTAAATATAAGATTTTTTGTGTTTGAAGCTCTTCTTCTACCATCAAACTCACACTTAAAATCCTCGCAACCTGAGTGTGAATAGGCAGATTCTGCTAAAGCACAGCAAAAAAAAAAAGAAAAAAAAAGAAAGAAAAAAAAAAAGTCACTCCACAAATTGGGGAACCTAATCAATCTGTCATATTCCACAATGACACAGTTCCTTATTGAATACTAGCAGCAACAGCAGCGGTGCATTGTTTGAGCCTTACTTGTGGAAAATTGATTGCCACAAGCATTATGTTGCTGAATGAGTTTGTTTACCCTGTTCAGTTTACAAAAATGATGGGGGAGATGTTGCAGCCACTCAGTTCTAAACTAATCACCCTGTCTCTTGATAACACAACAAAACAATGATGAATTTCTCTCAGTCAAAAGGTAGACAAATCATGCTGTTCGCTGTTAGACAATCTCGCAAGATTGGCCATAATGCCCTGCTAATTGCCAATTCAGCTCTTTGGGGCGGAGAACTTTTACAACTATTATGTGTCTGTACATATCCACAAATGTGGTGCACAGTTATCGTAATCTCTTTAATAAAATCAGAGACTATTAAATGGACACTGAATGCATGCTGGTCTCTTGTGATGCTCTTGAGGAGCATCATGATATAGATTATGAAGCAGGTCAAAATGGGCAAAATCCATTTATGAACTAGCTGCTTTGTTGCTAAATCATCAGTTTTTCTTCTTTTCTTATTCTCTGAAACATTTTTATGGCTTACATAAACTTCAAAGGCTTGGACAGAACCTCTTCTATGCGTGTGCATGAATGTGCATGTAACCCTTGTGAATATGCGTGTAAGAGGGGAGGGAGAAGATGTTGAAGTGGTGCAGATCTAAAACCAGGGGCTAAAAATACACTCAAAGTGCTTGCAAAATGAAACCAGCATTCAAATATTTAAATGACAATGCTGGTGTGACACTGAACCCTTTTAGCAGATTTATCAACTCAAGTAGAAAGAATATAGGGAGCTAAAGTTAAAAGTTTAAACCAGTGAATAAATCAGCAGAGAGATATTCAAGTGCTTTGAATTTTAAAAAGCTATTTATTTGAAGTTCTGTTTAGTGGACCATGCCCTGTACAGAAAAACATCATTACACAAATATATGAAGCTTGTTTATCAAATCAGCTACAAGATGATGCTACCAGCTCTGCAGTTGCTTTTGCGGGCACAACAGGAAGGGAGTGGTGTCAAAAGAACTCGAGTTTTCAAAATGGGTGCTGGTGTTTATTTCTGACTCAAGTAAGGCTACATTCTACACCCTACCATGAAGTAACTGCTTAAAGTCTCAAAAGCATGCTGTTCAAGAGGGACAGATGTGTGAAGCAGGGATGCACCACTTCAGTATTTGGATCGGATAACACTCTGATCCTGATTTGAAATGCTATATTGAGGACAATAAGACCAAGACCAAGACCAAAACCCAAGGTCTCTCTATATGGAGTTTACATGTGCTCCCTGTACCTGTAGAGTTTTCTCTAGCTTCCTCTTATTCTCCAAAGGCATGCATGTTAGGTTAATTGGTTATTAACTGGCCATGAATATGAGGTAGATTGGTAGCTAGCATGAGAGCTAATGACCACACTTTCTCCCTTTCCCTCTCTCTCTTGCTCACTCTTACTGTCATGTTTGGTGTAGCATTTATTTGAAAGTTTTACAACATAAGGTGCTGTTGATAACTCCATTTCATTTCATCTGTCTTTTATCAGCCACTCAACATGCAATGTGTGTGTGAGGAGCAATAAAAGGAGAGAGGCGAGGCAAGTGTGAATGTAAATAGTGGTATGCAGAAGCCTAATGACTCTCACACTGAGCACAAATGAGCATAATGCAAATAAATTAGGTGACTAACAGTACTTTTTTCCTACAATTTATTTGGTTAAGTTAAGAAAGCAATGTTTAGGTTGAGTCTGATATTTCCTTAAACATAAAAAAAAAATTCCCAGTCTCTTCCTTCCTCAGTTCATTAATTTAACACTGGTATCAGTTTGGCAGATCCCTAAAGCCAAGGTATGGAAAAAGTTGGATTGGTGAGTCACTACTTCTAAAAAGTGTGTGTGAGACATGCACACTTCCATGTAAATTGGTGTAACAATATACAAGAAATGAATGTGCGTTACTGTTCATATTGAAGTGCACTGAAAGTTAGGAAATCATAACAGAGTTTTACAATCTTTATATGCTGTGCATGTTTATATTATAAGCTCAATAGATAGAGTGAAGATTTGGAAAATTAAATCTCAGAAGAGAAATAAAAGCCCTATTCTGTGCCTGAGACCCCTGCACCTGTCCCTGTTCCCAGGGTGGTAAGATCCCAGCCTGTCCCTGCACCTGTACATGTTCCATGGGTGAGGACGGCCAGGCCACAGCCTCAGCTTCAGCCTCTGGAATCATCCCTACTGGGCCCTGATGAGGTGCCCCAGTCAAGAGAGGAGCAGCCCCAGCGGGCGGAGGAGATGGTGGGGGCTCTGTTCATCATGAGTATCTTGTGCCTGAGCTAGAGATGCCACAGCTGTGAGCCTTGCACAGCCCAGTGGTCACAGGAGACAACTGTGAGCCTTGTGCAGCCCGAACCAGTGCTGCCAGAGGTAGCTGAGCAGCCTCTGCAACACGTGTATCTGAGGAGTCTGTGCATCCTACTTGGCTGCCCCAGCATTCTGAGGGTCCCAACAATCCCAAGGGTCCTGACTGTGTGCCCTACCAAGCTACAACCAGCCCCAGACGCCGAGTTCTGAGAATCCTGTTTGTCCTCAGAATGTGTGGCCAAAATCCCAATCATCGGAGAAGACTGCATGTCCTACTGACTAGTGCCAGTCAAAGAATCCTGAGCTTTCTTCGCAGCCCTTTGAGTCTCCAGCTGCCTGAAGCCAGCTGCTTGTGGCTCCATGAGCTAGCTCCCCAAGCCACTTGTGGCTCTCAGCCGTGGGTCTCAGCCACTGATGCTGACCTCCAGCTCAGCCACCAGAGTTGTCCCGTCACCTCCATTGACTCCGACTTCTAGAGGGTCTCTGTTGCTGACCACCCGGCCAGCCCCCTGAGCGGTGCTTTGTCGTGTTCTCCCTAATGTCATCTGCTCTCCAGTGCAGTGAGCTTTTGTTTCTTATTTTGTATTCCTGGCTTCTGTCCAGCCCCGTTTACTTTTCCATTTATTGTTATTTTGGATGACTCTAGCAATAAAACTGAAGTCAAACTCCTGTTTCTCAAGTCCTGCCTCTGGGGTCCTATTCCTGCCTGCCACACAGCAGTGTGTGACAGTCAGATCCTACGCTGGTCCAGTGGGTCCTGGGTTGCTCCTGGTGCACAACACCATACTCTCGCCTCATGTGGCGAGAGTATGCAGGCAGTTCCCAGAGGATGAAGGAATTGATACCATTGACTGGCCTCCACGCTCGCCTGAACTAAATCCAATAGAACACCTCTGGGACATTACATTTCAGCCCATCTGACGCAGCCAGATTGCACCTCAGACTGTCCAGGAGCTCAGTGATGCCCTGGTCCAGATCTGGGAGGAGAGCCATCAGGACACCATCCGTCGCCTCATTAGGAGCATGTCCCAACACTGTCAGGCATGCATACAAGCATATGGGGGCCATACAAACTACTGAGTACTATTCTGAATTGCTGCAATGAAATTTCTGCAAAATGGATTAGCCTGCTGCATCAATTTTTCACTTTGATTTTCGGGGTGTCTTTGAATTCAGCCCTCTGTAGGTTGATAAATTTCATTTCCATCAAAAGATGTGACATCCATTTGTTCCCAATTAGCTCTAACATTTTTCCCTAAATTTTTATATATATATATATATATATATATATATATATATATATTTTTTTTTTTTCATTCAATGAGGAACAAATAACAAATTTTGTTAAAAGTTAGACAAATGCATGTTTTTTTTTAAAGTCAGGTTATGTATAAATAATAGTTGAATACAATCTAAAAACTGACCAAATTAATTGGGATTATTATTTAGTTTTTATTTTAATCATAATCCTCATGTAGCAGTGGTCAGTACAACTTCTAAAATATAACCAACTTACATGAATTTCTGAGTTTGACATGAGATTCTGAGGTTTTACAGGAACTTTGTCTGTTTAAGTGTGCCAAAGAGTAAATCTGTGATTATGCTTGGTTATGGAAAGTGTTCCAATAACATTATTAATTGTGTAGTAAAATTATTTGTGGTGATAAATTCTCCAGTGTATGAAACTCCTCCAGTTCATTGCGAGATAAACTTTCTAAATTGTCACTGTGTTTGTTTTTGTCATATTTAACTACATATATGTTAGTTTTGGATTGTTTGATGTATTAAACGTGACATTTCCAGATGAAACACTACTTTAAATAAATGACATTTTCTTTCAATTTTTTTTTTTAAAAACTTATAAAATAAATGTCATTTTAACTGTCATAGTACCTTAACCTTCCAGGCCTGGCTGTAACAAAGCATTCTATACTGAGTATTTTAATTCTGCCTTGAAGTCCTCTTTTTCTGTGCCTAATCAATAGACATGTTTTCCTGCACTATTTCTAAAAAGGACCCTGACGATCACATTTAATCAGACTACACACTGAATAGGACACAAGCCCAAATTTAAAAGCCCACTGCACAATGGAACAGTGCAAAATAAAAATATGGATTTTTTTTAGGATTTATAATAAAAACAGTATACTGATATTTTGTGACAACATCTGTTCTGTCATTTATTTGCCTTGAACTCCTCAGCATTAATAAGGCTGTGCAGTATAATGTAAAATGTAAATGAAACTAGCGCAACACATGCTTATTTTAAATGTCTGCCAGACTGACAATGTACGCTGCACCAGAAACATCTGTCAGAATGAACAAAACTGCTGGTTAATCTGGCACTCTGTGAGAGATTTTGACGCTGGTGGCTCAGATGCCAGCCCTGTGTCCCAAACAAGGGATTGTGAGTTCAGTATCCAGCGAGCAAAGGAGTAGCTGATTGTAGTGCCATATTAGCTGACCCCAGATGTGTACTGAACATCAAATCCTCTGCAGTAATTCCAAACGCTGCTCCAAATACCAATCGAGGGCTGCTGGTTGCCATGGCAACGGCACTCCTGTCCAATATAGCAAGTAGCAGGTCTGCCAGTCTCTCTCTCTCTCTCTCCTAGTCTTGCTTGCCATTTTATCTCTGCGTTTTGTGTGTAAATGGCACAGCATACCGTTTGTTGCCATATTTGCTTTATTTTGGTCGTAGTTAGACTGGGCCCATGCTGGTATCCAACATTTATGGATCATGCCTTTAATGTGCTGTAAGTAGGAGCTGAGAGATTTTTGTTTTGTTTTTTCACTGGGAGTGACCAGGATGGACAGGATTAGAAATGAGAAAGGAAGTTTATCCACTGTGGCGACCCCTAAAGGGAGCAGCCGAAGAAGTTTTGTTTTTCTTCGCCTGATGGCTCTGATGGTGGTTGGTGTGAGCACACACGATGAAACATTAGCATTTGACTTTCAACCCAATTTTTCAAGCGGGTTTTAAGAGTAATCTGACATCTTTGGACAGTCTTTACATGGAGCATGATCCGATTTTCATCTGAGGAGAAATGTGAGTTCAGCTGCAGTTGCTCTCTGGTTACTCAGAAAATGCATGTCAGTCACTGACTAAATATACAGAATGAAACAGACTTCCATGTATTTCTTCTTATTTTGCATTCACATGGTTTAAGGCCTAATTTTTCTGTCTGTTGAAAAACATCCTTCTATATATAATTGACCAAATGGTCCTTGCCTATTTATGCTGGTGTCTCATCCATTCGCCAGACTGCCCTTTTCCACTTGGCTGCCTGGCTGCTCATGTGCCAGGCTGTGGTGCCCACTGCCAGAGCTTTGCCCTCTTCCAGTCCAGTGCTCCTCCTCTGCCTTATGCCGCCTTCACCATGCATGCTCCTCTCACCTCACCTGTCTGACAGTTAAGGCCTCAAGCAATCCACACCGCAATGCAAACGTACTCAAAGGAAACTCAAAGTTCAATAGAAAATTTGAAGTGATGAGAGAGGCAGCTGTTTTAATTTTGGGTTTTTTTTGTTCTGAAGTGTATCAGTTTGCTGTATTATGCTTCATGGTTTAGTTTTTACTTCATTTATGAGTGTCACTTGCATTTTCCCCCATACTATATAGTATGACTAACCTGACATGCCAGATGGTTGGAAACACAGAGCCATCTGGAAAGCTGTCCTATGAAACTCTTTGGAAAAAAGGAAGCCACATTCAAAAATACTTGACAGATGACTGGATAACTATTTGTCTATGATCACTCCCAAAACAGGCCAGAATCTTCGACCTTATTGGCCCTGAGCAAATCTCGTGAGACTTTGCAGATTAGTACTATAATTGCACAGGATCTGTAATTAGCTATATAGTCCTTTATTATTACAGGTGCACACATTTACAGAGGAACATAACCTTTTGTCTCAAATGATGATTTAATTCTAAAAGTGCACAACTTAAGGTGAACAATAATTAAATGTGCAACACCAGTAAAATTTTAAACTGCACTGAACAAAAAAAAAAAAAAAAAAATCGGACTTTTTGTAGAAAGTTACTGATAAAAACCTCATTAAATGTTTGATTAACCCAATATTACATTTTGCAAATGTGCACCCAAAAAAAAAAAAAAAAAAACCACTGCAGGTGCTCATAGTTACATTTGTAAATAACTCTCAAAATTAATAACACTGAGGCATTAAAAATAATCAGGATTTTTTTTATGAGCAAAAAAATATTTATGGGGCACCAGGGTGGTCAGCGGTTGAGCGGGTGACCACATATGCCGCGTGGCGGTGCAGACGGGGCAGGCTTGAGTCCCGACCTAGTCGCCATTGCGTGTCTTCCCCCATCTCTCCTCCTGCTTTCCTGTCTCTCTCCACTGCAAAACATTATCAAATAAAGCCGCAAAAAAACAAAAAATATATTTTTATTTATTTATTTATTATGTGCCACACCAGATTCACATGGAGGCAAGCCCATTACAATGTATACCAGCATTCAAGATTTAGCCAAAAGGCGCTTTAAGGTTAAGTAAATACGTTTGTACAGCCTAAAACTGATGTGATTCTGAAGCATAGTGAGCACAGAATAACAACAAAATACATGTAAATCTACTGTAGTTTTACTTTACTGTGTTGTTTACCAAGCTACATGAGACTTTAGGTTTTGCCTGAAGAATTACCATGGTAATATTGGTAATGTTCATTGCATGTTGTGGAAAGTGTGTTGATTAAACACCAGCCCTAGGTCATGCTTAAAAACAACAACGCTGGACGAATGTTTCAAAGCTCTGACTTAGATCACCCAGACCACTGGGAATATCTGGCCAAGAAAACACAACCATGTCTTAATCTGCTTTCACAGCTAAGCATATTTAGCCAACAGGATTACAAGCATGACCATCACAGCATGCACGTGTCAGCAGAGAATATCAAATCAATGTTTGGCAAATGCATAAGCTTCTTATAGCTCCACAAGGGAGAAGCACATACCAAATTATTTTGAGGTATGACGACTGGTGACCGAGTTAGAAGAATATACTTTCAAAGATGTTAACAGCTCAGTAATTACTGGGTCTATTTATTCTTCCATCACTTAACTTGTGTTTGTTGAGGAGTGATAGATAGCCTGAGGAGCAGAGGACGAAGAGTTTGAATTTTTGAATTTACTGTACAAAGAACCTGAATATTTAACTAGCAAGTATTAATTACACAATGCAATATTCTGGGTAGCAGCCAACTGTTTAAAAAACGTGAGCTTGTAAAAACATACTGAACAGGTAAGGAATGAAAAAAACTGTTAAAAAGTAATTTGG
>JAVDPK010001828.1:0-24044 GCA_034780415.1 Cichlasoma orientale | reverse complement strand
AATATTAAAAAAAAACAAAAAAAAAAAAAAAAAAAAAAAAAGAGAGAGAGAGAGAGAGAGAGAGAGAGAGAGAGAGAGAGAGAGAGAGAGAGAGAGAGAGAGGGAGAGGGAGAGAGAGGGAGTCTTGTCCCCATGCTGAGAGATACTTTTCACATTAAAAAAGAAAAATTTGATCTGAGTCCCTAAAATGAGAACCAGATACCTACCAAATAAATATCTGAATAGGTGAATATTTGGATACAGCCCAATCAAACAGGTTCACAGGGTTTTGGACAGTGACAGTTTTTGTAGGTTTTTTTCTGTACATCACCACAGTGGATTGTGATGCACTTTAATAGAAAGGAAAAAAAATATGCACAATTAAATTGATCATTTGCTTTAAAAATAAATCCATTTTTATTGTCCTTTGTATAGTGGCTCTATAGTGTAGTGGTTTACACATTCACCTCACATTTGATCCTTTGGGAGTCAGGAAGGGTATCTAGCATTAAAATTTAAAAAAAAAAAATTGCCAAATCAAACGGCTATCTGCGGAGCTACCTGCTGCAACTACCTCTCGTGAATAAGAGAGCAAGAAAAAAAAGTAGCTTCTTATTGACCTTTGTATCTGTATCACCTGAGAGGGGGAGATCTGCACAACTTAGAATTTAATGATCCTGCATAATGTACAGGCAATATACATTATTTCATCCAACAAAAACCTTTAGAAGACAAAATGTGCACACAGCTATATCATGATCTTGCATCACTGTTAGACCAGAAAGATTATGATGTCATATTTAAATTTCAAATTCCAGCCTCTGAATATTCACCTTTCAACAAAGACAGGATATCTGACTAATTCACAAGAAGAAACAAGACAACACTTAGTGTACAACAGTTCAACTCTATATTGTCCTCTTCAATAGTGAATAACTCTTTGTTATTAGTCTCTAGCACGTTACAGTCTGCACATGTCACGTGTCATCCAGCCTAAGCACATAATCTGGGAGACAAGCCATTATGGTCTTCAGGGAAAACAAGCTCTGACCTTTCAAGTATTTGTGTGGCCATGTCATCACGCTTCTTATGTGAAGTGCACAGGAATCCCCACAATCTCCTCCCACTCATACACATGGTGAGTTAATACAGCCATACACACAGATTGAGTGTGAGGGAGCGAGACACAACCAACCCCCAATCATGCAATTCCTTTCATTAATAAACTATGCCTGTGCCTGGAGAAGAGTTCAAGCATGAAAGACAAAGCATTACATAACACATGCATGGAATTCTAAATTCACATGCTTGGCTGTGGGTTTTCACAAGTGGGAGTGTCAGCCTTAAATAGCTTGGATTATAATGAGACATGGTTCACAGTGAGTTTGCCTCGTCCACTCCTTCATGCCTCTGTGGCAGGGGTGGGCTAATGGGATGCTAAATGGCCTAAAAAAGTGAGAAACAAACAGGCAAGTCACAAGCATACATGCCATACCAATTTTTTTTGTCTTTCTGTTAAAAATAAGAATTTTATATATATATATATTTTTTTAATTGATTATCCTAAGAACAACTGCATATGTAGCCATGTGGCGTAATCAAACCTTTCCATCATATATACACACCTCTACAGATATAAATGTGTATCTGGATAGTACCTTTTTTTTTTTTACCTGTACAAAGCCACTGTAGTTCATTGCATACATTGACATGCTGCTGCAAATACTTAACAGAACCCACAGCTGAAAAAAAGTTACTTTTTTATTTCTGTTACTTGTTGAAATATATTCCCAGCTATTTATAGATTTATCTCAGAGTTCTACAAAAAAAAAACAAAAAAAAAAAACAAGCATGGTACAAACTGGACAAAGCTCAAAGTACTGTGAAACAGACTAAAACATTATTGTATTGTTATTTTTAACAGTACTGGTATTTTCTTATGACATACCACCTTGACAGTAAATTTTGGTGGCATATTCCTGTATACCTGTTATACATGAATGAATAAATCCAATAACCACATATATGTTTGTTTTTTTTCAGCCCCACTTGTACTGTTCAATTTTGTATCAGTGCCATATAATTGGCAACTTACTCAAACTTTATTAATCTATTCAAATATTCTACTGTGGTATTTTGTTAATCCTAATCAACATCAAAATTCAGTGTAGCAGCATATGTAATGACAGTGTCTAAAATTACCTGTAGATAGAACAAATCCAGCAGCCACATGTATATTTTTAATGACTGATTATATATTAATTTATTGTTAATTCAAATAAAACTCTACTAGTCTTGATCTCAAAATTCTTCTCAATATATCAAGTATTCAACATTTCACAGAATAAAGGTCGGGGCATATACTGTACTTGTCAAACTGACACAGAAGATGAAATCACCACCAAGATGAAACCACTCATGTTTTGTTGGGTTTTTTTAAACATGGATAGTTTGTTACAAACATAACTTACTTTCAAATCCTCGAATGCTTTCCAAAAATAAATAGTTTATTTAATTTTTCATGACTGTGATGAAAACTTCTATACTGTAATCAATAATTGGCATAGTCAACATCATATTTGATATTGATATTTGATTTTTTTTGGTTCAAATTTGGACCAGTTCAGATACTATTGATGAGCCCAGCTGTTCTTAAAACTACAGAATACATAACATTTACTTAAATGTTTTCTAAATTTCTAGATATTTTGTGTTATATTGGTCGTGTTGTCTTATCAGTAAACACTGTATGATACATCACAGCAATAAAATTATGCTCAACATTTCTTCACAAACATCTTTTCAGTTGTGAAAATACCTGACCTGTTGTTCTGTGTATGTGCACTGTTTTGTAGCTGGAACATCGATCTAAGAATACATGATACCAGAGATTAATTCCTTTTCAAATATATTTAATGAGCACCAAAATAAACTGGTTGACGCTGAGATGCGATGCCAGTCGCAAACTGCTGCTGTTTCATGCCCAGTTTTATTTATGCAGGTGTGACAGATGACACAAACAGTGAATCTTACAAATAAATTGCTGTCCCGAGATCTATGAAGTATCTTTATCCCCAGAAATCAGAGTGCAATCCATCATGAAAATAGGAAAGGTGGTTGCCTTGCAACCATGTGAGAAGTACACAGCTTCTGAAGGCTGCAGTGTGTGCATATGGAAATGTGCAAGTCTTCTGAGCTAGAATGAGGGCAAAGGATTGTGTTTTTGCCATTTTAAAAATCTTTTGCAGCTTTTTGATATGGAAATAGTTGAGGCTGCTGTTCAGCTCATTCTCAAGGCTTTGTCTCTCGCTCTCTGGATTAGCCTTGAGAGAGTAAAAAAGTGAAAAAGATGGAAAATTGGGGCTAAAATAGAAGAACAAATTAGAAAGTATGTGTCTTTGCCATCTCTCTATATGTGTGTGTTTGTGTGCATGTGTGAGGAAGAGCGAGAGAGACAGAGTGAGGGAGTAAGAGGGAGCGAAAGAGAGACCTCGTTTGCCAAGGCTGTTGTGTTTCCAAAGTGGTGGTGGAGCCACTGCAATGCACCAAAACCAAGGGGAGAGAGAGTGTGGGGGTGGAAAAGAAAGATGGAGAGAGGAGAGGGAGACAGTAATACAGAGACGGGGTAACAGCAGTGGCAAAAAAGAAAAGGAAGAAAACAAAGACATTACCAAGAGGGAGAACGAGAACAAGTAGTATCACATATGAATGAAGAAAGCATAAGCAGACTTGGAGTGTGACTAAGTGTGCCTGAGTGTGCATGAGAGCGAGAGCGAGAGAGAGAGAGATCCATCTAGCTTTAGCTCACACTTGTGACGATTGGGGTGGGAGGTAAAGATAGGTGGGAATGGCTAATGTCAGAATTTTACTTTTCCTTTCACCTTCACAAAGGCAACCAACGCACATCTGTACACACTTTGACTGAACACACAAAATGCAAACAGCACAGCCTATCACTCTCGACACACACCATTAACAAAGCAAGCCAACCAAACATCCATTCACACACTAGCGATTTCTGCCATGAATTCAGCAGGCCAGACGGGCAAAGTGTCCTCAAGCTGAATGAACATAATGCAAGGAGAGGGAGAGAGAAAGAGAAAGAGAGGTGTCAGGTAGAAAAAGGATTTAAACACAGGTGAAAAATAGGCATGTGAGAAACTCCTCCTTAAAAATGATTGAAAGCAGGCTTCAACTACCCATCAGGTGGACTTGTGGTAAAGATAGATCATGCACACAGCAGAGCTGTAATGTCTACAGTTTACCTGGCTGACAACAAGCACATGGAGAAGAAACAAATGACTGTGGAACGAGAAGATCATAGTGTGCTTTTCTGAAATACTCATCGCTACAGCAACTCCAGAAGCGCTCTGCTTTTGGTAGGCAGACAGAGCGAAGGTCACAGAGACATGAAAACAGACGGGGAGAACGAGAGCAAATGGCAGAAAAGGGAAGAAAGAGAGGATTGAGTTGTCATGACTCAGTCCATTCTTTGAGCAACTGTGGGGCTAATACCCAAAATGGATAGAGGCCAGTTATCTAAATAAACCTATTGCACTCAAAGAAAAACACATGATGGAAGGCAGGGCATAATTAGGATCTTGACACAAGTGGCCTTCCCACAAATATAACAAACACTGTGACATTATCGATGGGACATTCATTACCATTTTGGAAATGATTACACATACACTATATTGTCAAAAGTATTTGCTTGTCTGCCTTCATATGCATATCAACTTGAGTGACATCCCATTCTTAATCCATAGGGTTTAAAATGATGTTGGCCCAGCCTTTGCAGCTATAAACAGCTTCAACTCTTCTGGGAAGGCTTTTCAGAGGGTTTAGGAGTGTGTTTATGGGAATTTTTGATTATTCTTCCAGAAGCGCATTTGTGAGGTCAGACACTGATGTTGGGGGAGAAGGCCTGACTCCCAGTCTCCACCCATGTTTTTAGATTAGATTAGATTCAACTCATTGTCATTGTGCACACAAGGCACACAATGAAATGATCGTTCCAGATCACTCATCAGAGACGAGCATCTGCGGTCATGCAGCCATAGACCGGCCTACCGCTTCGTGGCTGAGTTGCTGTCGTTCCCAATCGCTTCCACATTGTTAAAATACTTTCACGACTGGACTTGTTGCACAGGTGGCATCCTATCACGGTACCACACTGGAATTCACTGAGGTCCTGCGAGTGACTCATTCATTCACAAATGTTTGTAGCAGTCTGCATGCCTAGGTGCTTGGTTTTATACACCCGTGGCCATTGAAGTGAGTGGAACGCCTGAATTTAAAAATTTGGATGGGTGAGTGAATACTTTTGGCAATACAGTGTATGACCACTATTCAGCAAAATTTGAAACAATTTTTAAATCGTTGCTAGTCTGCACTAGAAATAATAGCCAGTTAAACAAATTATTCATATTTTAATTTATAATATCAGTTACCTGTTAGTTCTAAGATGATATGACACCTCTTGCCAGTAGCCAGGACTACAGCACTGACAGCCATCTGTGCCCCCCTATGATGGGAAGTTGTAAACAAGCAAGGCAACCAATGCAGTTCCACAGTACTTTGTAGAAAGTAAGTGCTTGTTTTCTGATTGTGCTAACTGCCAGATAACCATTTAACCAAAGTAGTGCATAACTACATTGTGTGATCACTATGCAAGGAAAGAAGGCTGCTGCTTTTAACACTGCTAACATTATCCACACTCGGCAAAGTAATCTGAAATTGTGTGTGCAATGTTATACACAGCACAGAGTCCCACACATTCCAGTGATATGCAATGCAATTCTTAAATAAATACCCAGTATTTTGATTGGCCAATGTTTTACCACATCCATTAGATTGTGAATGATTTCAGGGCATCTTCTTACTTTTAAACAAGTCAACTAATTTGATTTTTTTCTCTCATTTAAACCACGAGTAAATTAGTTGCCAGGAACATTCCCATTACTGGCCTCTCCATTTCACTCAAAGTGTCCATTACATTTTTGATTGCAATGTTATTTGAGACAAATATAAATCAGTGGTGCAAAAAGATCTGTAAACTGTACAAACTTCAAAGCCCTGATGTGTTCTATGTGGGGGCCCTTGTTTGTTTGTTTTTTCTCCTAATGTGTGCACTGAAACAAGATCACACAACAGCACAGAGGTGGTTAATATGCATTTTCCCACTGATCTATGTGAAGTTAATATGCTAAGCCATGCACAAAAATGTCAGCAAAGTCAGAAAGTAAAAGTAAGTACTCAATTTAAAAACTGGATAGATTTGGTGGCATTTTTGCTTAAATTGGCTGAAATGTTTATTCACAGATTTATACTTGAACTTAAGGAAATTAAGGAATTCTGGTTTGATTGTTAGTTTAGTCTCCCCTGCTTCCCTGTCTGTATCTCCTTCTGTCTCATCTATCTGGATTCCTGCCTTGTGTTCCTCTTCCTTGGAGTTGTGCATTGGATTTGGATTTTTGCTGTTTCCTGGTTTTCTTCCATTCTTGTGTATGATCTGGACTTTTTGACTTCTTTGCTTTTGGTTAAATAAAAAGGGATCACTATGAGTTTTGTCTTGTTTTTGTCTTTTTTCTTCTCCACACCATTTTATGACAGACTTGTCGTCAAGTGAAGTTAGAAATATTATAATCATAGTACAAGATAAGCACACATGAACAGCCCACCAAAGTGGTAAAGACACAAGATGAATCAAACTCTCTGAGATATGATGTGGAGAGACTGAAAGCTTGAGTAAATGTAATGAGCTGTTAGGTAGGGTGAGGAGTGCAGCCATTCGGGAGGGGCTCAAAGTAAAGCCCCCCTCACATCGAAAGGAGCCAGTTGAGGTTGTTCAGGCATCTGAATACGATGCCTCCTGGGTGCCTCTTGGGAGAGGTGTTCTGGGCATGACCTACCGGGAGGAGGCACCAGGGCAGACCCAGGACACGCTGGAGAGATTATATCTTTCGGCCTTGGGGTCCTCCGGACGAGCTGGAGGAGGTGGCTGGCGAGAGGGAGGTCTGGCCTTCTCTGTTTAGGCTGCTGCCCGGCCCAGATAAGCAGAAGAAAATGGATAGATGGATGGATGGATGGATAGATGGATGGATGGATGGATGGATGGATGGATGGACGGATGGATGGATGGATGGATGGATGGACGGATGGATGGACGGATGGATGGATGAATGGACTGTTATCATTCTGCTTATAATTTGTGTATTTTTCTACATAGAACATAAAGGTTGTGTTTTTTGGCCATCAAACCTTCCAGGGAATAATTGTTGCTTCATAAATTACATAAGTTTCTGCCTTACCATGCCTGCATAAGAATACCAAACTAGCCTGTCAGTAGGCTAGGATAGTAGTTTTAACAGACCAAGTGTCTAACAAATTACCAATGGAAAGTTATGTTCCAAACATTTTGGAAAAATCAAATGCACTGTAGAAGGATTTGTAATGGTATTTGGCTCAGGCGTGCTCTGCAGTCACCCTCTTGAGATTGCACCACAGCAGTGGCATGCATGGTAATGGTGATGGAGAATGTGTACCCCCAACCAGGTGCAACGAGCTGACAGAACCTTTGGACTGTGGAAAGAACTGGGCTGTGGAACAGTTCCAGTGTGGCAGACACATCCTCCTTCCTCCTGCAGCTCTATGACAACTACCCTTGTAGCCAGACCGCCAAAAAAAAACCCCCAAAAAAACATTAAAATTCACAACAGAAAATGTAAAATTTAGAGCGCACAATTAAAATGAATTTAGCTAGTGGCACAACTCTTACGTCATATCTTCCTTTACAGTTCACCTTTTCAAAATCAAAACTATGCCGAGGCACCACTCCCAGTCCCGAATAATTTACCAGCTGGAGAGAAACAGATACACAGCAAGCGAACTGTGTGCAGTGGCCCTGAGGGAGCGGAAGGCCTAGTATAATTCCTGAATACCAGCCTAGCCCCATGGGGATCCATGACCTGTATCTCTGGCCCTCTGCTCTCTGCCTCCACCGCCTCAGTAGACTGAGAGTATACAGTTCTCCAAATCAGACCAAAATAACACGTAAGCCCTGCAACTACAGTACGTTTACCTCTCACATTCTGGCAGCAGTCATTTACTTTAGCAAACCACGTCAGATAAATTATCATTCTGACCTAATAAAAATTTGTCCCCATTCACTGCTCCATTTACTATCTCCAAAAAAAAAAAAGTGGGGAAATATTATGGCAAACTTTTCAACACAAAAAAAAGTGTCCTGTGAATGGTCCTCCCTGGGTTCAGCTGTTAGATTTGAGCAGAGGAGTCCTGAGAGACTTGCCAGCTCACAGATCCTCATGGTGCTCAGCTGAGGACTCATCCCACAGGACTAATAAATAAATTCAGAATGATGAAACTAACTGCAACACTGTGAGATGCTGACAGTGACATGTGCAATGCAAAAAAATCAAATGCACAACACAGGCATGTCACTTGGAGGCAAACGAGAAGCAGGAAAGACAGAGGCAAAGACAGACTGACAATAGAAACAGAAACTTTATTACACCATCCTATTCAACGGCCTGGTGATTGTAGATGTAGCTCTTCTCCCTCATAAAATGGGACGCATACAGTAGGACTATCCCTACTACCTAAACCTTAATAGTGATATAAAACTGTTAGATTATATACAAAGATATAAAAGGTAAAAATGCAATGAACAAAACTGAAAACAAAATCTAACAATTTTAAAGCTCACCTTATTTCATCTTTCAGTCTATATAAGGTCAGAAAAATAGTGGGAAATGCTTACTATAAATCTATGTTTAAGAATAAAAATAGCTCACTTTGTCTCAAACCATACAACTAACATAACAACAAGAGGAGTTAAAAAAAAACAGTAAAGAAACTGGAACCAGTAAATTCTTGATTTCATCCCTGGTAAATATTTCAATATTAAATATGTATACCATAATTAATATTTATTAACCATTCTTTTCACATAAAAAAATCCTAAAAGATCAAAAATACATACACAGTTCTTCATAAAGAGAGGCAGTCTTGCTAAATCTGTGTTGACAGTAATGGTGGTCACTGACAACACACACACACGCTACAAAATCTCACGTGTAAAGACTGTAGAAAAGCCTTTGTGCCACAGAATGAAGCCAAGTGACTGAATCTGCAGACCTGTGATGATGTGCCATTGTTAGTGTGTGGAGGAGGAGGATGCTCTACCTCTCCCTGCAGTTGTTTCCTCTCCTCCCCCTGTTCTTCCTGTGCTAGTGTCACTGAGGTCTGCCCTGAAGCTTGCCTGCATGTGAGGAGGATTTTGTCACTTTCAATCAATAGGTTCTAATTCCCCACCTCCCCAATGTGCAGACAGTTACATAACAGCATAAGGATTTCTGGGCTAAGGGACGTTTACACATCCTGTCTTGCTGCTCTTTTCTCCCTTCAGCTTTCTTCTTCTTCACATACACACCACAGCACACACGTGTGCGCGCACACACAGACACACTCGTTCTCCTCACGTGCCATTATGCTTAACAAGCACCTTTCATCATACACATGACACAGACCGTTGTGTAATTCCCTGGCATCCTGATCTCGCTCTCTCATATGAGGTTTTTCTACACTGATTTAAACTAAAGAGAGCACACATAGATGCTGGCAGTCTTGAGTCAAAGAAAACACACAACTGCCCCCTGCCGTTTCAGCAGAGAAAAGCATGTCTTGGTTACTGCAGAGCAATTAATTTCTCAAGCTCAACCTTCTCAATCAGATTTACAGTAAAAGAAGCAACAAGAAGAATCTAGAACTCTAAATGTCAGCTGAATATCAATGACATAGTTACATTTCATCTTTTGTCAAGAGTTTTGACCAAGATATTCGACTACTCAGTGCCCACACATTTAGCAGCACATAGTATGCACTTATGTTTAAAACAGTTAATAGGCTGCCCTCTCCTGTTTGGTTCATTACACCACATTTCTCTGTGCAACCATATAGTGTGCCAACCCAGAGGAAGGTCTTTGTGATCATTTGATTCAATTTAAAGAGCTCTACTGAAAATTAGACTGGGCATACATAGGCAATGCTGCATGAAGTGTATTGATCTACAGTGTATTGATGGTTCCTGCTCCGACAGAAAAAGGAATAACAGAATGAGTGATGTTGGGGATGCTATGGCATTTAATGGCAAGCTAGATTAAAAATCAATGGCTCCACTGGGAGAGAAGACTTCTACCATTTAATAGCATTAGAGAATGAGGATAGATGAGCAAAGAGACAGAAAAACTTAGTGAAAGATTAAAGATTTTCACAAGCCTGCAAAAACATATGGTACATCTTGTAAATGCTACATACTTCTTATATATTTGTAAAGGAAACCAGGAGACAAGAATCACACATGGTTTAGCATTCAAACCCCCTTACAAATTATTTTTGAAATTATTTCCCTCTCAAACTCAAACAGCAAGGAACTATATATATATATTTTTTAATTTAAACTATAGAAATATATTAAGAGGCTGTAGCTTGGTTTGACGTCACCCTGTGGTTCGGACTGAACCCAGTTCTGAGCCTAAAGTTGCAGCTCACTGTTGGCAGCATCTTTTCTGTTTGAGCAAGAAGTTTCCAAAAAAGGAGAGCAGCGTGTTGCCTTTCAAGCAAACTCCAACTTACTGCAAACACCAATATGGGATATAGTAGGTATGTGCACGATTACTCGCCTAGACGACTAATCGTCGCTATTGTTACTAGTCGGTGCCAGACGTACTAGTCAGTTAGCCTAATTATTAAGGTTTTAATTAACCCGGTGTTGGTAAATGTTTGTCCTAAATGTTATGCCGCCATCTACCACCAGATGAAGCTGCAGCCCTGACATCGCTATAGAAAAATGCCATAACATTTCCTTTGTTTAGTCGACTAAGAAATTAGTCACCAGGAACATCATTGATACATTTTCATACGCAATAGAAGATGAGAGAATATCATTTATATCAATATAGTCTATGTCGCTTTATAATCATACTTGTAGATCCACCAGTTCACCTTTTTCTTCTCCCAATTTGTCTCTGCACAACTTCACACTGCCCCGCCTCTCTCCCTCGCCGCTTCATCCATAAATCATGCAGGAAGCGACAGCATGGCAGTGTTGCCAACTTAGAAATTTTGTCACTAGATTTAGCAGCTTTTCAGACCCTCCTAGCGACTTTTTTTCCAAAAAGCGACTAGCAACAAATTAAGCAACTTTTTCCTGTGGCCTCGGTGACTTTTGGAGAGTTTTGGAAATCTGAAATCCTCCGCTCTCGGCATGATTTGTGTACATACAGCCTTCGTACTGCATCTGTTCACACACTCTGGCATCGCCCAGACCTCCAAGAGTACCTGGCTGCAGGCAAGAAGGCACCGCCATACCGCAACTCCATAGCAGAAGCTGGTTTGTAATGTAAGTCACGTGACCTTAAAGCAGAAGTGGGTCTTTTTCGTGTGTTTGTGATGCAGCCAGCGGATACGTAGATGCCCATTCCTGAAATGTTTTCATCGCACCTCTGAATATATTAATGCATTAATATTAATTTAAATGCTCAAGTTTATGATGAACACATAAATTAAGAAAGAAATGTCAGCTTTACAACTGCAAACTGAAGCCATCTTATTTGAATAAACTTTAATACCAAACCAGTGAATTTTTGTCCAGATTTGTTATCTCAGGAAAACTTTTCCAACTCAACTCACAGAGATATTATTTTGTTTTGTTATGGTCAGTCACTATTCCATCCATCCATCCATCTTCTTCTGCATGCTAAATGTTGCAAATTCAGCAGGGTTCTAGCTAGCGCCTGATCGCCTGGTGCTGCGCCTTGCTGAGGCGCTGTCGCACCAGGCTGAGAATTTCCGCTGTTACCTACTGAAATGGATCGCTATTGTCAGTTAGCTAGCGGCGTGGGCATTAGCACTAACTAACTGTATTAATTTTAATGTTTAAGTATGGAGGCAAAAAAAAAAAGTTTGGATTTTCATGTCTATGTCTTATCCTAAAACAAAAGTTATCCAATACTGAAACAAAATCTCACATCTTATACATAATCTCTTTTTGTGGAAACAGAAGGCCAGTAACAAATGTGTTGGTAGAAATACACAAGCATCACATTTTTCCTTTCAACTTTCTTTCCTTTCAAGATAAGCTGTGATTGCACAAGAACTTCTGAGCCTTAATAGTCCATAAAATCCTCATCAGGTGGCCACAATGTCCCTTTCCCAGAAGTGACTGAAACAGGCACCCCACTACATTAATCCTAGAATAGCAGTCATCTACAAAAGGCCTTTGTGTCTCAATATCTGTGTCCATCAGCCTGTTCCTCAATATCAAAAGAGGTTGCCTATTACTATTTACACAAGAGCCATTACAGCACAGGGGCAGACATGCCTGAATAAACACACAAACAATCCTTAGTCTGGTGCGCCAACAGTCCATTATCATGCAGGAACAATTGCTGGCAGCCACTGCAAGGTAAAGAGTCAAGTCAAACTTGAGTGAATATTATTAAATACAGTACTATGCAAAAGTCTTGAGCCACCCCTCACTTCTTTATATTTGCTAGGAAACTGGGAAAGTCAATATGTGGTATGTCCACTTTTATTATTCATCACAGCTTGGACTCTCTCAGGCAAGCATTCTGGTAATTACTTCGCCCACCCATGGGTGGAGGGAGGTTATGTTTTCATCCCTGTTTGTTTGTCTGTCTTTTAGCAAAATAATTTTAAAAGATTGAACCAAAATTGATTAAACTTTGTGGATCTATTCTTTAGGGGCCCAAGAACATATGATTTCATTTTCAAGGCCAAAGGTCTGTATGGTAGAGACTTGTCAATCATAATGTTGCAATGCCCAAAATCATACCAAACCAAAATGTAACTGTAATTTACAAAATTCATACGTTATAAATAATATTGAAATTTCTTTACAATCTCCTCGGCATTGTTAATGACAACAAAAACAGAATATTGCTGGCCTTGTGTTTTATCATTGAAGTCTGGTCTGTCTGGGTTTCACTGAAAAAGTCCAGCGGAACAAGATGAAACAGCAACAAGCTGGAAACAGAGTAATACCATGTAAATTAAATTCATACATACAGTGCTACTCTGAACTTTTCCAGACATTGCACGATGGAGATTTTTGAAAAAGTTCAGTAGTGGGATCGGACAATAAATAGCCTCCAACCTGCCCGATCCCTAGCGTCGTGTGCAGCGATTGGCTATCAAATTAGGGAGAGGAAAAATACCAATCTCTGTTTGTGCCATGGGGTTATTAGGTTGTGTTGTTCTGTGAATATGGCTGTGTTCACCGTGCTCTAATATGGTCATTGCTTCTGGACAGCATTTGCCTAGAGGGAAACAGAACACCCTGATACAGATTAAACCTCAACCAAGTTAGCCTCATGGACCAAAACACAGAGGACAAATTGAGTTATGGTAATTAACATCATATGTCTGGTTTTCCTGCTACAATAGTTAATAAATTAATAAAGCTCAATGATGAGCACTTTAACACACACACACACACACACACACACACACACACACACACACACACACGTTCTAACCATTTTGGTGGAAAGCCTCAGGAGTGACGGCTGAGGAGTACATCAACCCCCCCAGAATATAGTTTTATATATAAAATATGGATCACTGATTGTGTTTATGTAATGGCAAAAGTGTGACCACGCCACAGATAATGGTCACTCATCTCTGCTTTAAACACTCACTGTGCTTACTTCCTTTTTGTATTTATGGTCCACAGTTTCACACAAAGCTCATCAACCCCATACCCAACCACAAGAAGCTGTTTTAAGCAAAACAAGCTTTCATTACCCTTCTGTGCACTTCCTGACGTCAAACCAAGTAACCAGGGAACAGAGTGTTTCAAAAAGTACAAGTTAAGCTGTAGTCAAAACAAGACAGCATTTTCAGCATCTTTTGACACAGATCAGTTTGAAGCATTGTAGGGATTAACTGAGCAATGTATGATGTATGTGTCAGATCTTTCAGAGAGCTATCCAACTTACACTGCCACTACACACTGTGCTGTTGGCAGACAAAAAATCAGATCACGCCTGATAAGGCTCATAAGGTAAGTTATTAAAAATCACAAATGTTATTTTTGCTGTATTAAACATAATTTATTACAAATCCAAACCAGTATTTCCAAATCCTCCCAGTGACTGTTTACTAGTGGTAGTCAACTTTATAGAAAGGTGATGTGTGTGATATTTACAGTTATTTTATTATTTATCATTTATTTAATGCTCAGTGATGTAACAGGCAATTTAATTATGAATGCAGGTTTAAGTGATGTGAAATGATGTACATTTAAATTAGAGATGCCACAATCGACCAGCCAGGGACCAGAATCTGACAATTTCCAGTGTTATCAGCCCTGACCGGTGACCAGCCGGTATGGCAGATGTGTTTCATGCATGTGTGCACACACTCACAGGCTAACATGTTATTAGTGTGGAAGCTCCAAACTACACAGGGTCCACCACGAAAATGTTCATAACAACAGACCTAAGGGGTGTACTACAAAGTGAAATTAATGGCTTAGCAAGCTGTGTCGAGCTTAAAGTCAGACTTTTCTGTGTCATGAAAGTGGCTCTCTTTTTACCTGGCTAAATCACTGTGGTAACTTATGCTGAACATATACCTTTGTCAGGAGCAGGTGATATTCACAATTTTGGTTTAGAATTAGCTGAAAGTGAAACATTTTCATCTATTCTTTTATTTACAGCATAGTTTAAGGGCAACATGTATTCTCTGCTGTGAGAATGTATTTTATATTTGCAAGTTCTTAATATAACTTAACAACATCACGAATGAAGCCAAGTTGTTAAATTACAGCAGTGCAAATGGTGTGCTGCATTGTCAGGAGAATGATTAATTTAGTGACGCAGAAAATGTATAAATGTTTTTATACTTGATTAAAATCTGCTGCTAAGTCTCTTCTGCACGTCACTGACAAGCTAAAGCCATTTCCATGTCTCCTTTATAAGGCTTTGGGAGAGTAAGATTTAATGTTTAAATGTATCCAGTTTAAAGTTTCAGAGCTCTAACCTGCAGCCATCATGTTAGAAATAAACAGCAGCACAGAGCACGATCAGTGTTAAAATTAATTATCTCATTGGAATTCTCTCATTCATCCCTATAGGGATCATTTTGTGTGGAAGAGGAGTCATATGATGTGTGAAACACCCTTCTTTTTGTAAGTGCGCACAGAGCCTGAAGCAGAAAGCCAAGCTCAACAGAGAAAGCTGATAACCACCATCATGATATCTCCAACTGGGGTTTTAGGTTTTGTCAAGCCAGCTAATACAAAGAAAGTCTGGCTGTGTTGATTCATTGTAAACCCCTCTGATCAGACACCTAAATCATCTTCACACAGCTGATCATGGACATTTTACAGAAGCTAACAAAGGCAAAGTGGCTAAAGCTCAAGCTATCCACAGCGCTCAGAGCCAGCCACAAGCCAGCGGACTGTCTGTCTGCTGTGTTGACCATGCTCTCATGCTGTGTCATTGGTTCTGGACAGCATTTGCCTAGAGGAAAACAGAACACCCTGACACACATTAAACCTCAGCCAAGTCAGCCTCATGGGCCAAAACACTGCCCTCACTGTTTTAGAGCCAAAGGATCAAAGCAGTTATGATTAACAACTGAAAAAATAAAATGTGTGATATCCTGTTATCAGGTGAATTTATAATCACACTGAAAAATGATGTACGTACGTGACATTTGTTTTATTATATAAATCTGTCGGCCCTGTATTTGTTTGGTAAGGTAAAATAAGTCAGCTAAAGGAGGGTATACAGAAACTCATTTTCAGTTAATTACACGATCTAACACGAGGTGTGTCTTTAACAAGCAAGTGTTATTTAACTCTTTTCATTTTAAAAACAATAGAAAATGTCCATTATTCCTGTCAAACTTTTCTTTTGTGGATTTTAGAATGATTTTTGCCCCAAAATTAATAAATACATCAAAACACAAATACATCAATTTATTATTTTTTCTTTTAACTGAACAATTTAACAATTTAGTTTAACAAGTTTAACAAGGCAATTTTTGAAGAGAAAACAGCTTGAAAAAAGATTAAAACCTGAATGAAAACCACTAGTAATTGGCATTATATGGGACAATTATCCATATAATATGTTTATAATATGTAATAAAAAAATATATTTTTTTTTTATTTATTTATTTATTTTATTTTATTTTTTTTAAAGATTGTTTACATGTACAGAACTAGGAAAACATAGTTTAAACCAAAAGTAGCAGAGAACTTTATTTTCAGATGTTTCACTGAGAGAAGATCCTGTAACCTAGTGCAGTTTGGAGGAAGTTATAATGTTTAATAATTTATTTTATTATGAAAATAATATTTTGCATTGAAGAAATTTTTATTTTTGCTCGTGTAAGTCAGCTGAACTTCTAAAGAAAATCTCAACTGGACAAGAAAATTGGAATTTATAATTTTAAATCTCCACCATCAGGCATTACAGGTTGCTGAAGGATCCAGTTTTTCTAAACTTGCTACTTCTTTCAGTGCTTTAAGTGTGATTTCAAGAAACTTATCTATAAATTAACTTTCTGATTGGCCTCTGAGTTTGAAGAGAAGTTGCTCTGCTTCACCAAAAAAAACCCAGATTACCCTGACTCTATCTGCAGCCCATTCCACTGAGCCCAACAGTTTTAATGAAGAAATATCTCTTTACATGGGTAACATCAAGGCCACTTAGCACCCAGAAAATTGTCCTTCCTTCTGCAACCACACTGACCGACTGAGACGGCCAAGCTCAAACCGCCCTCTGAATCAACAGAAACGGGATCATGTGTGAAGGCCAAGGGGGAAGAATTTCGATACTGCTTTGGTCACTGGATAAAAAATAAGAACAAGACCAAAGGAGCTTTAGTAGATGCTGGAATAATGCCAACAAAGGCATAATTACATTGACAGATTCAAACCTGGAGGCCTACACTAGAACACATTTACATTCTTTTTTGCACACCCCGTGGAATAATTACATGTACATCCTCCATTTCAGCTAAATTAACTCACACATACACTCACACACGAACACATGGTCAATATGGACAATATCTGATGCACACTTATTCTGCTGAATGCATCGTAGCTGCAACAGTTAGCTCATTCATCAATAAGCTAATCACAAAAAATCCCAAATAAAACAAAAGCCGAGCATGAAATACTGAAAAAATGAATCAAGAGAACAGATAAATGGATACTAAATGGAACTGCAGCCCCTCTAAGAATGTCTGGTAATGTTACAGCTTAAGTAAGAAATTTCCCAGTCATGGTAAGCACAATAAAAACTTTCAAGTTTGGATAATTATCATAAAAACAGCTTGTTTCAGACAGGGGGTGAAATTAGCGGCCACACTAAGACCCAATATGAGATAAATAAGAATTATTTTGAACTATGAAATATATAATGATATATAAAAATATGGAGCTGGAAAAAGTCCACTTTAAATTAAAATCAGGGAGTGTTCTCCCATTAAAAGGATATTTAAAAGACATTTCAAGAAGGTCACAAACTCAGCTGACCTGATTTCCTCGAGCAGATCACTCCAAAGACTCAGAACACTTAATGCAAAGACTCTGATCCCTTTAATTTTAAGCAAGGTCCCCAAAAACACACAAAAGACCTCTGCCCAACGATGTCAAAGAGTGTACCAGTGAGTCCGATGCTAAGGTCACATATATAGCAATGCCATGGAGGGCCTTAAAAGCTATCAGTAACAAAGACATCACAAAGAGAGACCTCAGCATGCCAGGATCACAGCATCTCATGGACAGATGCATCTGACACCACAAACCTACCCTTGTGGCACACCAAACTTAACAGATACAAATAAACAGCTGCTGTGTCTTTATTTGTTCAATTTTACTTAGTAACTGTAATTTAAGTATTCAGTCAATTCATTCATTCAATTCAATTTGTCAGATATTGTGAAACCCATGTAAAGGCTGCATATCTCCCACCACAATGACTAAACTCTTCACCCAACTGGGTTATTTGAAGCATTTTAGTACTTATCTATAGTGACTGTAGTTGGAGTACCAACCAAATATAAGTTAAGCAACATTTTTATAGCGGTGTAACAGTTCTGAATCATGGCCCAGGTTCATGACACAAAAATCACCGGTCTCATGTTGTGGATCCATCAATAACTGCTGCTACCGCGACTGGTTAGTCAATGTATGTATGTGTGAATTTGATGCTCCAGTGGGTTAGTTTCAACTCAAACAAGCAGCACTTCAAGAGCTCAAACCTCCACCAAGGCAGCTCACTCTCTAAGCTGTATTTATGTTTAAGGTAATGGTGTTCTTATTCTTCAAGTTATAAGGCTTTTTGTAAATTTTTGACCAATAAATCATTAAGTTGACCATGAAAACCTTTGTGGATGTAAGTCAAATTTTAATGGTTTGTTAACATGACCCCACTCTACACCCCTACAAATTTTTATCAGAATTATTCAAAGCTTTTTGAGCTATTGTGCTTACGGACAGAATGGCACATATGCAAATGCTAGCAAAAAAATAACCTCCTTGGTCGAAGTAACTAGCATCTTAAAGAGCCAAAGTCAGACCAACAAATATTATTCCATGAGGTAAAATTACTGTTTTATCAAGAAAGCCCAGTGGCAAATTCTTTCCTGTTCTGATTTTGCCAAATGAATGAACTCTGTCAACTGTAAAGCTGACTGTGTACCTTCAAATTTTGAGATAGTGTTGGACTGGCACCGTGTCAGGACCGGAGACGTAGGCAGAGAGGGACAGTGAAGGCGGGGTGCCACATGTATGAGAGTGTAGTGAGACAGAATGGATGAAACTGCTGACACAGCTTCATGGAAGAATACTTTGTGTAATACAACATCAAACTTTATTGATAAAAGGGACATCGTTTCATCCTCTATCTTCTACTGAGACGATCATAAAAAGGTCCATGGTCTCTAGTGACAATAACATCTCATTTTACTTCCCTTTTGAATTGCTGTAAAGAGCATGTGCAGTAAGTCAAGAAATGAAATGTCTGCATATAATATCTTAACCCTATGCAGCTGAGGAGGTTAGTACCTGGTTAAAGCGTACTAGTCTGATAAATGTTTAAAGACCGTTCAGGTAAAAGTGAACTGGAAATATGCTGGAATAATGGAATCAGAATCACATTTATTGCCAACAATTTACACAAATTAAGGACTTGTCTTGGTGTCATGGTGCAAACAAACAGTACAAAAAAACGGAAGCTTTTCATGGGTGAAACCCACATTCTCAACTCTGCTGCTCAACCCACAAATGCATTTAACGTGGCATCATTTAAGGGAAAATAAACAGGCTTTCCAACAGTATAAGCATTATTGCCAAGAAGCATTGTTACAACAAAGAAATAATCAAACACAAATTTCCTTACTTTTTGTGCTAAATTTATAAAAGACTGCAGATTACTTCAAAATATGTAAGTGTTATAAACGGGAAAGGGGGGGATGTGCAAAATGTAAGTGTGAACATCATGTGCAGTATACTCAGCTCAGTGCAATGAATCCAATGTGCAATTTTTTTGTAACCTGAGTAAGTATGTGTGTGTTAATGTAACACATTAATTG
The DNA here is from genome assembly GCA_034780415.1 of Cichlasoma orientale. Classification (NCBI taxonomy): domain Eukaryota; kingdom Metazoa; phylum Chordata; class Actinopteri; order Cichliformes; family Cichlidae; genus Cichlasoma; species Cichlasoma orientale. Next base: position 4,406 of record JAVDPK010001828.1, on the reverse strand, counting down.
TAACGTGGCAAGCCGGGTGTGCTAGGCTTTGTTAAGCAGTCAAACTGCAGGCAGAAAGAAACTGTTCTTGTACTGTGAGGTATTGGTCCTGATGGACTGCAGCCTGCTGCCAGAGGGGAGAGAATGAAAATGTTTGTTTCCAGGGTGGGAGGTGTCAACAATAGAAAGAAAGTTTTTCAGAAACAAAGAACACAATCTAACCCAAACTGTGGCCTGAATATTAATGCATGAACTGAACCATGGCTTTAGAAAATCATTACAACCCTAGTTTGAAAATAATACACCTTGAAAAGCCAATATACTATAAAGCCCGGCCCTACTCGCAGGGCCAGTAAAATTATCTTCAGTACGTCCAAATCTAACATTAATTTATAACAGTTGCTTTCCCAAGAGAACAAACATGAACAGACTGATTTCATAGTGGTACCTGGGAAGACAAGATTTTCACCTTACTGTGAGACCATTTGTATGCCAACTCTAGTGAAACTGTACTGCATCACCATGGCAACCAGCAAAATGGATGCAGAGATACCAGTCTCTGTATGGTGTCGCATTAGGGAAAGTCCTTCAATAAAGTGATCCTCGTCTCTAAAGGAAACAGATTTGTGAGGTACATACTAGGGAAAGGATGACATCTTTCTGTCACGAGAAATGACTGACACATACTGGGGTACAATTCTGAGGGGTCAGTGGCAAGTTCTGAGCCACTTGTAGCAATAATGTGAAAAATGGGACCGGTAATAAAAATTATCCATTCCCCATTCAGGAGGCAGCCGGTTTAATTTATATTCCCTGCTCAAAAAATGAAAGAAACACGTTTTAATCAAAGTATAGAATGAAGTAAATTAAACTCAGTTAAGGAGCAGAGGGGGTTGTTAATCAGTGTTAGCTGTTTTGGTGTTAACAAAATTAAAGTGAAGTCTGAGGAAGGGCAACTAGGCCCGAAACGTTACTCACCTGTTCGAGGTTTAAATAAATTCGATTTTTCAGGAGCGCTTTAGGTGTGCGGACTATTTTTCTTGTTAACAAAATTAACAACAGGTGCACTAGAGGGGCAACAATGAGACAACAGGACTGGTTTTACAGGTGGAGGCCACTGACATTGTTTCCCTCATCTTTTCTGACTGTTCTTTCACTAGTTTTGCATTTGGCTAGGGTCAGTGTCACTGCTGGTACTGCAGCATAAGGCAATACCTGGACCCTACAGAGGTTGCACAGGTAGTCCGACTCCTCCAGGATGGCGCATCAATATGTGCCATTGCCAGGAGGTTTGCTATGTCTCCCAGCACATTCACAAGAGCATGGAGAAGATTCCAGGAGACAGGCAGTTACTCTAGGAAATCTGGACAGGACCGTGGAAGGTCCTTAATGGATCAGGAGGATGAGTATCTGCTCCTTTGTGCAATGAAGAACAGGATGAGCACTGCCAGAGCCCTACAAAATGATCTCCAGCAGGCCACTGGTGTGAATGTCTCTGACCAAACAATCTGAAACAGACTTCATTAGGGTGGCCTGAGGGCTCGATGAACTCTAGGGGGCACTGTGCTCACTGCCCAGCACCATGGAGTCCAATTGGCTTTTACCATAGAATACCAGAATCGGCAGGTCCACCACTGGCACCCTATGCTTTTCAGATGAGAGCAGGCTCACCCTGAGCACATGTGACAGACGTCAAAGGGTTTGGATAAGCCGTGGAGAACATTATGCTGCCTGTAACATTATGCAAGACTGGTTTGGTGGTGGGCCAGTGATGGTCTGGGAAGGGACGCTCAGACCTCTACAGGCTAGGCAGCAGCACCCTGACTGCCATTAGGTATCAGGATGAAATACTTGGACTCATTGTCAGACCCTATTGCTGGTGCAGTGGGTTCTGGGTGCCTCCAGGTGCACGACAATGTCCAGCATCATGTGGCGATATTGTGCAGGCAGTTCCTGGAGAACAAAGGAAGTGATACCACTGACTGACCTTGCCTGACTTAAATCCAATAGAACACTCAACACCACCAGGTTGCACCTCAGACTATCCAAGAGCTCAGTGATGCCCTGGTCCAGATCTGGGAGGAGAGCCCATGGATGGTGTTGTCAGTTATGCATACAAGCACGTAGGGGGGCACACAAACTACTGAGTACCAATATGAGTTGCTGCAATGAAATTTAGGAAAATATTTTGCACTTTGATTTTCAGACTGTCTTTGAATACAGCCCTCTCTAGGTAAATAATTTTCATTTCCATTGATGATGTGGCATCCTTTCACTCCTAACACATTACCCAGCCCTATCAGTATAGATCTCCAGCATGATTTTTTTTTTTTCCCCGTTGAGATATGATGTGTTTTCAAAGAGTTGCTTAATTTTTTTTGAGCGGTGTATAAATATGCCAATGCTACTGAACTTTAGCCCACCAGGAGTGATGTAAAGACAAAAATGTCACGGATCACAGCTAATATATGAACTACAAAGGTCAGGTACTTAGTTAATTATGTAGTTAACCATAAAGTGCAAACGGAGGACAGTGACGTAAATTTTGAAAATAACCTAAATTACATTGTGCTATGACAAATATATTTAATAATTAACACTTTAGTTTAAATAGTTTTTCCACACTGCTGCTCGCAGCTTTCGATAACGAATCAGGCTGAATGCCAAACTAAGGCTACAACTCTTGGAATTAAGTGGAAGCTAATCTAGAGCTCCAATAAAGCCATTTAAAGGGAGTCTGGGGAGCCTGGCCAATTAATATGAAATTTCATTAATGCAGAGTATGAAATGTATTGATTCATTTGGAGATAAATCTGCATTTGCACTTGACTGGGCATGAATGATTGTACTTTTTGTAATTCTAATCACTGGTAATGGTAAAGGCTTCCGTTCCTGGACAAATGGGAATTTCCATTTGTTCCACACTGCTGTGTTCGATTCACCCAATTGAAGGGGACCTTGATTCTTTTTTTCATATGGGCAAACTTGTGACAGGATTGAACTACAATGGCACTGCTTCCAAGGAGACAGAGCTGGGAGCAGGACTGGGGGGGGGGGGGGGGGGCACCGATGGAAATTAAAAAAAAAAAACCTCTACTATAGAAGTGAAAGCAGTAAAAGAGAAAGTGATCTTTTCCCTATACTGAAAAAAGGTGTTGTCGTCAGCTTTCCCAACTAAGTGATCCCTAACCTTTGGAAAAATTCAGAAGAGGAAACAAGAATTAGTAGTTCTTCATTCAAGCCAAGCCATAAGACGGAAACTGTATATATATATATTCTGTTATTATAGAATTCATATATATGAATTCTATAATAATCAGGGGTACAAAAGTCCATACACTAACTCATTACTGAGAAGGTACCAGATTACCTGCAGTGTGGTCAAATGCTGTGGGAGTGTAAGGAACATATCTGAGACATACAAATTTAGCAGGCCATAATGATAATAAAGTCAAAAATGTCTAGTTTAGTGTGTCAATGCGTCTTTCAATATTTTGCATGCACCTGTAACATCACAAATCTTGTATAAACGAACAACTGCAGGATGTGTTGTACGTGCCTCTGTTATTGACCAGACTGTGCCCTGAGGGTTATTAAAAATTCAAGTCACATACAGACAATGTGGTGCCACCGAACAGCAGTCAAGCATCAGGATTGCTAGCATATAGCGTACAGCTAACAAATAGGGTGAATGAAGCCGGCTGGAGGACCTTCCTACCTTTCAGCACCACCACCGTTTCGGTACCACCGGCAGCTGCATCCTGCCCCTCCGCGCTGCTACCGCTGGTCGGAGGCTCATCTCCCTCAAACAGCTGGTTCACCTCCCCTTGCATGTCGGAGGGGCGCCGGTCGCCGTCGCTCTTGGAGACGGTGAACCTCTGGCTCATGGTCGTCGCCGGTGAGACAACAGACGGGTCTTCTTGTCACGGTGCGGGGTGACGCGGACGGACAAAGACAGTAAAAATGCTATAACCTCTGTGGTTATAGTAGTCCACAGTCACAGTCTACGAAGTTTACTCCGACTACTCTGTCCTGGACGAGCAGCCGCTCTTTGTTGGTTAATTAGATGTGGAATACCGAGTGGACCATCTCATCAACCGGTGTCTGCTGCTGCTGCGCACCTGGGTCCTAAAGCCGAATATTTCTTTAAGCAAACAGAAATACACTTCGTAATTCACAAGAAATGACGACTAAAAAAAAACAAAAAACGATGAACTGCTTATCATTACTTAGCGTCATTTCTATTATAATTATTACTAAATATAACAACGATGAAAGCTCTTTGTGCCTCTAATTTGGCGTTGCTGGGCAACCACAGATCAGTCTCTGAACCAGCTGTGGTAATGTGTTGTGAAGTTACTGTGATTTCTCCTCACTAATCATATTGCGTTAATAAAAACGTGTGTGTGTGTGTGTGTGTGTGTGTG
>JAVDPK010001826.1:245871-257543 GCA_034780415.1 Cichlasoma orientale | reverse complement strand
ACACACACACACACACACACACACACACACACACACACACACACACACACACACACACACACACGCACGTGCGCTACCTCCCACCCAAACCATAAAACAAATTGGACTCGGCAGGCAGTCATGAAAACCATAATCATCATCGTCCTTTGACTCTACCTCACAACCAGATCACACACGCAGTGTAACTGGCTCTGGCTCAGCTGTGTGAAGTCTCCCCGTCCTCTCTGCAGGCCATCTGGAAATGAACTCTTCCTCAGCTTTGACTTCAGTCCAGTCACACGTTCGCTGTGGGCTAATAAACTCTGACTGGAGGCTTTTGCACTTCACAGAATCAGAGGCTTTGGCTGAGTTACACTTTCTACAGCTGCTGGGCTGATAGGAGACTAAACTAAATGTTTAACTCCAGAGTGCAGGCGTCTCTCATTTTTCCTTCTCTTACCTTTTACTCCTTTTTTCCCTCGTTGCTGTTCTTCTTCCTCGTTTCTCCTCCCCTGCTGTCTGGAGAAGTGATTTCTGCAGCCCACCTCGTTGTAATACTTGGATCTAACCAGTTTAAGCTTTTGGAGATTTGCTGCGTACATTTTCCACTAAGCAGTGGTCTTTCAGCATCTTTTGCCTTCAAACTCAACTTGTGGGTTTTGATTTCTGACAAAAGTGCCTAAATGAAGCTGACTTTGACGTTAGACCATGACTCCCTCAGACTAAATGAATGTGGCACTGTTTCAAAATACGGTGTCTTAACTGTATTGCTAATATAAACATTTGTTCTTTTCTTTTTTTTATCACAAGTCACTTCATCGCCACAAAACTGAGAAATATTGGCGTACATTGTTCAAGCCCTAGTACTTGTATATTCACTTTTTACCACCATTGATCCCACTGTTCCCCTCCTCCTCCACTTTATCCCCATTTTCTGTCCTCTTTCCTTCATACTAACAAACTCATCATCTTCCTCCCCTCTTCTTTCCTCCCCTCAGCTGTGTTGACCTCTGGCTTTGGTCTGCCTGCTAAGTACGTTATCCACTGTAACAGTCCAGGCTGGGGCTCCGACAAGTGCGAGGAGATGCTAGACAAGACGGTGAAGAACTGCCTTGCTCTGGCAGATGAGAAGAAGCTCAAGTCTGTGGCGTTTCCCTCCATTGGGAGTGGAAGGTGAGAAAACGCATGCAGATGAAAGACACCCGTAAAAGCAAGAGACTGTTAGAAAATGTAACGTTATCTGCTCCACATCCTGCACATCACCAGCATGCAGCACGATTATCCAGTTAAAGGCGTTTTTGCTTTTTCTGGTCCAAAGCTGAAAGTGGTTTCTATGAACACTTTGCAAACCTGGTTTCATACCAAGAAACTGCACTGAGTTCTCCTGAAATAACATTCCAGCTGGGGGAAAGGTGGTCTCACATCTCCTTATAAGATCTCTGAGTGGTTGTCTTGTATTGTTGGCAATAAAATGTTCATTTTCATATGTCGCTATGAACATGTCTGCCCATACGTTTTCTTAATTCAAAATGGGAATTGAAATGATTTCTGTGGTAACAATGGTGAACACCTTCACTTTGATCACAGAGAAGAGAGTGAAAGCAGCACATCGAGGCAATAGTTTTATATATAAAAAATGGAGATGGCCACTGTGACATCCCCATTATTTGTGAGGTTGCATTTGAAGCCTTGACATTTTGGCAAATGTAATCCCTCTTTTTCCTCCACGCAGACAGTTTTTATCTGCATGCAACCAAAGTCTGCTTAAACATGATTGAGCAACGGTACTCCAATGGAAACCGGAGCTTTTAGTGCCTTTCCTTTTTAACATGCTTTCCAGAATTGCAAGTTGAGTCCATCTGTTATATATATGAATATGTAGTATCAGTTCAGTCAAAGGGTTTTGGGACTGAAAAGGTAACACTGCATGTTCTATCAAAATCAAGCAATGGAGAAATGTTTGCCAAAGTAAAACACAAGCTTATTAAGATGGTTAGTGGCTTTACATTAGGTCAGTTTGGACACAACTTTATATAAAAGATGAACGGAGGCTTCTGGTCTGCAAAGTCAAGCAAATGGAGAAGTGCCTTAAACCTGCGTTTTGTCTTGTGGCTGACAGGAGCTGACTCCTGCATAGCAATCAGATTGTATTTCCAGGATTAAATCAACATCTTAGGACTCTAATAAGCATTTATTTGTTTATTTTTTAATTATGGCCCCATTTAAAGTAACGAGACAAAAAAAAAAAAGGTTTGCTTTAATGCAGAGTGTATTCTGCAACCAGTTGGCAATTGCTAGCATGAAGTTGGTTGCAAAGAGTTATATGGAGTTGCACCAAAAGCTTCCAGGCAGTTTCTCTGGTCAAAAGTGGTTTGCATGGCAGACTCTGACTTGTGTGCAAGCATTCGCCATCTACTCATCAAAAAGTAGTGAAACTGGGACACGAGCCAGAAATGGAGACTGTTCACCTTCAAAGTAAAAGAGTTGCCGCAGCAACGCTACTGAAGACGAACATTCTCAGTTCCCAGTTTGCGTCACACGTTTTCCACGTTTCATTACAGCTGGGAGAGTAAAATGGCAAGTGTTTGCAGACAGGTGTGCGTCTTTCATGCAAACTACAGGCAACTGCGGCAATCTGCTAAAGCAATCACATGGAGGGTTTTGGTGCAGCACCTTCTTTGCGACCGATTTTACCCAGCATCCTACAGCAAGCAGGCCAAATGCCCCCCCCCTTTTTTTTTTTTAAACCTTGCACTCTGTAGTTGTCAGATTGTTGCACAGTTTAGACATATGACTAAGGCCTAAACAAGATAGCTAGCATAAGCTGTAGCAGATCTGCACCACCCACTCATCCAAATATGCTTGCATTCCGTATCCAAAAACCAAGATGCCAACAAAATGACAAACTCGAGGCTTTAAAAAGGTAGTCCACAAAGCAGTGGATGATGCTATAGTAGCTACGTTCATCTTTTATATAGCTTACAGTCTGCAGTTAGCATGCTAAACATATCGGCACTTTTACTTTAAATGTGTTCTCATTTGCATTTAGTTCGAAGCGTGATTGTGTCTTACTACAGCAACACAGGGCACAGCTTTACATTGTTTTTTTTGTTTTTTTTTATATATAAATTTTCTATCTTGATAATCAGCAGCTCAGATTTGAGCCTGCTAACCACTGCTGAGCCTGGAACCACTGGTTGAAAACCACCAAATAACAGGGGGCAGCCAAAGTTCAGGATCCTGAGTTTTAAAAAGCTGTGGGAAAACTCGTTCCCTCGCCTTTCGCTATTTAACAGTTTAAAATTTGTGAGACCACATTTGCCTGAGTGTGTCTGAACTCTCCTGCCAGGAATGGGTTCCCGAAGCAGACGGCGGCCCAGCTGATCCTCAAGGCCATCTCCAGCTACTTTGTGGCCACCATGTCTTCCACCATCAAGACCGTCTACTTCGTGCTGTTTGACAGCGAGAGCATCGGGATCTACGTGCAGGAAATGGCGAAGCTGGAGACGAGCTAAAAGTTTGGAATATTCCCCTCCTTGTTTTTACCATCAAGGAAAGAAGGTGGTGTTTCCTAATGATGAGTTAATTTTGAAGAGAAGAAAAAGGAGAATCTTTTTAAAGGGCGGGAACTTTTTTTTTTTTTTTTTTTTTTGCATTGAGTTTGTAAATTTCCTATATTTGTTTTTAATTTCCTATTTACTTGTCACCACTGGCATTTAAATGTAGATGTGCACTATTCATTCTGCAGTCTCTTAACACAAACAGTGCTGCACAAAACAGATACAAGTGAGAACACTCGAAGGTTTAATTTTCAGAATATATACAGTTAAAAAAGACGTTACAGGGCATAGCTACACCTCAAGTACACAAGGCTTCCAGAAAAGTCCGATAAATACGGGTTAATGCATGTAAAGACAATACGGAAAATAAAAACCGCTACACTCATTCGTCCGTGCTCAGTAACACAGGACACTTAATCGTGTGTTGTATTTTTGTTTTGTATCAATTCTGCGTTTTGGATCGTTTCTGTTGGTATTGCACTTTGTAATGAAAAGCATAAAGTTCAGTTTGATTTGGTCTTTATGAGACCCTATAAAAGACTAAAGGAATGAGTTTTTGTGTTGTGTGTTGCAAATTCCTCTTTTTGCCTTTGATTCCACAGGCAAAAGATGCTTTCTCAGTGTGCTGCAGATACCTTCACTTTCGGCCCCCCCCCCCCCAAAAAAAACTTTAATTGGGAAAAAAAAGTTTATTGCAACATGATGTCTTGATACTACTTTTAAGAGTTTATACTGTAGACTGAGAAAAATCTAAATTTATAAACAATAAATGGAGATTGGAGGTCTTTGCAGAGCAGCAATGGGTTATATTGTGTGTTCCTATAAGTGTTTATATAGATGGAGTATTTGTGAAATGTTATAGTAAAATAATGGACTGTAACATAGATTTTTATTTTCTATTTTAGTTTTCAGACTGATTCTAAATGAAATGGGATTTGGAAGAAATGATGTAGATTTGTTTTCTTCGTGAGTGTATTTTGTCTTTGTTAAGCCATAAAACATTCAGTATGTACTCGTTTTCTTACTGGAAATGGAGGCTGCCTGCTGTTGCTTTTGGTTGGTTTTTTTTTTCCACTCAGCCGCCACCAGATGGCTCCCTGTAATCACAAATTGGATTCTCCATCTCAGCCATTTTCTGTGCAGCAGCAGACCTCTTCACACAGACGGCCGTCGATTTGAGTTGGATTTGAATTGGGACTAATGAACGAATACGAGGAACCAGACTGTTTTGCTGCATTTAGACTTTTCAACAGCCTAACTTTCTTATGGAAAAAAAAAAATGTTAAGGTGCTTTCTAAGTAATTGCTACAATTGATGATTATGAAAGGTCTGTACACACTCCGGTAATAAAATACCTTTAAAAATTCTGAGGTCATTTTTGTGTTTCATGCAGATCTGTGGGATGCTGCCAGTAACTGAGGCTCATGATTAAAAATGCATGTGTGAGCGTGACGTTTAATTGAAATGGAAGCCTTTGTTGTCCCCTGTGGAAACAAATTTGTGTGTGTGTGGGTCTTGGATGTAATAATAAATCCCTCTCCACTGTATTAAAGTGAGCAGAATTTTAAGTGTTGCAGAACAAATGGCAAAAAGATGACACGCTACATTTATTTGATTTGACTGAGAGCCACAGTGAAAGCCTCACGATCCCCGGCTCATTGACCATATGCGTGTCTGTACTTAGGAGAACCAAATGAATTTTCACTGGAAGAATTCCTGAGTAGCTTTCATTTCTGTTCCATTTTCAAGTCACAAGTTTAGGATTGGCTGAAGTTGTGCATTAATCCAAGAGACTTAAAGCAACTTAACGTCTGGTTTACTCTATTGTTTGGGATGAATTTGCCATTGTTGCCTAACTTTTACCTCTACAGGTTTTTCATGTGGCCTCCTCATATCTGATCCCATTTTCATCAGTGCAAGGTGGAACGTGAGGAGGCAAACAGCAGCTGTCTCCACATCCCGAAAGGTAAGAAAAGGGAAATAATAAATATATATATGTATAAAATCAATCAAAGAACAGTGAGTAAGAGAAGAATTTAGTCCAGTTTAAACAAGTGACAATTTTTTTTTGAAGTTAGTAAAGTTACATTTGTGGTAATTATCTGGCTTTTCCATTGCAGGCTCTTATAAGGGAAATGCTGTCCCTTTTTACATTCATCAGCCTTAATTATTCACTATTATGTTTTTCTAGACTTTTCAGATGAATTAAAAACTATCCAATATTCCGCAAAAAAATCAATGAAAATTAGAAATGTACATCAGTTTTTATCTGTACTCTCACAAGCCTTCGGATTTATCTGGGCACCCTTTGTAGGTATCCCAACCCCAGGCCTCAAACACTGCTAAACTAGCTAACCAGAGGAAATGATCTACCTCCATCTCACCCAAACATGTCACACCAACACTCTGGATGTCCTCCTTCACTACATCCAGGAACCATCTGTGTGGTCTTCCTTTTTTTTTTTTTTTTTCCTGCCTGGCTGCTACTTATTCAACATCCTTTCTCCAATAAATCCACCATCCCTCCTCTGCAAATGTCCGAACCATCTCAGCCTTGCCGCTCTGACCTTGTCTCCAAACGGCTCCACCTGAGCTGTCCCTCCCGGTCACTTCCAATAAAAGTCTTCCCATCTTCAACCCCTCCACCTCCAGCTCAGCCTTCTGTCTTTCTGTCACTAAAGTAAAAATCTTTCCCATCAAATAATGTCATCAAGCAGTCAAATAATTTACTGGAATCTACTTGAATCCAGGATTTCTACTTGTAGTGACACATTTTATGCTGTTGTATTGGTATCTTTTTTATGTCGGTAGAGGAGGAGGGGAGCAGTACTAATAGTGTTTCCTCAGCAACAATACAGATTGTTTTAACAACATCAAAAGTTTGTGGTTCATACCCAAACAGTCATTGTTTTGAACATAAAACCCTGCCTCTATACACAACAATGACATGTCATCACTTTTAAAGCGGCGAATGTTTTCTGCCGACTCATCCAGCAAGCTCTGAACATTTGGAGTCATTTAGAGTTGTGTTACTTGGCACTTGCTAAATAGAAGTTAAGTGTTCACTCTCCTTTTTATTTTTTTGGTCTCTCTGCTGCTGAAGGTTCTGCCCAAGGTCTCGAGGAGTGTTTGCTCAAAGGGGACTGTCAGACAGTTGGGGTTCTCACTCTAATAATAAAAGCTCTTTACCACAAATCCATAAAGAAAAACATTGAAATGACTGTTACTGTGAACTGGTGCTATATAAATAAAGCTGATTTAATTGAAGTGAAATGCTCCATTGATTTCAACAGCTAGGTGCTATCTTGTCTCTATCTTGTTTGCTGCTGGGCATGCAAAGCCGGTTGAAGTTTGCAAAAGCAAAGCAATTAGCTGAAAGATGAAAATAAGGAAACGGATATTGTACAACCATGTGATCCACCTTTGATCAAAAAATATTGCTTGTAGTTGCTCTGTCCCGTGTTAGTGCCCTAAACGGCGGTAAGTAGCGTGTCCTCTTATTTTTTTTTTTTGAAAACTTGCAATAAAATTGCTGCTAAAGAAGTTGTCGTATGTCTCAGTCACACTAGAGTAAAAATAGGCAAGGCGACTTCCTTGTAACTAAGAAAAATTGGTGGTTGCCCAATGATTGCACTGAATCTTTTTGCATTCAGTGACTGCATGTAGTTGCGGTGCCCAGAGGTTGAGTGTGCAACACCCTCAACAATTGCGGTCTGACTCAGACTGACTGCAATCGCTCTTAGACAGATTGGTTAGGGTTTTGCAAATAATTTGTGCCTACTTGAAAAACACGCATTGCAATCGATCTGAGTCAGTGTGCGCTGAGCAACTTGTCTGTAATCTGGTGGTTCTGGCTGGAATTTCTGTGCATGTAGATGGCAAAAGACGTGTGATTTTCACTGATTGACATCACAGTTAATCACCATATTATCACAAACAGATTGCATGTAATAACCCCATGCAACTGCAAACTGATAGCAGGCTGACTCATCTTTATTGCCATTGTATCACCATTTTGATGCACCAAAGTTCCTTTGAAGACAGCAACTGACTGTGAGTAGTCACAGACCTGGTCCCTGTCATTAAAAAACAACCATATCAAAGGCAACAAGTTCATATCACACGGTCACAATTAATTTGGCTGTGCCCCAGTCTCCAACCACTGTTCTCCCTCGTGTGACTGTAGCATTAGGCCCCAGTGACCACATGGCAACCACAGGTCATTAGGGACAAACATGTATTCCTCAGTTGGTTGGTTGTTGGAGGGTGCTGGCTGTAGCAAGGTGAAACTGGTTGCAAAGAGGTGTATTGTGCTGGACCAAAAACCTTGTGATTTCTTTGGTTGCTATCACATTGCCACAGTTGCTGGTAGTTTAGATTAGAAGACACCAACTTGTCTACAAACTCCAAATGTTCTCTGAGTAGAGAAACCGTAGAAAAAAGTGGAGAATGTTCCTGTAAAAGTAAAAGTTGTGCCTCAACGCTGCAGCCACCACATTTCAAAAGGCACAACTTTTACTTTGAAGGTGAACGTCCTCCGTCCCACGTTTATGTCACTCTGTTTAACGTCCAGTAACCACTCACCAGCCAGCTGGGGAATGCACATTTTCCCCCAGCAGTCTGTGGTTGCCAGTTTATCACTGACCAGTCTTTAGGCGTGTGTTACTGAGGCCTAAATGTTGATGATTTATATGGACTCTTACTGTGACATCCGGCAAGTCACGGTAAGAAAGCACAGTTGTTTTTCTATGATCACAAATATTCACAGATGCTTCTTTAGGTCTAATGTGTATTTTTCTCTTTGGTCATTATAAAACACTGGTAGAAAATCAACATTTAATGTGTTTTCAAACTTTTATGATGAGATAATTTCAGTCATTTTAAGGTAAGTCTTATTTGTTGAGCTCAAGGAAAATTGCACCAACCAAATCAAACAAGCTCACTGTTATCTGGTCCAATTAATCTGGACTACTACAGGTAACTCCAGTAGCTCTATAGACTGTTCGTTTTCTCTAACCCACCCAAAACTGTCTTTTGCAGTGATTTTCCCAGATATCAGCCATCTCAGTGATCACATTGCTACGTCAGATAAAAACGATGAGGAAAACTGCAAAAACTGTCACATTAAACTCAAAGTCTTTGAAGAAAACAGAATAAAAAGAATAATCATTTCATATTTGGTCTGCCATGCAGGCAAAGGTGAGCCCGGCTGGTTATTCATTAGAGCCCAGGCTTTGGTCTTGTCCTGGGGCTACATGCTGGTAGGGAACATGGAAGACCATGGAAGTCAGATGGGGGTCAGTTTCCCAGCCATCCAGGGAGGCCGGGACCTGAGACCTCCTCTGAGGGCGCCCATCTGATGCCTAATCCCCAGGAAATACAGGCAGGTTTCAACCCTCTCCAACCCCTCCCATCTCTTTTCCTCCATCTCACCATCCATCCCTCCATCCAACCCTGCTTTAACTTGCAGGCAGAAAAGCCCCGTAAATTCAAAGCATCTGTACGGGCAAGGGCCAATCCGAGTGCCGTCTTTCCCAGAGCCCGCGCAGATGAAATTTTATTCTTTGCACGAAAAAATTACAGGGGGAGGGGGGGGAGAGAAAACAGAAAATAAAGTAAAGCAAACAGTGTGGGAAGATCAAGGAGTAGAGGAGATGAGGGGTAAGGAGCTGGTCATCAGAGATCTGCCCTGCTTTTCATTGTATTCATAAGAAGATATTATATTATGTTCTTTATAGCCGAGAGTCCCGACTGGAGCCTGATAACAGCAACAGTCTGCTTCCAACTGCTACTGGTTTTGGACATTCAAGTGCAAGTGTTGGCACTGAGATGAGTCGAAGACGAGAGAGGGTCGAAGAAAAGGCCAGCAAGCATTAAACATCAGAGAGAAAACGAGTGGTATATTTCTATTCTAATAATAAAAAAAATGGCCATTCATTGGCCACATGCTGACCATGCACTTTGCATGATGTTTCAAAAGCAAACATACGTGTTAATTAGCCACGTTGAGGCCCATGGGGCATCAAAAAAATACAATACAATGCAAACAGTACAAACTGCCATGCACTTCAAAACACATCATGGAGATTATTCAGGGGTATAAAAAACACATAAAAACTGCTCCAAATAAATAACTTCATCAGCAGCATTTATTTATGAAGACTTCAGATTTCTTTCGGATGTTATTGTCACTATCTTTAAGCGTTTTCAGCTGCAACCCCCTCGCTTTTGTTCCTTTTTTTCAAAAACAAAAACCTAAAAAAACTGTATGTTAACATACATTTAAGAAATAATTTAAAAAAAAAGTTTTCAGTTTCGTCAGTTTTCCAGTGCAAACACACAGCTTGCATCTGCACGGTGACTCTCAAAGCTCCAAGGACATTACTTTGAAAAACCTGTGTACCAGACTGCTTCTCATGCCTGAATAAGTTAATAAAAACCTCCTAAACCCTCTGTGGTGAAACTGGTTTTCAAGTTGAGCAGGAAATAAAGCCTCTGTGAAGTATATTTGTGAGCGTGGTTGGAGTTTTGTGCTTCTCAGAGACGGTTTAACAGTAGCCTTTGGTTGTTTTTGGTCAAGCTGGGGTTTCATGTGGTCGAGGACAAAAGTGCAGCGAGAAATTTGATAATTTCCAAGAACTCATGAGATGGATTTACACATGAGCAAAAAAATATTGCATCTGACCTCATGTGACCCAAACGGGTTATTTTGAGAAACCGTGGAATCTGGGCTCAAAGCAAACTCAACACAAGGCTCACTTAAAATCACTTCCTGCATACTGTAAATTTTAACTTCTTAGGTAGAGGGGATGGTCTGAATCTAATCACGTGAAGACACTTCCTGCCATCATGGCAACGTGGGTGAATTTATTTTAAAGTAAAAGTAAATCTGCAGGATTTTGGTTCCCGGTCAGACCACGGATGAAAACATTATCTGAATCCTCCAACAAGAGTTTATGTACAGAAACCCACCCCCACCGCGGTAGCTTTTAGAACCACAATTAGCGGCAATGACTTAAAATGTTTTCTGTATGACTTCATCAGTCTCTCACATCATTGTGGAGGAATTTTTGCCCACTCTTCTTACAGCTTGATTTCAGTTATGTTCAGTTCAAATCAGTTTTAATTATATAGCAACAAATCACAACAACAGTCACCTCAAGGGTCTTTGTATTGTAAGCTTAAGACCCAACAATAATACAGCAAAACCCCCCAACAATCAGACGACCACCTACGAGCAAGCGCTTGGCGACAGTGGGAAGGAAAAACTCCCTTTTAACAGGAAGAAACCTCCAGCAGAATCAGGCTCAGGGAGGGGCAGTCATCTGCCATGACCGGTTTGGGGTGAGGGGAGGGAGACAGGACAGAAGAGCTTAATAATAACTAATGATTAAAAGCAGAGTGGTGAACAAACACATATAGAGTGAGGTGAGCGACGAAGAAACAGTGTGTCACGGAAAGCATCCATGTCGAGGTCTGGACTTTGACTGGGCCATTGCAACACCTTGATGCTTTTCTTTTACAGCCATTTGCTGCTTCGCTTGGGGTCATTGTCCTGTTGCATGACCCAGTTTCAGCCAAGCTTTAGCTGTCTGACAGACGGCCTCACAGCTGACTCTAGAATATTTTGATATACAGAGGAGTTCATGGTGAATTCAATGCCTGCATGGTGCCCAGGTCCTGTGGCTGCAAAACAAATAATCATCCCTCCACCACCGTGCTTGACAGTTGGTATGAGGTGTTTAGTTTGACAAAGATGACGCTGTGCATTACAGCCAAACACCTCCACTTTGGTCTCTGTCCAAAGGACATTGTTGGAGCTTGTAGCTTGCTACCATGTTCTTTTCAGACAGAAGAGGCGTTCTCCTGGGAGACCATTCCAAACAAGTCACGCCTGTTCAGTCTTTTTCTAATTTGAAGACTGCAGAATCTGAGATGTAGCTCTTCAGCCCTTCCAGTTAGGGGATTTGACCTTGGGGTGAATTTGCTGGGACTCATGGGAAGATTGTAGAGTTTTATTAACACACATCTGAACGCTCCAGAACAGCAAACCACCAAAACGGCTTTTGTAGAGGTGCTCACACTTGCTGATGATCAGTTAATCAAATGCACTTAAGCAGTCGGGGTGTTCTT
>JAVDPK010001826.1:231251-245771 GCA_034780415.1 Cichlasoma orientale | reverse complement strand
CCCCCCCCCCCCCCCCCCCCCCCCCCCCCCCCCCCCCCCCCCCCCCCCCCCCCCCATAACAGGTGGCTGCTTTTACTTCTGCATTTTGCAAAAACCCACTCACTGGACAAAATGTTGATATTGGCTGAATCTGCAAAACAAGGATTGCATTCAGTTAAAAATTTTCAGACTGCCAACCTCTTCAGAGGCCAACGGGAACGCATTTCTGCCAATTTTGCTTATTTTACATGAGAGATTTCTAAATTTGTTGTTTTTCTCTTGCTCCCCGCACTGGATTTGAAGCGAGCAGTGATCTTTTGGGAAATGGCAGATGTTAGCAATAGAGGAATTAGAAGCTGATGGCAGTTGCTGCTTTTTTTTTTGCCTTTGCCACCATGAAAATGCCACCATCAATCAGATCTGATCAAATCACACCCACACAGTCCTGGTAACGCTGCCCAGCTCTTCTTCTTCTCTATTCGAACATACTGATGCAATCTTTTAATATTTAAAAACGGCTCTTTAAACTCCATTTAAGGCTAATTTAATTCTATATTTAGTTGTAAAGTGGGCTGCATTGTGTTACAGTAAACTGTGTTTTCTGTGCTTTATCTAGCGTTTTATTCAGAAATAGTCTATATAAATAAATAAATACCGTATTACTATCACATTTAACTGAAGTTGTTCAGTACTGAATCGCTATAGCTACAGTATGGTTAAGACTTAAGGATTTATTATGGCAAACACGGGTTCATGTCATAGTAGAGAGTATGTGCAGTGTTACATGAATTATGCCACCAGACAAGACAAGAGCCAGGCTTTCATTCAGCATGACAGTTTTTATATTCATGCTTTCTGTCTGCACATTCGAACTTCAATATGGTTGAGATTTAATTTATTAACAATAAACTCTGGTTAGTCTTAGCCAAATAAAACACCCAGTTTTCCTGGTTAGGGAAAGCTCGGGGAAAAGGTGAAAGGCTAGGTCTCTAATCAGGTGAAAATGCTCACGTCCTGAACAAAGGCTGCATTCAGTACACTGTGTTTCAGTTTTGTGCACTGCTCCCTGTGTTGGAACTGAACAGTGAGCTAAACTGTGTGGTAGAGAAATGTCCCCTGCAGATAACGATCTACCACTCGCATCACCTGTCCCTGTGTGTTCGCCTCGCTTTATAAAATGCAGACAATATCTTGTATAAATGGATTTAAAATATGCTGCGCTGAATGGGAATTCCTAAAGAGATCGGGCTGGCATTTCAACAGTTTGCTAAAAGGGAGGGCACGCCATACTTCTATGGCCTACCGTGAGCCTGTGTCCCTTAATCCCATGATCCACAACCATTAAACAAGGCTAAAGAAGGGATCTCCAACATCTACCAAACACTAGGAGGGAGTGCCATCCACGCACTGTGTCACCGTCAGCGCACACAAGTGAGCTGAAACGTTTCTCAGTCTGCAGCCTGCGAGTGTCGGGAGATAGATTAGTCTGGACAAGCAAGGCTGCTGCCTCTGATGCTTGTCTGCCACCTCGAAAGGGTTAAGTCAGATCCCAGGCTGGCCACATCACACTGTTGGACCATTTAGTGCAGGAAACCTGATAGTTTGGTTCCTTTTGATGGCCTGATTCCCAGGCTTAAGAGAATAAATTAAATGCAATCCCAGCCTAGGCCTCAGCTGCAGCAGCAGGGCATACTGATTTAGGATTTTCATCTGGGGAGCTTTCCCTTCCCTTCCTGCTCTCCTTGACCCCCCCCCCTCCCCCTCCCCCCATCAATCTCCACCTCAGTCAGAAAAAATGGTAAATATGGTTTATAAAAGATGGCTTTTGTGAGAAGGCTCAGCGCAGCTGTCAGTCACTGCAAAGAGTCAGGGAAGGAGAGCAGAGGTATGGCTACATAGAGGACAGGGATGTGGAGATGTGTCCCCAAGTGGCTCAAGAGTCTGAGATTCCAAATATTCAGTCTTTATCCCCAATGCCTTGTCCCAGTGTGAGGGGCTTTAGTAGAGCCACTAGACTTATAGACAACGGACAAGCCGGTTTTATACGTTTATTCTACTCATCTGAGTCAGTGTCACTCGTGTCTCTGACAAGCAGAGCTGCACGAGGGCTTTAAAGGATGATAAAATGGGAAAAATAACAGTGGTTAAGATCAGCTTGTAAAGCTGCATAAGCTAATAAGGTAATATTTCTCTTTTTAAAACAACAGAAAGATACACTATCGCAGTTGAAGAATATATAAGCTTAATATTTCAGAATATATATTTTAATTGCATATGCAGTTTACATCCAGCCGGATTACACAGGTTTAATATAAAGTAATACATTTAATGTGATGCATATTTGCTGGTAAAATATTATGAAACAAGTAAGTAGTCTAAGCAATAGTACCAAGTACAATGATCAGGTCCTGCATCTGATGTTGATGTATCTGTTTAAATGTCTTCTGTGTCTTCTATGGACAACTTGAGGCTGCAGAATACAGCACGAAGCTCACTGTGTTCTCTTATCTGGAAGGAAGCGTTAACATAGAAGGGGGTATTAAAGCTCTGGCTGATCATACGTGCTGTAAACATGTGTTCTCAACTGTTTTATCCCTCATATCAGGTAGTTAATTTATTGCTTTAATGCATCTTTATTTTACTTTAAATCTGCAAAAGTGAAAACCTGACTCACAGTCCATTCTGTATGCAGCTCTTATTCGTCAATCAGGCCGACAAGAAGGCTGCATCAAAAACTCTCGTGTAATGCAGCTTTTCAGGTGATGAATTCACAGTGCAGTCCAAGCCAGCCATGTTGAATTACAAATTTAAATGAGTCATCAAGTGTCAGTCTAACATCAAAGTGTGGATGGAGACGTACAGCATGGCTCGCTCTCCGGTTCTTTCTTGCCTCCCTTCTGATTCCGTCTGTCAGCGGCAGACAAACACGGATTGTGTGCTGTTCCTGCGTGATACACGAGCAGCGGTGGGTGGCCCCTGTGATGTCTTCATCCACCGTTTGGTGAGCAGTCAAACCGGAACAGAATTTCATTATAGTGGAATAAAGCGAAACCAGTTTTGTCCACTGAGGGCATGAAGCCTCTGGGTTTTAGTGCAAAGAATGCTGACCTTGTAGAGCCACTTTTAGGATTGTTCTGTTGTGTGTGGGGAACAGCTTTATGCCTTTACAAACTTATTTAGAAGAAAACAAATTAATAATAAGCTGAGTTAAAAAAAAAAAACTTCAGTTGTTCGCCTCCAAACAGCTCTTACTGGATCTTCCAAAATCAACTTTACTTCACATTCACATTTGATAACAATCTGAGGATCATAAACTTTATCACTGGCTTAAATGTTAACGCACAGCTAAGCCAAACCTGGTTCCGTCATTAGGCCTTCTCTTTACTGCCAGGCAAATTAGCTTAACCTTTCAGTTTTAGCACTACTCTGAGAAGGACACGGTAATGACTGCAGCAATCAGATGTACTCTATTATTTACATGCCAAAAAAACCCCAATATGTGAATGTTTTTAATGTTGTAAAGGACAGATAGTTCTTTCATGACACCATGCTGGGTTTTTAACAAGACCAAACTATTACGTAACAGTTACGTAAATAATGTATTTATTATCACATGGCAGTAAGAAAAAACTGACCTGTGTTAATAGTTTTGCATTTTAATGATTCAGCACCCATTCGATTGTTTGACTGTTTGAAGTTGAGCATGATGTTTTTTGTATAATATTTTTACCAGCTGGCCAATGCCCAGTTACCCCCCCCCCCCGAAGTCTAACATGAAGGTTGAAACAAACATACTGCCACTGTGCGATTTGCAGGGCCTCGCTAGTCGTCTCCGGCCTGAAAGACGCACTGCAGGAAAGGCTGTGCAGCCGTTAACAACGTCATTAGTCCTGAGTTCAAATTTGACGTTTTGCCCTCAAGGTGGTGATAGCTGCATGCTCAACAAGACTCCCAAATTGGAAAGAGTTCATCCTCTGTGCAGCAGGAATGCACCCAGATGATGCAGCTGCAGATCGGGGTGGGGGGTCATAGAATGTAAAATGTAAGCTGATAAGAAAGAGTTGGTGGGTCACCAGAAGCCTCTGTAGGCCATAAATATTCTGGGCTTGGCAATAACATGGTCTGATTTGACAGTAAAAATACTGATAATGTGCTACTTTACAAACATTTGCTTGCTGCAGTGATGTAAAGGCGTACTCTTGTAGCCCCTGAAATCGCTGTCAGGTATATTTACAGGTGCAAAACTGATGCTGAGCTCAGTCAGGTGTCACTTCAATAAACAGAGATCTGCATATGAATATGAATATGCAGGGGAAATATTTTTAGTACCATTTAGTATTTTTTATCAGGTAAATGGTTTTGGGCTCCATTTGCTGGAATGCAGTCTCAAACCCACTGGTTATGGTTTCAACTGACTGGTGGACAGAACAGGAAGTTTTGGCTCAGGTAGCTGCTGTCTACACTGGGAGTCCCAAAAAACTCTGTGCTGCCCACAGTAGCTGAGTCAGCAGTCTAGCCATTGGGCTCAGGCGCAAGAGGCTCGCAACTTAAAGCCAGAGGGGGCAGCAACAATCTGTTGTTCATCCTGGTACTAACTAGTTGCTCTAAAGGGTTAAATTGGATGACACCCATTCCAGTGATTGATGAGATACGGTGTAGTATGTTGTGGGGAAGAGAGCCCAGCCATGCGCCTGCCATCTCCGTCTTATTCCTGTGATTTATGAAAAAGCATTGCTGCAGAATGGCAGATAAGGTGTTTACATGACAGACAAACATGACAGTGAATTTCTCCTGGGAACAGGACAACAGGGTCAGGTAATGCATCACTGGTCAGTTGTAAATTGCTTTTATTGGTCCTTCCAGGGTCTTAGGGTTATGCAGAGGTTATTCACCACTCACCCATCTCCAAACACATATTCACACATGAGATATACACTCATGAGACACACACATGCGCGCACACAGGCTCTCTCTTTGTCTGCGAGGTTAATCTGTGGGCCAGATCAAAGGGTCAGGTCCAGGAGATAAACTCCGGCCCTGGAGGTTCCAGCTTTCTTCTCTGTGCATATCTGCAAATCATTAAGCCTAGTCTGATTCAGTGCAGTTCAAGTAGTAGGATTGTGGGCCATATAGAGGAGGATTTGTCAGAGCCACTGCTATCGAGCCCGCTGCCACTCATGCCGACGTTCTGTCGCTCAGCTTTGTGCCCCTGCATGCTCTGAAACAGACGTGCTTAAGACACCCCCAGAGATAAAAGAGTCTTCACCCCTGACAGGAGGGGATCTCGATGTAAACACACCACGCAAATTATATTCTCTTATGGCTTTGTACGAGGGCCCTCCAAGAAGGAATCCTTTTCAAAAGCCCAAATATTCAGCCAGTTGAATGTCTGGAGGCTTTATTGAGCAGAAAATTTTCAATGGGAAGCAAAGGGCTCTGCTTGTTGCTGCTTGATTTGGAATACTCTTCTAACAATGTCGACAGGGGCGGATGAATGGGTACATGTGTCATCGCTGCTGACATGCTAAATGAAGGGTATCAAAGCATGGGGGTTTGGCATGAAGGGAGGGCCAGAATGAAGAGGCAGAGAGGAGAAGTGCAGGAGAGATAACAACTGGGGAAAAAAAGCAGTAAAAACTGGAGAAAAGAGAAGCACCAGCAGCTGGGCAGCCTTTCAGCAAAACAGGCCACAAAAAACATGAAGCTGCCATTATGATTTTTAACTGTAGCCTCTTGGGTCCCCGCATTTCTTCATTACTGTGATGTTTGGTGGAGCAGGAGGAGGTTGGCTTCCAGCTAAGTAGGATCCCTACCTACCTTCTTCAGAACAGCAAAAGGGCACCTCACCTCAGTGCTTTGACACCTTCAGAAACAGACAGGTGGTGCCAGGCCACCCCACTCCCTCCCCCACCACCACCACCCAAGAAGTAGAGGAGGAGGATAGAGAAGGGTGGAGGTAAGATGAGGGTTCACCTCGGGGCGAGCTTTAGCACTATGATTCAGGTTCACCTCTGTTTGTGGAAGTGTTGCCTTACCTGTCTCTTAGTGTGTGTGTGTATGCGTATATATATGATGTATACCTGTCTCTGTTCATGCATGCACATGTGGAAGCCTGCACACTTTCAATACACAGGGAGGTGGATGTGTGTTCTGTGCGTCCGACTGTTCATTCCTGCAATTGAGGGTGTGTAACAGGGTGTGAGCACAGTGGGAAACACTGAAAGGAATGACAAATCCTTTCAAAAGTTCTTAAAGCTCAATTAACACAATAATGGATCATTAAAAGAAACCAAAAAAAAAATTGACAACAAAACTCTGAAATCACACATTTTATTGCTTGATCTTTTATTGGAAGTAGCAGTTTATTTGTAATTTGCAAAAATCAACAAAGACAAAATAAATACTGTAAGAGTACCTCCCACCCCAAAACTAAATAACCTTATGGCAGCTGGGGTAGGCTGAGGCCCCCCCTGCAACCCTGAAAAGGATAAGAGGATGGATGGATGGTTGGATGGATGGATGGATGGATGACTCGAGTGGGCCTAAAATATTACTGGATATGAATGCATTAACAAATGTACTACATAGAAAGTATTTTCATATTAAATTTGTCTTTCATAACAAAGAGATTTTTAAATATTTATTCAGTCCTGTTCTTGTGCCTTGAAATCATTTTTATGGCAGAAGAAGGACAATATTAAAGGTTTACTTCTTCCAGATAGATTATTGTCTGAGAGCTGGAGACTATTTGCAGATTTGCATCTATCAGCATTTGGTTGGTGTTAGGCTGGTGTTAATTTCAAACACTGGGTGTGACCTTAAATCCACTGAAGCTGGTCTCAGCCACACAGCCCAACTGACGCCACTTTCCACAGCCAACTGATTTCCTGAATCTCCCGAGGGTAGGAGTAAGATAGTGACAGATGGAGGCATGACGATAAACGTGGACAATAGCGTGTTCGCTTAGAACATGCATCAGCAACCATGTCCACATCATAGAAATCTATTAATGAAAAGGCTTGGGTTGTGATTAACATGGCAAGGTTATCTATTTAACAAAAAAATAAAATAAATTTAATTAAATTACCAGTGTAGAAATGATAAATGTCATGATATCCACTTGTAAGAATAGAAACAAATTGTTGAACCCGTGAGAACCCTCCAGTATGGAGTCAGCTGTCAGGTGTTTGGATTAAAAGCACAAAAACATTTTCCTGAAGCACTACATAGTAAAATACTGGGGAAAAAACTGTACTACACACTGCATGTACCTTTTTTGAGGGCAAAAAGTTACATATATTGGCAGGAAAAGCAGGAAAAGATGCATAATTGCACCATTCTTCAAAATTTCAATGTGCAATATCAGGAAATAATATATGTTTGGACAAATACAAGAAGAAAAGAGATAAAATATTAATTTTAACATTTAATGCATTCTGCATCCACATGGGAACATGAAGGTGAAGAGGTGGGCTCTGTGAACTTTTCTACTCTAAATGAGCACTCACCTTACTACTAAGTCTCATTCACCCAATCAGACACACATTAATACGAGCAATTTTTTTTTCTGTGCTGAAGCATCATTCATGCACACACTTACACTCTGATGGAGTCCAATGGAGCCAGTCCATTTACCATTTACTCAACCGGATCTGCCCCAGTAGACTGTCAGTCCACTGTTTGCCTCAGCTGTCAATGAGAGGCATCCATATCTATTTACTTTGGAAGAGGCTGTAAAACTTTGTGAAAGGAGTTGGATACAAATTGATGAGTCAGTGAAACTGACTTCTGTTTGATGACAGTGATATTTAGGTGAGTTATTGTGGATATGCTGAACTTTAGTGTCGGTAAGCACTGCTATTTTCGTTGCTGTTAGCCTCTGTTAGCCGCTGTTAGCTGCTGTCAGATGATGTTAGTGAAACTTTATTTGAAGTAGAACTAACATTGTTGGACTCTGACAATAAGCAAATAAACTCTCATACAATGTAAGAATGTTATAAAACCAAGGTTATTATCATTAACAAAAATGAACGAAATAACAAAAACTGAAATTGAAAAAACATTTTCGTTAACTGAAATAAATAAAAACTATAATTAAAAGGGAAAAATGATACTAACTGAAGCTGCCTCACAGTTAGATTACCATATGGAGAGCTCTGTGTGAAGTTTGCATGTTCTCCCCATGTATGGTTAGGTTAATTGTGAATGGTTGTCTGTGTTAGCCCTGCAACAGGCTGGTGACCTGTACCTATAAGAATGTATATTTATAAAAAATAATCTTATAAAATTTTTATTTAAAATGAAAATAGAAACATTTTATAAAATAAATAAAATATTTTTTAAAATATATATATATATATGTATGTATAGTATGTTTGGTATTGTATGGTAGGTATAGTTTGCTATGGTATGTATGGTATTGTATGGTAGGTATGTATGGTATGGCATGGTATGTATGTTATGTATGTACAGTATGTATGTACGTATATTATGTAGGGTATGGTATATATGGAATGTATAGTATGCATGGTATGTTTGGCATATATGCATGGTATGGTATGGTATGGTATGGTATGTATGTATGGTATGTATGTATGTTATTGAAAGGTATGTATGGTATGGTATGTATGGTATGTATGGCATTGTATGTATGATATCTATGTATGGTATGGTGTGCATGATATGTACGTATTGAATGTATGTTATGGTAAGTATGGCATGCATACAAAACATACCATACAATACCATACGTATGTATATTGTATGGTATGTATGGTACAGTTTGTATGGTACGTTATGGTATATATGGTATGGTATGTATGGAATGTATATACAGTATGTATAGTATGTATTATGGAGGGTATGGTATATATGGAATGGATGGTATGTGTGTATGTATGCATGGTATGGATTGGTATGTATGTATGGAATGTATGGTATGTTTTGTATGGTATGCATGGTAATGTATGTTATGTATGGAATGTATGGTATGGTATATCTGGTATTGTATGTATGGTATGTCTGTTATTGTATGTATAAATATAAACATATATGAATATAAATTTGAATTTTTATAAAATAAAAAAAATCTAACAAAATATTTATAAAATATAAAAATATAAATATAAATATTTTTAAAAAATAGTTATAAAAGTATATAAGTACATATATATTAATATTTTATTAAATATAAATATTTTATTAAACATATAAAATATTTACAAAATATGGGTATATAAATATAAACATACATTTATATATAACTATATATTAAAACTTTTATAAAATAAAAATATTTTATAAAAGATATAAAATATTTATAAAATAAAAGTATATAATTATAACTTTACATTTTATAAAAAAAAATCTTGTAAATATATTAAATATTTTTAAAATAGAAATATATTTATATTTACTCATAAATACTTGTTTTTGATAAATATTTTATGAATATTTTTTATTTTATAAATATTTTGCAGACAGTTTTATTAAAAAAGAAATTAAATGTATATTTATATTTAAATGCTTATAGTTAAAAAATATTTTATATATTTTACAAGATCTTTTTGTTTTATAAAATATAAATATATATACTAGTATAATATATATATATAAAATTTTATATATATGTATAAAATTTAAATATATATATAAATTTAATATTTAATAAAAAAATATAAGATTTTTAAAAATAACGTATAAATATATATTCTTTTAGATATACTTTTATACATTTTTTTATATATTTATTTATATTTATATTTTATATCTCATAACATTTTTATATTTTATGAAAAATATATACTTATATTTATATCTTTATTTTTATGTTTCTATCTATATTTAATAAATATTTTGTAAAATATTTTTATTTTATAAAAATTCAAATGTATATTTATGTATGTGTATATATTTATATTTTATAAATATTTTATATATTTAAAAGATTTTCTCATTTTATAAAAATTTAAATTCATATTTATATATTTAAATTTTATAAATATTTTAATATATATTTATATATGTATATATTTATATTTTAGAAATCTTTTAATATAAATTTATATATGTATATATTTATATACTTATATTTTAGAAATATTTTATATATTTGTTAAATATTTATTTTTTATAAAAATTTTAATATATATTTATATATGTATATATTTTATAAAAATATAAATATATGTACTTATGTTATGTTATTTTAAATATTTTTATGAATATTTTATTTATTTTATAAAATATAAAAAAATGTATATATATTTATTCATATTTATATTTTATGTTTTATAAATATTTTTTACATTTAAATAAAAAATATATACTTATGTTCATATTTATATCTTTATTTATATATTTATATTTTATAAGATTTTCTTTTATAAAAATTCAAATGTATATTCATATATATGTTTATATATATATACAATAACATACATACCATACATACAGTACCATACGTACCATACCATACAATACTATTCCATACCATACCAGACATACCATACCATACATTCCATACCATACATATATCATACCATATACCATAGATACATGCCAAACATACCATACAATACCATACATACCTACCATACAATACCATACATACCATACATATAATACCATACATACATGCATAATTTTTTATAAATATTTTACAAAATGTTTATATTTTTATTTTTATAAAAATATATATACATAACATAATGTTTTATAAAACAAAAAAAAATGTTTTATAAAACATAAATATATATTCTTATAGATACATAAGAATATATCTGTGTTAGCCAGCCCGTCGCAGGTCTAACATAGACAACCATTCACACCTATGGGCAAACTCCACACTGAGAAAGACAGAGGCCTGGGCCAAGGTGGAATTGAACCCAGGCTCTCTACATCATAATCTAACTGTGAGGCTACTGTGCCACCACGCCACTGTGCTGCCCAGACACTTTTAAATTTTATAAAAAAAAAAAAAATATATATATATATACTTATGTTTATATTTAAATCTTTGTTTTATATTTCCATTCATATTTTATAAATATTTTACAAGATAGTGTTATTTTATAATTCAAATGTATATTTATATATGTGTATATATTTATATTTTAAAAACATTTTAGGGTTAGGGTTAGGGTTAGGGTTAGGGTAGGGTTAGGGTAGGGTTAGGGTTAGGGTTAGGGTTAGGGTTAAATATTTATTTTTTATAAATATTTTATTTATTTTATAAAATATTTATAATTTTGTTTTTATATTTTATAAAAAAATTTATTTTTTCCAAAAATTATATAAATGTATATATATTTATTCATATTTATATTCTATGTTTTATAAATTCTTTAATATATATTTATATATGTATATATTTATATTTTATAAACATTTTAATACATATTTATATATATGTATATATTTATATTTTATAAATATTTTATATTTTTTTAAGATATATTTATTTTATAAAAAATAAATATATATTTATATTTATATACTTATATTTTATAAATATTTTATATATTTTTTAAATATTTATTTTTTATAAAAAATTTTAATATATCAACATATGTGTTGTGAATAGATGCCTTGTTAAAAATATTCTGGTCATGGTTTGGGCCAAATGTTAAAATTTTCAATGCACTTGAATTATTTTGCTCATCAATAAATGATGCAGTATAAAGCCTTTATCGTGAATTCCTTTATTTATTTTTATGATTTAGTTCAGGTGGTAGCATATTTAGAGTTAAGTCTCAAGAAATAATATAAGTAGGGGTTTTTGGCCCAGTGGCATCTCAAAATTTTCAAATCTGGCCCAGAAGAAAAAGTAATTGAATAGGCCTGGTCTAAAGCATCTAACCAAGCTAGCTCTCTGAGCAGATCCAACAGAGAACCAGCATCGTGTGGTGGATAACATCAGGATGCAGCTGGATTTGAGCTCTGATTCCTTCAAAGAGTTCAGTTTGTTTTTGCCAAACATTCACAGCGTTCTGATGTTATACACCACATGCGAGGTGTTGTGAATCTACTGCACTGACGCTGAAGTTTATTGTAGCGTTTATTGGGTTTATTTGAGTTTTTCCCTGTTGATGTCTCATAATGTTTATGTGTGTCCTTAATATTACACACATTTAGCACATAAGGCTGCTATCTTGTGAACAGTTGGTTGTTGAATACAAATTTTTAAATGGCATCTTTTGTCGAGTTCTTATTACGCAATAGTCACTCTTGCACCTTGAATCTTGCATCTGTCAAATAAAGTATGAAAAATTAAAACTAATACTAAAATTAACAAAACTAAAAAAAACAAAACTACAAATTCTCTGCTCCTCTGCCTTTGGCTGCAACGTACAGTATGTGTCTGGTCTCTAGCCACACATGTAAAACGTGATTAGGCAGAATGGCGATTTCAATGACATCTTAGAAGGGACTGCACCTACCTAAAAGCACAATAATGTGGTTTAGCATTACAATTTTTCACAGGCATGCGGATGGTATTGAGATTATTCATTATTTATTACTCCTCAGAGAAAAAGTGCAATGGTGATATTTGTATTAATTTACCTTAATGCTTATTACAATGTGGAGTTGGTTATTATGTGGTTTGTGTGGATGAATGAAGAATAATCTCATTTCAGCTCCTCTCTTATTCACAAAGGTTCGCCACAGTGGGTAGCTCCACATGTTTGATTTGGCAGATTTTTTTTTTTTTTTAATACCAGATGCCCTTCCTGGTGCAACCCTGAAGGGATCTGTGTCTCCTGCCGGGACTGAGCCAGCGATCTTTCACTTGTTATGGCAAGCATTCACACATAAAGGTGATCCCCACCAATGTTGATCCCCACCGATGTAATTGCTCTACATCACCAAAAAATGTCATAGATCAACCATGTTTGTATCTAAACCACACCTGTTTAGAAATCAAAGAACAACTGCTTGTGATCACACAGCAGGTGATGCGTGCTCCGTGTTTATGGCCTTACACCACTGTTATAACCACAAAACTGCATGAAGACTATCGAAAAAAATATTACCGGGATCAAAGCGTTGTCGGATTTATTTCCACATGTATCAAATCAAAGATCTATAATGAGCTTAATCTGGATCCAACGCAGTTACATCTGGCATCTACAAATAAATATCCAAGTCTACTGGCACTAACAGACAACAGCACATGCACAGATGGAAAATGCAATTAAGTGTACACATGCTAGCTTACATGATCATCCTTGAGGTACCAATAGGAAGTTGTCTGTTTATGATTTTACTTTTGGTTTTAGGCCAATGATCAGAGGTCTTTGTGATTTTTTCCCCCTTTCTGAATAACTCGTTTTATAAAGCTGAGCTGGTATAATCATGAACTGCAGAAAGAACATGGGTGTTGTTTCTGTCATCTATAACAACTGTGCCATTCCTTAAATGAGATATAGGATCATTTCCAAGTAAAAGGCCTGATAAACTGTAACATTGGCCAAAGGCAGCAGAAACAACACTTTCAAGTTGATTTTCACTTGCTATTTAATTTTGTTTTTACCTGCAGTTCAGAAAACTAAGATCATGATTTGGGTTAAATTTACACCCTTTCACTGGATCAAAAATGTTACAAATTTCCATTCGTTAGGATTTCAGAGCAGTGAGATCAACAAACATGCATTAAACAGTAACCAAGACATCAGGGAGGATTTACTCCAGATCACTTGACTCAAACACACGACAGATGATGTTCACACATAGAGAAGCTGCACCAAACACTGCTTCTTCCATATCTGCACTCCCATGTGTGAAAATAAATCTGACCCTGTGGGTACAAAAGAATTTTACAATGCAGAACATCTCAGGCTGGCTTTAGTCATGACCTGTCTGCTCACTGATCCTCAGATGTCTGGGCTCACATAAACCACCACGAGAGTTTATGTGAGACCAGATGCACAATGGCAGGGAGTCCTGTAGAATTCGGGGGAATTAAATCATCCCAGTGAGGATACGGGTGTATTTAATTGCTAAAAAAGTGAAATAAATGGAACTAGACACTCCACCCATTTTCTTAACTGCTCATATTTTATTATAATTTAAAAAAAACTCATTTATTGCTGATGCAAACCTGTGTCATAGATATTTCAGCCCCTTCACACAACATGTTCCACTGTGAGGTAAGAAAATGACCCTGGAGACGGGAAGATGGCCAGGTGGAGCCAACCTGGTGGTCTTCAGCTTGGATGCTGAGAGATTCTAAATCAAAAAGACTTTGGACAGTAAAATTGTACCTCTAGATGCATGTACCTGTGTGTTTATTTTTACATGGGAGTTCTGAATCTTTATATTTACGTGTCAGGTTTTCGTGCTTTCTCGGGCCACACATGTACGCCTTTGTCTGTGTGTCTTGGGTGTCAGGGTCTTGACGCTTTAAGCCTCTGCCTTTTGTACCTTCAGGATCTGAGGCCTTAACCCATCCACACAATGGGTTAAAGGATACACACACACACACACACACACACACACACACACACACACACACACACACACACACACACACACACACAC
>JAVDPK010001826.1:207590-225573 GCA_034780415.1 Cichlasoma orientale | reverse complement strand
ACACACACACACACACACACACACACACACACACACACACACACACACACACACACACACACACACACACACCTACTGAAGATTATGGGAGTACACACACATACAGCAGAGGTCTGGGTCAAGTGTTGTATTTGAAACAAACACTTCAGTTAACAAGAACGGGCTGATAAGAGATGAAAGATGCCCTGTCAGACTGTACTGTATGTGTCTGTGTGTGTATACGTGTGTGTGTTGCTGCGGTTACAGCTGTAGGTTGGCGTATTTATTATTCAGCAGATAGTTCATATCTCTGTGGCACAGTGCTATCATAACACAGAACAGACCATTGCAGTTGGTTCCACAATCACCGAACAGACGAGTAAGTATGTAAAGAGTAAATATGAACCCCCTGCACAACATGATGTCTGAAAGACTTTGGCAATATAAACACAAACAATCTGAGCACAGTGACCCAGCTGACCACCTTCTATGCATCCACAGTTGCTCTGCAGATGCATGCAGCTACAGTGGTTCAGACTGAACTTATTTGGCTTTTTAAGGGTTGACCATACCTTCTCAATCAGATTAGGACCTGGGGAATTTCCTGGCCATGGACCCAAGATGTTAATTTGATGATCTCCAAACCACTTAATTCTCACTTCTGCATTGTGGCATGGTGTTCCATGATGCTGGAAATGCAAAGACTGTCACCAAATTGCTCCTGGATCATATGATGAAGTTGGTCTTTGATTACATTTTTATTTTGGTCAGTCCTTAAGAAGCAGGTGGACAAACAGAAGCCCACAAACTGTGATTAACTTGGAGTGCTGGTAAGGCGGGAATGGATTGCCATCAGTCAGGATGTGTCTCAGAAGCTGATATCCAGCATGCCACAGATAACTGGAGAAGTTATGAAGAAGGGTTGAGACATTTGCCAATAAAAGCATTTATAACCTATGAAATACTTATGATTGTTCCTCACTATATTACAGAAATATGTAAAAAAAATATTCTAAATGAAACCTGAAGTGGTACAGTGTATGAAACACAAAATTTGTGCAACTGTCAAAACATTCGGACACGGCTCTAATGTCAACATTTTCTTCCTGATTAGACATCCAGTAAGAGAAATAAACAAGTACATTTGATCATCACAGGCTATATGCAAAGTTCTGTCTGATCGCCCACACATATTAGCGCTTGTCATGACTTGGAGATTTGCGTGCAGTCAGTCTCACTACTAGGGCATCAACTGTACATGAACAACTGTCTGTCCATGGTGTACGTAGCTGTAGTATAATCCTGCCCTAGGGCTCGTTTGTGGCTCTGATTCTGTGCTTTGCCACTGGGCTCTCCAGCTAAGTGCAAGCATTAGCACTTTAACCTGTTCGCAGTGAAAACACATATGCTGTATGCTGTGTTAAAAATGTTTACTGCATAAAACATAAAGTAAAGCTGAGAGTTAATATGTTTAATTTCTCAGGTATTCAGGTATTTGCTGCACATGAATAATGTTTGTACCATATTTTACTGCAACCCAGTGGAGTCCAATATTTGGTATATATTTAATTCCAGATATTTCACTGAAATCATGATGCGCTCAGTTCAGCCACCAGACAAACAAATTAGAGCCATGCCCCAAATCTCCGAACCTTTAAATAACACGATGAGACGTAAACACAGTAAAAGGAGCCACAGATCAATGAAAGTCAATGAAAGAGTGTGACGGACCATCGGAAACCAGAAGAGCTTCAGACTCAAAGAATCCAAATAGGGATCTCACCCCCCAACCAGACCCATCTCAACGGGAAATTGCACTGTTTGTAATTAATGCTCAATTAAATTTGACATGGTCGCCCCAAAGCCTCTGTAAGGTAACAGATTAGTCTGCACAGCTGGTCCACATTGGCTGTGCTGCAGCAGACTCTAGAGTTACCGTGTTAAGGTACATTCCCTTCCTCAATGATGGTATTTATGAGATTTGTTTCATCTCTCTCAGCCAGCCCCTGAATGAGATGGAGAGGGAGAGAGACAGTAACTTCACCAATGTGACTTCCCCATTTGATTACAGCAGAGCAATCACTGACACTTGGTTAGCACACACACAAACACACACAGGAGGAAATAATCCAGAGAATCCTTCTGCACATGTATTCATCGGAGTGTGTATTACCTTCTTATTAACAACACATGTTATCTGAGGAGAGAAACGAACTTCTGAGGGCTCCGTTTATGCCATCACATTGACAGTACATTGCGGTGATGGAATCTGTGCTGTGATGCCTTCTGTCTGTGTCACTGTGTACAGATATTTATTTAACAAGGGCTTAGCCAATGCCTTACAAGGTTGATTGTGCTGCTAGGAGGTGGTAAAAGCTCTGGTATGGTCGGCAATGTTTGCTGTGCAATTAGGTGAGGAAACAGCGACTGATTTGTTTGTGAGAGACAAAGACAAAAAAAAAAAAAAAAACAACTCAATGGAGTCTCAAGCTAATGAATTTTTAGCATCAGTATTATCTGCCCAGCAAGGGCTGCATGGTAGTATTTGAAGAATCATCTTCAAGAACCCAGCTTGTTCTCTCTGAATGTGTTTAGCTTTTATAGGAGATATGATGATAGTTAATAAATTACATATTCACCAGATAACAATAAAATCCCTTTTTTGAATTTTGACCTAAAGACTGGGGTTCAAATCATGCCTGGAACCATTTTTAAATTTAGGTTTATCTCGCTTTGCAGTTACGTTTCAGCACCAAAGCTGATGGGAAAGACTATGTTTTGGGTTAAAACAGCAAACACACGTCAGAAAGCTAATTTTTCCAGGTTAACAGCATGATAAGTTTTGCACCATTTAAAGGTGGAAACTAGCGGAGTAACTAAAGGCCACATCGTTTTAAAATGTAACTATGGGTAATTACATGCTGTTTGCACATACCACCTGTGTGGTCATTATTTGCAGAAAAGTAACCTGCAGTTTATCATTTAACAGAGGATCATGAGGGGAAGTGCAAGAAGAATGACATTTCTAAAGTTAAAAAAGAAAAAGAAAACATTTAACACTAGTGTAATGTCTCAATGTTCAATAATATATAATTTAAAAAATCCTAATAACATTTTTTATCTGTTAATTTTTATTTTATTTTTTAAATTTGTATTTAATCTGTGATTATTATTATTATTATTATTATTATTATTATTATTATTATTATTATTATTATTAATAATAATAATAATAATAATAATAATAATAATAATAATAATAATAATAATAATAATAATAATAATAATAATAATAATTCAAACCATTTCTCTATTAATTAAATTTTCAGCTCTACATCTTCTTCCTGGAAAGCCAAATAGAACCTAAATTAAAACCTTTTCTTTTCCCCAGAGAAAGATATTTAAAAAGTCATAATTATAACATATATGAAAAATTTTCTCATAGTAGCAAACATCGTAACAGAAATGGTTTCACGGGCAGTTGGTCTGAAGGTTCTTACATAAATACTGCACATCTGATATCTGGTTTGACTTAAAAAGCCCAGAAACATAAAGCCCTCCTTGTTTGGCCTGATCTGTCACTCATTCTCGATCAGCTTGCGTTCACCTGCTCTCTGCTGCATTCCTGCGTGCAGTTTTATATGCATACCTGTGTGTGTCGTGTTTGTCGAGTGGTCTTTGGTGTTGTTGACTCTTAGTAATGTTTACCTCCCCTGCGTTGTGTTGCGACAGGAACTGCTGTGGCCTGATCCCAAAGTTGAGTGCTTATCAGACAGAAGGCCATCATGATAAACAAGCTGGTTGTTGATTTGGGGGGGGCTGTGGTAATCGATCCAAAGCATTTGTTCACTCGCTGGGTTTGCGTCAGAGGACAGGTCACATGTGCTGGTAACTGATCAATTTAATGACCTACAAGTCATGAAAAGAGGTCTTTAATCTTTAATCTCTCATGGGGGGAAAAAAAGTGTTTTCTTTGTCGGCGTATTACGTGAAGATCTTTGTTGCTGATACCTCTTGCATGCAGATGTGTGTGACTCCCTGTTGGCAGATGATGATGTTTTCTGTCATTGCAGCAGAGAGTGGAACCTGCTGCATGTTTGGACGGTGATGATGTTCAGTTTGTTTTCTTGTCATGATACAGCAAACCCCACATTTTCTAAACCAGCAATGCTGCACTCTTTCCAGAGGCTAATTTAAGCTACAGCTTCGCAACCTGCTCAGAACACCACAGGATACTTTCAGTTACCTGTCACCTGTGTTTATATATCACGAAAAGACAACTACACTGTAGCTGTGAGAATACAGGGAATTTTACATTTTTTTGAACACAGCTGAGTCATTTCACTGCTGATATAATAACAGCTACTATGTGTTCAGCGTTCCCATAACTGTGCAGTTCAAGGAGCAGGGAAGGTAGGGCAACAGACTCATTCCAGGGTACTTTGGTGAGGATATGTAATGTAATGTAGTTGCATTATATAGCGATTTTCTAATTTTACTGACCACTCAAAGCACTTTAGACTATAATTCACATTTAAACATAAATTCATACAGCACTTTATTCTATACACCTAAAACATTTTATCCACATCCATGGCCAATTCAGAATCACTGATTGGCCTAAGATGCATGTCTCTGGACATGAAGACTTAGACCCTGCTCAGTGGTGGTGTTTTTATACAAGCAGATTGCAATACGTTTGCACATTTTTCATTTATGGACATTGCAAGAAACAATAAAACAACAATAGCGGCGTAACGACAGCCAAACAGCTTACAGTATTACATGGTAATGGTTATACTTCATAGACCATTACAGTATTTTTACTGTGGCTATAAAATATACATGATGGCAAATCTAGTTGTTAGTACTTTACTTTAACTTTAAGTGCAGTAATTTATTATGCTACAAAATGGATATTAAAAATCACAATGTTTCAAAAACAAATATGTTACAATAGACACAAAATGCAACATAATGAGCAAATGTTTTGTGTGTGTGTGTTTGTGTGTGTGTGTGTGTGGGGGGGGTACATGTTTTAACTTTTTACTTTTAGGTAGAAACAGGTAGAATTTGTTGAGTGTTGATTGGCAGAAAAAGTTTAAATTTCTTGGTCATTCTAACTGAGGGCTCAAAATACAAATACATTAGAAGTCTGCTATTATTAATCCAAAATGATAAATTATAATTTAAATAATGAAGCAATCCCCGAAACCCTTGTTACATAATTTTCTTTTGACTAAGTAATCGATTGATCTTAGCAATAAATGACACATTATGTCCTCTTAATAATAATAAAATAATAATAAAAACAGCTGAATATTTTGAAGCGTGATAGCTCTAATTGTATCATTTGTCTACAATAATTATTACATGACTAGATAATGTCCATAGACTAATTTACGTAAATATTTTGCCCATGCATCACAGCATTTACAGGAAGGCCTGCGGTGAAAGTCAGATCAGACTGCGCTGTCTATTAGCTGGACTGCTGTGTTTCCACCCACATGCTGCCCAAGGTGTTAAAATGAAACTGACGCATGTGACATTTAAGTATGACGTGTGGCGTCAGTGGGAGACGCCACTCTGAGGCGTCCGACTGGTGCACTGCTGTCTGAAAACTTAAAGGCAGCAGCTCGAGTTATGCCTCATTGTTCAGTAGTGATGTGTGTGTGTGTGTGTGTGTGAGATGTGTCTGTGAGAAAATTGTGTGTGTGAAAGAGAGTACAAGAAAGTGAAATATGTTTTTTAATGAGTATTTACAGCCCTAAAGCTACTGCGTCAATCTTGAAGATATGATCAGTGTTTAATGGTCTGTGCATTAGTACGCACAACATCTGCTTTTTAGTGACAAACATAATGTATAGTGGAGGTTTATGAAATTGTCAACCATAATATCTGCAAAACATATGTGGGCCTTATAATGAAGGTAACAGCCTATTAACTATCATTTAATTAGCCTTTCACCATTACTAATATGTCTTTAAATTCATAACAACATACCTAAGTTGCAGTGGGCTATTTATGATTAATACCTTAACTTTGCATCGTTTCAATAATATCATGTTTTTGTTAAATTTATGAAATTATAGAAGTAAAATAAAGAAAATGTTTGACTTTTTTATGTAACAATTATGAAGTGAATCGGGTGATATTTTTAAGCACCGCTCTCTTTTTTCTTAGAAGAGAACTCATATTTAACGAGCTTATCTGCTTAACGTCTTTGAACACAACATTGCCAAAATAGCCTGTATGATCACTGCTCACAGAAGCATCCGATACTGCCATGTTGTAATGGCGCTTCATGTGTTAAAGATGATGGCAGATTGTTGTATAACACTGCGGCTTCCCGCTGTTGTCACTGTGTGAGACGATGGATTTGTGACTGTTTTTCAAAGTCTTAATCAGAGCAGGACTGTTGTCCTTATCTGCATATTAGCATGGAGGAAGCAATCCACTGTCAGCAGCTGTTTGTGTAAACCAGGAGTGGAGCTGAAGAAAAGAGAAAGTGTCCACTTGTGTGCCGAGCACGCTTAAGAGCATTTCAAATTCACACTGAAAGGTTTCTGTAAAGTTCACCTCCTGATGGTTGAGTTTGCCACTGAAAGTCCAGAATTTCCCTTCTATTTGATGTTTTTAGTAAGATGATACATGCAGCAAGTAAAATTGTTGTTTTTCAGTAAATATGTTACTGAATGCTTTTGTGTTTTGGGAGGGACTCAGAGTAGAGCCTCTGCTCCTCCATTTCAAAATAAGCCAGTTAAAGTGGTTCAGGCATGTGACAAGGATGCCTCATGGGTGATGCGTTCTGGGCATGTCCTACTGGGAGGAGACACAGGGCAGAACCCAGGAATGCCTCAGTGTCCCCCCAGAAAAACAGGAGGAGGTGACCGGGGAGAGGGAAGTCTGACAACTGACAACTTATTTAGTGGTTGGCTCATAATACAGTTAAGGTAAAACCAACACGCCTGAGCAGAAGATTGTGAATATGACCGCCACGCTAAACTGGGTTTTGTGCATTCTACAAGCCCTTTTTATTCTTTGTTTCACTTTATTACAAGTGATGAATTTACCAATCATGGTTCCTGGAAAGTACCTAAAAATTACAGTTTACTGTACGTTTGTGTCTTTACCTTAATTGACTGTCTAAACAAGGTAAAATGATTCACTGTTTGTGGAAAACAAAACATTACACTTTTAACTTTTTAGCAACACAGATCAAACCTTTATAGACTGAATCTATCAACTTTGTCCCTGTTTATAGATCCTTTAGGTGGCATTTGCTCCACAAATAGTTAAATGTACTCTCTGATCCTGTGTAAATGTGCTCTAAAAGAGCACAGTAAGCACTTACAGGTCTGTGCATGAGTCCAGAGCTGTGTGAGAAAGTACTCTTTGTGCTGCTGCTGCTGAGTGCCAGCTACACATCACATGTCACTGGTGAGAAGACTGAAAGAGCAGCTATTAAATGGTTTTGTGCAGGATATTCTTCCAGTAATATTCAATCATTTACATCATTATTTAACCTGTAATTAAACAGAAAAGGGACTTCTCCAGTATGTGAATAAAGGGGTATGTGTCAGTCTGCTGCATTGTATCCACTCTATCCCTCCTGATTTGTTTTTTTTTTAGTTTGTGTGAAATTAAAAGTAAAAAGACATAAAACAAAACAGAAGTACAAAAAAGTAAAATAACACTACACACACATATATATATATATATATATATATATATATAAAGAGAGAGAGAGATTCACTGATCCACACCACTAGGATCTACAGCAATGACATTGGACTGTCATTCGGACTGGAGAAGTGTACTTGGATGGTAACAAAGAGAGGGAAGGTAGTCAGAACTGAGGGGATTGCACTACCAGAAGGCAACATTGTAGCCATTGAGGACAGTTACAAGTACCATGGAATCCCGCAGGCAAATGGGAACCATGAAGAGGCCGCTAGGAAAGCTGCAACCACCAAATACCTGCAGAGAATAAGGCAAGTCCTGAAGAGTCCGCTGAATGGGAAGAACAAGATCCGGGCAATCAACACCTACACCCTGCCAGCTGTCAGATACCCTTGCTGGGATAAATAGCTGGCCAAAGGAGGAAATAGAAGCTCCTACCATGCATGGAGGGTTTCACCCCAAATCCAGCACCCTGATACTGTATGATAAGCGAAAGGAAGGTGGCCGAGGACTAGTGAGTGTCAGGACCACTATCCCAGGTGAAACAACAAAGATCCACGAATACATCAAGAAGATGGCCACAAAGGATCATGTGCTTAGTGAGTACCTCAGGTAACAGAAACCTGAGAAAGAAGAGGAGCAAGTACAGGAATCATCATGGAAGGACAGGCCGCTGCACAGCATGTACCACCGGCAGATAGAACAAGTGGTTGATATCAAGAAATCCTACCAATGGAGGGAAAAACTGGACTGACAGACAGCACAGAGGCACTAATCATGGCAGCACAGGAACAAGTCCTGAGCACAAGATCAATAGAGGCTGGGGTCTACCACACAAGGCAAGACCCCAGGTACAGGCTATGCAGAGATGCCCCTGAGACAATCCAGCACATAACAGCAGGGTGCAACATAGCAGGCAGGGCATATGTGGAACACCAAAACCAAGTCGCCAGCCGAATATGACCTGGAAGTCCTGAGGTCAAAATGGGATACCCCCCCAAGGGTGGTTGAGAATGACCGAGCTAAGATCCTGTGGGCCTTCCAGATACAGACAGAGAAACTTGTGAATGCTAACCAACCGTACATAGTAGTGGTGGACAAGCAGAGGAAGAAAGCCGTAGTGATAGACATACAGTAGCAACACCAAGTGATGGCAACATCAAGAGGAAGGAACACGAGAAGCTCGAGAAATACCAAAGCCTCGGAGAAGAGCTAGAGTGGATGTGGAAGGTGAAAGTGGGCCCAGTGGTAATAAGAACACTCAGGGCACTGACCCCCAAACTGGGAGAGTTTATATATTTTTGTCTTGCATTGTATATATAGCTCCATATAGCTTTTACCCTGTTTTAAGTCTACATCAACTTTGCATTTGTTTTATTTTGCACGCTTTATGTTAACTATCTACTTAGTTCCACATTAGTATGTTATTCAGTAATTTTGTTAAGTTTAGCAGTTCTAAACTAACACATGCAATATTTTTTTTAAAAAGAATTAAGGTGACCCAATATTGAACACTGTAGCAAGAGTAATTTGTTAAGTCTGGATTTGGCTTTGTGACACAAGCTGGGTCATGTCATCATAGGGGATGAGGAGGAGGGTGTGAAGACTGGCCTCCTCCCTCCTCATCTCTCGTTAGTTAGGAATTTGTTTACCCTCCGTCTCAAGCCATGACCTGTAATGGACCATGAAGCCC
Organism: Cichlasoma orientale; assembly: GCA_034780415.1. Taxonomy (NCBI): domain Eukaryota; kingdom Metazoa; phylum Chordata; class Actinopteri; order Cichliformes; family Cichlidae; genus Cichlasoma; species Cichlasoma orientale. Next base: position 216,218 of record JAVDPK010001826.1, on the reverse strand, counting down.
TCTGGTCAACACAGGATTACCCAAGAGCCTCTCCTGAGGGCGAGGAACACACATGCTCATGTGCACAAGCTACATACTGGGCGATAGGCCACCTAAGCCCCTCTGATAACAACCATTACTAATGGCAATTAGCCCATTAGATCCTTGTTAATGCTCAGTGACTTAAAGATAGTTTGAGTGAATGAATCTGGGAGTGTTTGGTCAGTGTGGCCTATCTCTTTTTACCTCTTTGTCCTTTGGAGAAGATATGAATCCCTGTTCAAACAGCAGGTGATGATGATTTCCTCATAGTTTACCAGGAGTGAGGCGGTTTTAGGAAGTTGGTTGATGAATGCTTTAAAATTTATGACATGCAAGATGTTAAGAAATGAATAGGAGAGAAAAAGGTACTGCGTTTGTATTTAACTTAGGAAATAAAATGAATAGGCAGAAATGGCCAAAATCAGTATCAAATTGGGATTAAAGCTAATAAATAAACAGAAAGAGTTTCCTAACTTATATTATAGGTTATAAAACAAACCGTTTTAATTCATTTAAGGCTGCCCAGTAGCATTATAACAGGCTAAAGTAGCAAGTTTGTATACTAATTTCCATTTCCATTTTTAAACAATTACCATTTATCCATCGTAATACACAGACCACAGTGCTGAACACCAGGAGCCAGACTACCTGAGTATCTAACTAAGTACCTATAGCTTAAGTGGTGATCTTTAAATTTTGTTGCTGTGTTCAGTGTCAGCTCACCTCGGGCTCCATTAGAGGACTTTGTGTTAATCCAACAGGGATTCTACCGTCCCCCCACTGCCCCAGGCCTCTGTGTGGGAGATAGGATGGCCACGGATGGTATGAAGGCTTGGAGGGAAGCCCAAACACTGCTAAAATAACTTACTAGCCTCCCCCCGCTGCATCCCTTATGTGCGCAAAGACAACACACATACCTGTTTGATGAATGGGAGTTTCTGCCTGGTCTGCACTGAAAACACCTTGGAGTGACTCATTCTGCATACACAGAGGAAGAAAGCATGTGCATGTAGAAATGGGGAGGTTTTGTGTTCCCTACATCAAAAATATTTGCTGACTGTTTGATATGAGCTGGTCTTTAAAGACCTCATAGTACCATATCGCCCCAATAGAGCACTTCACTCACAGACTGCTGGCTTACTTGTTGTTCCTAGGATACTTAAGAGTAGAATGGGAGGCAGAGCCTTCAGCTTTCAGGCTCCTTTTCTGTGGAACCAGCTTACCAGTTTGGATTCAGGAGACAGACAAACTCTATTTTTAAGATTAGATTTAAAACTTTCCTATTTGATAAAGCTTATAGTCAGGGCCGGATCAGGTGACCCTGAACCATCCCTTAGTTATGCTGCTATAGACCTAGGCTGCAGGGGGGGAGGTCCCATGATGCACTGAATGTTTCTTTTCATTCACCTCTTTTTGCTCTCTTTATACCCCACTCTGCATTTAATCACTAGTTATTAATAATCTCTGACTCTCTTCCACGGTATGTCTTTTGTCCTGTCTCTCGCCCGTCAGCCCCAACTGGTCTTGGCAGATGGCTGCCCCTCCCTGAGCCTGGTTCTGCTGCAGGTTTCTTCCTGTTAAAGGGGAGTTTTTCCTTCCCACTGTCGCCAAGCTGTACTGAATTACTTTAGGTAGTTGTTTTCCCCTTGAAGGATATCGGAGGATAGAGGTTTTGTAAATATTTTCCTCCCCTCTCAGTCTCAGTGTTTGACTCTGTGTCAGTGCTCCTCCCTTATCATTGACAGCTAAGGCCTCAGTCACACAGGCCTAGAGACTGGTCGGCAACCATCTGGCACCCATCAGTAGGGAAAAATGTGTATTCCTCAACTGATTTGCGAATGCTTGCTGGAGTCATTGGGTGAAATTGGTCGCTAAGAGGATGCTGCACCTAAAACTTTCTTGTGGTTGTTTTGGTTGCTAGCAGATTGCTGCAGTTGCCTGCTGTTTGCATGGAAGATGGCGAATGTTTGTCTTCAAAGCAAAAATTGTGCCTTTCCGCTGCAGCCAACATGTTTGAAAAGGTGCAACTGTTACTTTAAAGGTGAATGGGCTCCATTCCTGGTCTGTGTCACAGTTTCTCTCCTGCTAGAGTGCGCAGCTGGTGGATGTTTGTAGACAAGAGCCGGTGTCTTCCATGCAAACTGCAGGTGACTGTGGCAATCTGCTAGTGACCAATTGCAAGTAGGTTTTTGGTGCAGCACCATGTACCTTGTTGCAACCAATTTCACCTAGCAACTGCCAGCAACCATTCACCAACCCGTTGGGGAATACAAATTTTCCCCTAGTGACCAGTGGTTGCCAAGGGGGGTCACTGGCTAGTCTCTAGGTCTGAGTGCCTGGGGCCTACCATAGCACCTCTGTTAGGAAGAGTGCTGTTTGGGACCTAATTGTGTAAAAGTTTATTAATTATAAACTTTTAATTAATTCATCACATTATGTAAATCACCAAATACTGTTTACTGAGCCTACTTCATTGAGGTAAAGTAAATTATTACATTTTTTATTACTTTTTGGTAATCTAACAAATGTTGTTAAGCAACAAATCATGCAGTATAAACCGGATAGTGACCAACAATCTCAACATCAAGTATTTCAACAGCATTTTCTGTTCGTGTGAGCAAATATTTAAGAAATATTTAAGCCCTTTTCAGTTTTCAGAAAGAATACTGCTGAATTTCCATCTCTGAATCATTCCTGCCTGGTGACATCATGGCCACCCACCTTGGTGTGGTTGGCCGGTTGCAGGCATGACTCAGGTTGTTGCTCAAACCAAAATAATGATTTGACTGTCAGATGAGCGGTGGTGCCAATTTGCCCAAGAGAGCCAAAGGAAAAATAATGCTCAGAATTTGAGTGCAATGCCATACATGGTGTTGCATTTAAACTGGTCAGTGTTGCAGAACCGTGTTTTCCAGGAAAGAGGTTTTGCAAGGCAAAGCACCAGAATGAATGCTATATTTTATAATAATACAAATATTTGGATGCAATCCCTTTTTAATCACAAACATTTTAATTAATATAATTTATTTTATTTTTTTTTAAAAATCAATAATTAGTAAATCAAATTTTAATTGTGTTGCTTGGCTGCATGTAACTGATTATTGTGTCATGTATAATACAATTTTATCACCGCTCAAAGGTTTAATCTTTAGCAGTGCAGTAGTTTGTAAAGATTCATCATATGATTTATTACTAAACAGCTAATCTGCAAAGTAGATATTCCAAGAAAAACTGCTGTAAAATGGCACAAAATTGCAACACTAGTAATTTATAAAAACAAGCTCCTTACTGAGACACCACTTTGATTAGAAGTAGGAGTATTAATTATTTAGCACTTATATCTGTAATGTTGCATGTTGGGTACATGTTCTGTGTAATAGACAAGAAGTACATGACAGTATGAATGTGTATTATCTGCGGATAGTCACCTGAGTGAGAGCAACTGCACATATCAAGAGGTGGAGGAGGGGAGGGTAAGTTTGGATGACAGCTGGGACTGATGAATTATGGGACTTTTGCATCAAAACTGGTGGTACGGTTGCACAAAGTCAACTTCTAGGAAGGGAGTTTCCCTCTAAAATGCATTCATTGGAAAAACAAGCTGGGTCTGAAACAAAGAGTAAACAAATGCAGATGAATAGGTGGACTCCATGCTCTTTTTTTTGGCAGGGTGAGGAGTGGCGAGTGAAAAGCATAAAAAAAATAAAACATAGAAATAGAAATAAAAATAAAAATAAAAAAAATCTTTTTTCTTTTTTTTTTTACTTTGGACAGAGTTTACTGTCATTTGGTCCCAAGTGACAACATACACCAATGTACCATCTGAAACGAGTCTTGCTTTATTCCAAAACACCATCTGACACTTCCAATGATGATTGAAGTGAGACACTTTCAAGAGGGTTTAATAAAAAAAAAACAAAAATACAAAAATTTTGGGGTGTTCAGGTAAAACTGGCCAGGTTAAATGACATCATTGCTGGCTTTTACAGTATCGACAAATACCACAGAATAAACTCTTGCACAGTGGCCTTGCTATTCAAACATTTGCAACATTTAAAGTCATGATCAGCTTTGCTGTGTACACTGTCCTGAAAAGAGACCAATGCTGAAGTGGGGAAAAATGTTTTTTGAACAAAGCCTACAGTATCTGCGAGAAGCTGTGGGTGCTGCTCTGTTTATCAAAGGACCCGGCTGTTGTCAAAAAGACAGATAGTCACTCTTTGTCAACATCATTTTACGTAATGACCCTCATTATTTATTTGGTTGCTACCATGACTACAGTTGGACAGCCCCGATGTAGGCTGCAGCACGTTTCTCAGAGCTCTGACAATGGCATTCTCTCTAATGACACATCCAGCGTTCCACCAGAAGCATGCACTGCATGAGAATCCAGGCGTGAAACGCACTAAAGCAACAACGGTTAAGCAAGGCTTTACATGACGCTTTGAAGTGCATTTCATCAGGAGATTACTGACAGGAGGAGGAGGAGGGAAAAGAAGATTGCTTTGAATCTACCTCACTGTTTTCTGGCACAGCATATACATGGGAAAAAGCACAGAAATATGAATTAATGATAAGAGAGAGTGTGTTTTCTTTCAGGGTTTAGTATAAATACAAGAATCAAAATATCCTTGTACGCTATCTTGGACCCAACATGAGTTTATTTAAGATTGAGGCAAAATGGATTTTGCAGCTTTAGCTGGTTTAGTCATGGCTCTAGTCTGGCCGTGGCAACTGGTGCCATGCTGTTTATAAGGGAAATTGTGACAAAGCATATTTATGCAAAAATGGCTCCCAAGAACCGCAAAACCCTACAGCAAGAATTCAGCATACATGTTCTCATCCACAACAAACACATTAAAAATCAAATTTCTTGAGTTGTTAATGTTTTATGCAGCCAAAGCTCATAAAACAATAGCAATAGCTCAATTACCAAAGCCCTAGTGCCCTGGTCTGAGTCTATGCTGTATTATCTGCGTGCAGGTATTTTGATTTCAGGTCAGACGTGATGCGCTGTGCTGCGGTGCTTCATCACCGCGCTGTGAAGCAGAGATGTTCGTTTGACCAGAAAACTCTGGTCTGAAGCGCAGAGCACGCTTTGATGTGAGCCTAATATGGCTTGTAAAAAGGGGGATCCTGCACTTTGAAGTGTTGCCTGACGCTGTCCAGACACAACTGCCTAAGTGTATGTGTGTATGTATGTGCAGAACTGGGGCTGTAGTAGGTCTGTGAATGTCATCCCAGACTTATAAAAAGTGATGTAAACACTGAGAGAGGCCTAGATAGGAGAGAGGTTGTGAAGGACAGTGCTGTCAAAGAGCAGGTTATTAAGTTTTGCACAGCATCCAGTTATTCTTTTATTTTAATTTTTGTATATGTTTGAGTCATTAGGGAATTATGAGCTGAGTTTCCATCCAAATTTAGGACAGATTAAAAGGGGAAAAAATGCAAATAAAGGCAAATTATGCATTTTATTATTAAGTTGCTTCATCAAGTTGAAGATTTGTTGGTGGTGACTCTCAAATCATTGGAGAAGAGGCTACAATATAATGACACAATTAAAGACCAGAAAGACCTCAAACAAAGAAAAAAATGATAGAAAATGTGACACATATGCACACTTCTTAACATACCTGAGGAGTACATATTTGATATGTATCAAGCATCACGTTATCACGTTTTTCTGCCCCATGTGTGAATATTATGAAAAAATAAACTGATAATATTATAACAGTGTGCTATTCCTTTATTTGACTCACACTACTGTGCTGGCAGAGTGATTTTTTTTGTTCAAAATACCAATAATGCTCAATTAAATTGAGATCACTCGGACTGGGTGGGTGTGCTATTAAAGGAAAGAGGAGAAAAAGATGTAGAAACAATAAACAACAAGAAGCTGCGAGTTTCTATCTTTTCATTTGCACGTTCCTTGAATTTGTGTTTTAATTAATCTCGTTGCACGTTTGTATCTTTCCAAAAAACATCTATTATAAAGATGGTGAATGAAACAGGGGGAAAAGCTTCAAATTAAAAAAAAAAAACAACTAATATTTTGTAAACATGTAAACATCAAATGGAAAAAGTGCGTGGCTGTCTTAATATATGATGGTTTAACAAGAGTTCATCTGACCAAACAAAAGGCTTTTTTTGCTATTTTATGGACTGAATGGATCCTTTCACTGTGTAATAAGCTCAAACAAAGATAAAGTGTTGTAACGACAGACATAAAAACCCCAAAGACCTTCAGATAACACATTAAAAAGGGAGTTATCCAGGCTCAGCTCTTCCCAGCCATGTTTCAGGACGTATTAAAAGAGTTGAGACTTTGGATGCGCGGAGTCTATCCGGTGAAAGGTGACAATTATTAGAAGTAGAAAAAAAAACGCCTTCGGCTCGCAAAAGTGTTAAAAAGGTACTGTGAAGAAAATGGGGAGAGTAAGAAGATTAGCATTTAGGCAGATTCCTGGGAGTTGGTGTGTTTGGCAGGGTGTGGTGTATAGGAGCTGGGGGCTGGAGTGTATAGATCACAGTGCTAGTGAGGAGGAGGTCAGGGCCAGTGCAACTAACTCTTCTACTGATTGTTATGAAGGGCCATGTGTCAGCATCCATCTGACCACTTTATAACTCTTGCCTGTTCCCTGCGCCTCTCCTGCAAAAGGTCCTAATGGATTCTCTTTGACCTTCCTGGTGTAAATCAAATATCTGGCCTCAGATCTTGTCGAGCTGCACGGTGCTGTATATGTGTGTGTGCGTGTGTGCGCGTGTGTGGGTGGGTGTGTGTATGGGAAGCTATGTGGGCCTGAGTAAGTGAAAAAGATTTAGGAAAAGAAAGAAAGGAGAGTAAAGTTTAGTTACTGCTGCTCTCACATGAGAAAACTTCAGGTTGGTGATTGTGATTTGGTCTCACACAACCGCTTAACGAGGCTTACCAATGGAGGAGAATTATTGGCCGTCATGCTGATGGGGTCCTTTTATGGAACGTCTCTATTTGTTCAGTGTGGAAAAGCTTGCATATTTGCTTTGTCAAAATTCTGGCTGGGAAAACGTCTAAACACTAAGGAAGCAATGCTGGCATCGGTGTTTCTATTGTGCTCATTTACACACAGACAAAAATAAACAAAAGTTAGCTCTGGGCTGTGATGGCCAGAGATGGTTACAGCCAAACAGGAAATGTGCCACTTTAGGGAATGGGAGATACACTGAATATTCAGATACAGAGTGTATGTTCAATAAAATTGAATTATTTGATTAAAAGGCAGAACTTAGACACTTCTGAGTTTGTTCTCAGCAGTGTGTTTTTGCACATTCTGGGTGGCACAGTGGTGTGGCGCTTAGCACCGTCATGCAAGAAGGTCCCGGGTTCAAACCTGCCGGCCAGCCTGGCCCTTTCTGAGTGGAGTTTGCATGTTCTCCTTGTGCCTGTGTGGGCCTAACAGTCCTGAATCCTGCTGCGACATTCGGATGGTAGGGTCTTAATTAGGCCTAAGCATGGATCCACCCTGCCTTGTATCAAGAGTTAAAGTTAATTTTATTTATATTGCACAACAAACAGTCGCCTCAGGGCACTTTATATTGTAAGGTAAAGTCCCTACAATAATCACAGACCCAACAATCAAAAAGACCCCCATGAGCAAGCGCTTGGCGACAGTTGGAAGGAAAAGCCACCAGTGGCCGGGCCACCAGTTCAGGCTGCTGGTGGTGTTGTAATGGTGTGTACCAGCTGGGCATCATTTAAACACCACAGCCTACCTCAGTATTGTTGCTGACCATGTCCATCATTCACGACCACAGCATACCCATCTTCTGATGGCTGCTTACAGCAGGATAACGCACCACACCACGAAGCTCAATTCATCTCAAACCGGTTTCTTGAACATGACAGTTCACGGTGCTCAAATGGCCTCCACAGTCACCAGATCTCATGGATGTGCAGCTGAAACATCCGCAGCAACAATGTGATGCTATCATGTCAATATGGACCTAAAATCTCTGAGGAATGTTTCCAACATCTTGTTGAATCTATGCCACAAATGACAGTTCTGAAGGCAAAAATGTCTGTGTATATAAAAATTATGCTCATGTATTTAAAAAAAAAACAAGGCATCCATGAGATTCCAGCCTTTGTAACTTTCAGCAGAGTTAAGAGTTTGACAGATGGTGTTTTTAGCTGGCAGATGCCTTTAACAAAAAGTAAAAAAAAAAAAAAAAAGTCACGATTGATTTTACAATTTTTACAAACAAAATAACAAACAGTCACAGGTCAGCGCTTAGTGTGAGGTAGCAGCTCGTGTGAGTTTAATCGTCTTTTAAAACTCGTCCAGTTTCTGTCCAAAGCTGACATCAGCCTCTGTCAGTGATGGACTTTTAATGTGGCGAGATATTAAATTTCCCGTGACATGGTTTCACTTTTTATCGATCCACAGCAAACAATTTCACAAATGTGCCATACAACCACATCAGTGTATGCAGCTCAGAGAAAATGGACTTTAACAGTTAGTCCAAGTAAAAAAGAAAAAAGTGCTGCTAGCAGACATTTAGCCATGAAAACCACAGATGGTTTTATCCTCAGTCAGATCAGTATTTTGAAAAAAAAAAAAAAAAAAAAGT
>JAVDPK010001826.1:169525-199537 GCA_034780415.1 Cichlasoma orientale | reverse complement strand
CCATCCATCCATCCATCCATCCATCCATCCATCCATCCATCAATCCATCCATCCATCCATCCATCCATCCATCCATCTTCTTCCGCTTATTCATTTCAGGGTCACCATGTGGGGTGGTGGGGGGCTGGAGTTTAATACCAGTTGCTTGATTACCTTTTTTATGTGCGTGTATAAAAATCAAAATCCTTCGCAGCTTTGGAATACCGGAGCCTGAAACCTCATCTTTCACCTACGTCAGGACTGGCCTGAGCCCCTTTTGAGTCATTCTGCAGTTTTGTTTGTTTGTTTGTTTATTTTTTTTTTGAAGCATTATATTGCTGAATTTTCCTGAGCCTGGAAGACATAAAAAAGACTAAAATCCTGGAACATATCTTTAAATATATAAATAGTGCCAAAATAATTATTCCCAAAAAAAAAAAAAAAAATGCAGGACCCAGGTGTAGATACTCATTAGGTTTTTACCTGACCCCATGGTTGCTAATGGGCCTCTTCTCTAGAGCTGACTCTGCTTTTTGTCGCATTATCGTCCAAACTAAAGGCAAAGTAGAGGTTAGTTAGAAAAGTAACCATGGCAACATAATTACAAGCAAGTGTTGAATTGTATTGTTTATCCAAAAGTGCACCAGTTTCCAAAACATGTTTTCATTCCTACCTGACTCTTAGTGGCAAGGCAAACCTCTCAGTGTGTCTGGGTGAGGCGGCGGGGCGTTTAAGAACACAGCTGCTGCAGAGCCGGGGGGAAGGCACCCAGCTAATGCAGCCAATTAAAGTCTAATCCAGTGATGAAGCATTGTCTCAGGAAGATAACTGAGCTGCTAAGTGGCACTGCTAATGACAAGGGAGAGGTGGAGATCACTGCTGGATAATGCTGAACACCCTGTCTTTATGGAACACAATCAAATGAAAACAGTGTGATAGTGAGAAAACAGAGGTAGAGGTCTGGCGAACACAGCTGGATACTAGTAACAGGAAGTGTGAAATCTGACAAATTTGCCTTTTTTTTTTGTTTTTTTTGTTTTTGGAGACAGAAACTTTTACAGAAGGTAAAAGTGAAACAGCAAAATCTGACAGCGCACTCAACAACGATGCTTTTTCCTGACTAAAGCTTATTTTGACACAATACACCTCACCTTGCCACCTCCCTTATCTAATATATTAATGTGGCTGATTTTTCAGAGTTACGTCAGCGTTGCGGCCGCTTTAGTAAAGGCAAACTGGTTTAGTTTCAGGGGTATGACTTATTTAATCACTTAATAAAAAGTAACATATGTAGTAGATTATTCTGTACATAACACATGTAAGCTTTGTGTAAAAAGTATGAAACCCTCTTGAGATAAGACTTGCAGCTTAAACAAACCATTAGTGCGCAATCCAAATGTATGTAACCCTGAAAAGAGGCTGTAAACAGACGTGCAATAATGGAAGGAGGAGAGGTGAGGCATGCTCCACTCTTACTGTAATCCAACTTTTTGTGAGGTAGGTACACATTTTCTTCACTACAGGAAATTAATTGCTCCTGAGCAAGTGACACGATTCACACAAGCACACACGCTGGATTCGAATCAGCATGCACAGTTTTTTTTTTTAAAGGCAACAGTTTCAAGAAAGTACTGCAGCGAAAAGAAAAAGTCTACACATTGACAAATACACACTGACCTCCTCCAAAACACCAACGCATTACACAACCCCGTACTACGGTGTTAATGCAGGCAGGCTTCCTCGGGCTTAAGGCGACATTGTCATGCAGATTAAAACATTATGGTGTTTAGATGCAAGAACGAGATTAGCTGCAACTTCTTCCACACCTTCTCGCGCATGCAGAACGCACAAGCAGCAGCAGAGTGCTGCATTTAGAAACTGAGGGTGCTGCAACCAAATGTTTGATCATAATCATGAGGTAATACAGCACGAATGAGGGACAGAAGCTGTGGCAGGGTAGCATGAGCTACTAGACAAGCTTAAACAGAAATAAATACCTTTAAGAGATTTAAAAGGGCAGAATATTTTGTGATGTTTTCGTGAAATAGATTAACTGCCACGAGTTAAGAGGAAAGCTTTTGCTGACTGCATGAATGCTTTGAAATGGTAGCAGCTATTTGTCCTCTAAATACAGAAAAAACTGCAAAAGGATTTCAGTGCCCCTTAATTTATTTCTTTGTTCTTATAGGGAGGCTGAATTCTTAATTATTGATTAAATTACGGAGATTAAGCTATTTGTTGAAAAAAAGATGGATGTGATCAGGGCTGAACACACAGAAGAAACCTGGGATACACATATCTATCTAATTCATTATGCATTGTTCATCATTCTAGCTTTAATTTTTCACTTAAAAAGACCTTTGAACCTCTGAAAAACTGTATACTTTTATGCAGTTCAAGCTACAAAGGCAGGCTGGGAAATTAGATATTTAGTGTACAAAACATTTTAGAATTATATTTGAACCATGTCTTCTAAAATCTGAAATAATCCTCTACAGATTAACCACATTACTCATGTAATTGCAGTGAATCACAAACTTTTGCACAATTATGAAACACACATGTGAAGTTTTCTGCTCTGCTCTCGCCGTGTCTGCTTTGTTTTATTTATTTTTATTTATTTTTTGGTTTGCACATTGCACTTCCTGCACACACAGGAGAGAATGTACACGTCTTGTTTGACGAAGTTATGGTTTAGTAAGTTTTTTTATTGTTACAAGCAAAAGTTAATATGCTTCTTTAATATTTGATTAAACTCTAATCACCTTTGCTTAATGTTCAACCAAATTAAATCAAGACTAATGAAGTATGAGGCCAAGTATGTGCCAAAACAGGGAGATCTGGAAAATGTGACATTTAAAGAGATTTAGATTCTTGATCCCAGCCCTTTAACTATTTGAGGTTGTTGTGTCCTTCCTACTGTTTCCCTCCTTGAGGATGTTAATCCTGCTTCCTGAGTGTTTGTGTATATGCATCTACTGTGTCAACGTTCCCTCTCTCTCTGTTGTTGGGAATCTCTTTGTCTAACAACTAATATTTCAACCTGCAGATAGGACCCCTCCCACCCCCTGAAAAAAAAGGGTAGATTCTCCCTTTAAAGCTGTAACACAAGCTCAGTAATCAGCCCTCCAAGTGCTTACAGGCGTAGCACTGTACAATCAACTGAAATTTGTAGGAACGGAAAGCCCTGGCAGGGCCCAGGCACCTGAGATCATGTCTGTTTTATTGGGGGATAAATGTTGCCATTGACATTGTGGAGGGGGAAAACTGAGCGTGGTCGCACAACTCTAATTGGCTGTATTAACATCATCATTGCTGAATGCCCGCCCCTCCCACTCTGGCTCCGTTTCCTGTGATTTGACTGGTTGAATCAGCATTCCAGTGCAATTTACAAGCTACCTCAGGGATATTTTTTTCCTCTCCCTCCTTTACTACTTTTTTTTTCTTTTCTCTGCCAGGACCTAACAAGCGTCATTGTGTGCATGCATGTCTTTGTGTCCTGTGTCAGCTCTAACTGTTTGCTAAATAAAAGGGGCTTAGAGTAGTGGAAGATCTGAGTGCAACCAAGGGCTGGAAAAGTAGCACTTGTGATCAAATTGGGGGAAAAAAGAAGGTAAAATAATAAATAATAAAGAGACAGAGCGGCCTCTTCCAGATATGCACTGCATGGAGTTCAGCATGATGAAGTCAGAAGCAAGCAGACTTTTATTGCAGCTCTATCCATAAGAGGACTCTTAGCCTTGGAAAGTCAGCATTTTCCGAGTGAAGAATTTATACCACAGGGATTTAAGATAAAAAAATAAAATAAAATAAATGTAAGGAAAACAAAGACAAAGGGAAAAAATCTGAAATCCACTTACTTGCAGCAAATGTGGAGGACAAAAGGTCAACATTTCTGAACAGCAGTGGGGACAACCAGGCTCACTATCCTCCTGGACAGTAACCGACTATTGTACTGGATATGGAGAAGCTTTCAAATTCTTCTTCTTGTTTACTCAGTGACATTTAGAATACCCAGTTAAAAGTCAGCAGTCTTTACTTACAGTCCTGCACTGAATCTCTGCATTGTTTGCATTTATGCTGCACAAGTGTGCTGGTTTGTCTGCACTGATCTGCTATCAAGAACGATACTGAACTGAATACTTGTGTTTGCACAGTGCAGTACTACCAAAAGGACTTATCACGGTTGTTATGCGTAGAGCCATTTCAGACTAAGGCATACGATACAGGGCCATGCCAAAGCTACAGCACAGATTTAACACAGCACTACGAGTCAAGCAGTATGCAATTAACAGGGATTTTTTTACAAATAATAGCAACAGAACCAAAGTGGCAATTTTATTATAAATTAGCCAACAGAATAAAGGATTTTTTTTTCTGATCTTACTGCTTTGTTATTGTCCCAACAGTTAAGACATTTTTTCTTTTCATAGTTTTCTTTTTATACATTCTGTGGTGATTTTTTTACTGTCTGTTCTGTGGCGGTGGATGATCCCTTTGAAAGGCTAACCTATGGCACTTTATAGGAAAGCACGATCGACGTGAGCACCCTAATAATGTGACATGTAGCAGTTTGGTAAGTGGACTTTACAGAGCCACGAGACTGCCATTTTTGTGTATTCAAATGTTTGTGTGGTAATCTCCTTTTGGGAAAGTCCAGCACAGACACAAATAGCTGTGGGTGAGTGGGCAGACAGGTAGGGAGGTTTAAAAGCGGAACAACCCATCAACAGACAGAAACCGTCCACCCAGCTCTCAGTGAATACTGTCAGTTCATGCACGTGCAGACACACCTTGTTGGTTCTTCTTGGTGTCCATTTGCGTAACTCTCCGCCTACGCAATGAGAAGGATTATGGGAATTCAGTCAGATACGTAGCCCCAGTATATGTCCAGGCCAAATGTGGATTGGATGATGAGCAGAAGTATGATGAACAATGGGTCTGTGTATAAGCACTGTTTGTGACTGATGATGATGATGATGATGATGATGATGATGATGATGATGATGATGATGATGATGCTACAGCGTGCAGACGATGGGCTCTCCCCATCAAGCCCTAATTTTTAACACCAGGCTGACTTCTGTCTTCTCAGCAAGGTCGAAAGGGATGAAAGGTCCCACATGAGTATCCAACATTTCTAGTTATTCCACAGTAGACAGCTACAATAAATGGGCATGTGTCTGCAATGCAATGGAAAGCATGGCACCAATGCAGTAATCAAGTATTTCCAACACGTTACTAATGCAGTACCTAGGCAGTAGCATGCCTTCCATTCCTCTCACACCTACTCTCTCGCACGCACAATTACATGAAAGATCAGGAAGCTTTGCGCGTCTCTTTTTCTTTTTCTAGCCAAACCATCTCTAATCCCTGCATGGGGATTTATCTAGTAAGGTGGGGAGGAAAGGAATCTCATGGGTGATGGCCTCCCTTGCGTACTCTGAGTGAGCAAAGGCCTAATTGGGACCCCTAAAGCTCACCAGCCCAGAATGGCAGCTATTGTTTGGAAATCTATTGTAACATATTAAAGTTTAATTTGGATCCAATTTCAAGAGTTTTATTGCATTCTGTTATTAACACCTCACCGTGGTAAGGATGAGGAAGTCTATTATTTTTTAAATTTACAAAATAGGTTCTTCTTTTGGCAACGTTCCACCTCTCAACCAAGTTATATAGAACTGGTAGTCTTTGTGTAATCCTGCTGACAGGCAGACAGATGAATGGCACTGAAACCATTCATCTGCCCCCGCTCTCATCTTAGAAGTTGGATTGCAAAACTGTTTCACAGTTTGCACTAGAACTAATCTCAATATTCCAGATGTCCAAATCATGTTATTCATGCTTCAACATGAATTCAGAAATTATCGGATTAAAGTGGAAAAAAGTTGCAACAACTGCACGATCCGCTTGCATGTATACATTGCATCTTTAAAACGATACACTATTTGCTAAAAGTATTCACTCGTTCATCCAAATCATTGAATTCAGGTGCACTTCCAGTGCACTTCCATGGCCGCAGGTGTATAAAATCAAGTACTAGGCATGCAGACTGCTTCTACAAACACCTGTGAAAGAATGGGTCGCTCTCAGGAGCTGGACAGTTCCGGCATGGTACCGTGATAGGATGCCACCTGCGCAACAAGTCCAGTGAAATTTCCTCACTACTAAATATTCTACAGTCAGCTTTCTGCAGATTCAATCCCTACAGCCCTCCAAACTTCATGTGGCCTTCAGAGTAGCTCAAGAACAGCACACAGAGAGCTTCACAGAATGGATTTCCATGGCCGAGCAGCTGCATCCAAGCCTTAAATCACCAAGCACAACAAAAAGCATTGGATGCAGTGGTGTAAAGCACGCTGCCACTGGATTCTAGAGCAGTGGAGATGTTTTCTCTGGAGTGACGAGTCGCGCTTCTCCATCTGGCAATCCAATGGATGGGTTTTGGCGGTTGCCAGGAGAACGGTACTTGTGTGACTGCATTGTTCCAATGAATAGAAACTCTTAATGCTTCAGCATGCCAAGACATTTTGGACAATTTCAAGCTCCCAACTTTGTGGGAACAGTTTGGGGATGGCCCCTTCCTGCTCCTGTGAATCAGTGCACAAAGAAGGTCCATAAAGACATGGATGAGTGAGTTTGTGTGGAAGAACTCGACTGGCCTGCACAGAGTCCTGACCTCAACCTGACAGAACATCTTTAGGATGAATTAGAGCGGAGACTGCGAGCCAGGCCTTCTCATCCAACATCAGTGTCTCACCTCACAAATGCACTTCTGGAAGAATGGTCAAAAATTCCCTTAAACACTTGCAAACCTTGTGGAAAACCTTCCCAGAAGAGTTGAAGCTGTTATAGCTGCAAAGGGTGGGCTGATCTCATAGTAAACCCTATGGATTAAGAATGGGATATCACTCAAGTTCATATGTGTGTGAAGGCAAACGAGTGAATACTTTTGTCATGGTTGCAGGTTTTGAATTAACACCAGTGATATCCAAATGCGACAAGGTCCATCTTCTCACTGCAGGCAGCCGTCTATATGCTATATGACACATTAAAACTGAAAGTGGGACAGATGGCGACGTGTCTAAGGGATTCTTGGTTTCTGCAAGGCAGCTGCACAAAGTAAAAGCATATTGTGTGTGCGCGCTCTGTGTCTTTATTGAGGACTGGCAAAATAAAAATGTTTTTGTCAGTGCTAAAGTAAACACAGTTGGGTGAAAAACATTGATGTTTGATCCAGAATCAAAATCTCTGGTTTTGGCAGCGCGACTAGAAACTGTTAACCGAAAAAGAAAAAGGAAGGAAAGGAAATGACAGCCACATGAAAGACAAACAACAGAGAGCCACTAAATCTAGAAAGATATCTTTGCTCTCAAAGTAAACTGAAAAATAATCTCAGTGTATTAACCACATTAGAAATGACTTTTCAAGTCATTATTTGTTGTAAGAAGTATAAGAATATAACAAATTTCACTCTTGATATCTGCTCATCATATTTAAGCATAATGTGGTTCAGACCTGATTTCACAAGCTGCTGCTGTATGTGTGACAGATGGTTCTCAGTGTGATGACTGTCAGGATGACTCAGCATCCATCCATTAAAGGATTAGTTATTCTGCAGCTCCACAGATCAAAGCCTCAGCAGAGCATCTCGTCTGCTCCACTACGCCGCCTTTCTTGCCTCATTATTTTATGATACAGCAGAAATGAAGCTAATCTAAGGTGATAATTAGCAGCTCAATTAAACAAAGAATTTAGAACAAGAATGCTTTAAATGATTCTCTTATACAAATTACTTTCATGTACCAATTTATAGTGACGCATTTGCTACAGGAAATATATGTTGAGATAAATGTTGAACTTCAAAATCTTCATTTGACAACAAAATTAATAAATATATGTAACAAACGTGAAAGCTCATAATAAGCAAGTAATTACAATAAGCACCATGTGTTGTTGCCAGGTTCCTGAATTCATGTCACTGAACTGAATTTTATTTCCCTGCAATGTATGTAGAGAAAAGTGAGAAAATGTACAATTTTAAGAAAAATATTAGCTCATTTTGAATTTTATGGAATAACACATCTCATAAAGGTTGGGAATGGGCCATGTTTACCATTGTGTAGCATCCCCTGCCTTAGAACTGAGGAGTGGGCTTTTGTCCCATTCGGGTCTGGTGCAGGATTCTAGCTGCTCAACACTCCTGGGTCTTCTTTGGCATATTTGTTGTTTCATGATGTGATAAATGTTTAGCATTGTCTTTCTGAAACATGCTCGGTCTTCCCTGAAAAACATGTCGTCTGGTTGGGAACATATGCTGCTATAAATCCTGAATATACCTTTCAGCACTGATGGTCTCTTTCCAGATGTGCAAGGTGCCAGTTCTATAGGTGCTGATGCACCCCCCATACTATCAGAAAGGCAGGCTTTTGAACTTAGAGCTGATAAGACTGTCCCTTTAGTCCAGCGGCTGTGGTGTTCATGCTTTCCAAAAAGAATTTAAATTTTTGAGTTGTCTGACCACAGAACAGTTTTCCATTTGTGTCAGTGCATTTTCAATTAGCTTTGGCTCAGAGAAGGTGCTTCTGGATCCTGTTCACGTATGGCTTCTTCTTTGCATGTTAGAGCTTTAACCTGGATTGGTGGATGGCACGGTGAACTGTCTTCACAGATTTCTGGAAGTGTTCCTGACCATGTGCAGTGATTCCCACAACAGAATCATGCCTGTTTTTCATGCAGTGCCACCTGATCATGGGCATATAATATTATCGGCCTTGTCCCTTGCGCACAGAGATTTCTTCAGACTCTGAACCTTTTGATGATATTATGTACTGTACATAATGACATATTCAAAGTCTTCACAATTCTACACTGAGGAACATTGCAGACTGGTGAACCTCTGTCCATCTTAATTTCTGAGAAACTGTTACTGAATTGTTGCTGACCTATTGCCAGTAAACTTAATTAGCTGCAAAATGTTCCTCCAGCTGTTTTAAGTACCGCATACTTTTCCAGCCTTTTATTGCCCCTGATAATATTTGTCTTTAAATGGTACATTTTCTCAGTTTAAAATATGGATTAATGATATTTGCATCTCATTACTTTCTGTTTTAATTTACATTTTACACAGCGTCCCAACTTTTTTGTAATCAGGGTTGTACATTCTTTTCTCGAGTCATCAGTCATAGCATTATGTTTCTTGTGAGAGACGTCAAGTTATTTTAGGTATTGACCAGCATGCTTCAGCCAGGCTGATGGACACAGTCAGAACTCAGCATAATTTAGCTCAAAGAAGGAACCAAGCTTTTTCTAAAAGCTTGTAAAAATGCTGAAATATTGTGCAGCACATCGTAACTCAACAAGAATGCACCCACACAAACAACAGAAAAACATGTACGGTAGCTGGCTGGTCTATGAGTATAATCTAATGATTTTACACAATTTGAGTTGTGAGGCTGTGGAAAAACATCCCATTGTGACTGTAGTGTGCATAATTTGGCGACGGTAGTGGCTCTGACAAAATAGCAGTATTTTTCAAAGTATGTCTTGTACTATGGGAATAATAAATAAGGCTTGTACAACTCTGCTGGCATATAAAACTGCTAATATTGTACAATGCTGCAATGCTCTGGTTTCCACTTTTCCTAATGTTAATAGTAATAAAATCCATTCTCTCTATGATATCTGTGCATGGTAGCTACGCTAAAGTAAAAGTAGGAAACGACTGTGCATGACTCAGCGGTATCGGCCCTATCCATTTTTAACATGTTTTATATGATATATGTTGAAATTGGCCCGCACTATGAGAAAAGAAAGGAGAGGAAGGGAAGACGTGGTGGTTGGCATAAAAGTCAGGTAATGAGGAGGGAAGGGAGTGTAAGGGTGAGTCAATGAGATGATACGAGGAAGGATGGGACAGCGAAGTCTGTAATCGGTTGCCTGGAGAGGATTAACCTGTCTGCCTCCAGCCTCTCCCTTCTGCTTTAAACAATATACCAAATACCTGGGTTACAATGGCAGCTACCCTCTTTGCCTTTAACCCGTAATATAAATGATTAATTAGGTATGAGACTCCCAGTGAGGGAATTGTATTGTCTACCTGTCCAGGTAAGCGGAACACAAGCTACTGTACGCTACATTAGCCTCTGCGTTTCCTGACTCCTTCACCGCAAACACTATAATTAAAAGGCAGGGAAGGGCATTCCCTTCCTTTAATCTTTGGATTTAATTTTGATTGACGCTTTGAGACTTCATACCACACACACACACACGCACACACACAGCAGACATGTACACGTTTCACAGCGCACACACACACTCCCAACCTCAGATGTAGCCGCGAGGCAAGCAGATACTAGTTTGTGTGAGAATCCAGAGGCCGCCAGACACACAGAAACACAGACAAACACTCCTATGAAAAGATGAGAGCACATTTACGAGGTTCCCACCATGCCGCTGTATGACAACACACAATAGGACAGGAAATAACACTGAGACTACACACACCTTCATCCTGCATTCTGTCTGAACAAACACTTGATTGAAAAATAGTAAGATTAATGGATGAATGCTTTCCTCAAGAACAACAATGTAATGTCTGACAATTACGTACGAGAACAAAGACTCATTTACAAATACCGTAATTGTGAAATTGCAGACCTGGGCTGTGTGGGCTTACTTTGTCTGATTATTCATCTTACAACAATTGTTAAAATGTAATAATAAACAATGTTATGATGGTCTGATTAACTTGATGGATGATCAGTTACCTAATTAATACTTTGTTTCTACCTTTAAAGTATCTCTAGAATTCTGTGTTAAAAATACCTCCAGCCGAAACACTGACGCAGTCACAATATGCATTTCCTTGCCAGTTTTGTTGTCGAATTTCATATTTAAAGGTCATCTTCCAGCGCCACAGTTCTTTTACACTGAGTGATGCTTCATGTAAACCTTACAAAGTTTTTTTTTACAGGACTGCAGGAAGTGTATTAGCTCCTCTGTTGCGCTAATGGAAAAATGCTAAAGGAACACCATGGCGATTGACAACAAGCCACCCATGAACTTCATGACTGATGTTGGATCAACTAAAGAGGCTGCTGATGATCCATGAAAGTCAGGCTTACCAGGATGAGTCTTAGTCATAACTTGTAGTAATTCTCTTTTCTTTCTCGCAAAGTGTTTTACGCACCTGTGCTGAAGGAGTAAGCAAAAAGAAAGATCAGCAGAAATCAAATGCTTCAGATACAAAGCGACAAGAATGCCAATCAAAGCAAAAGTGTAAGTGATAAAAAAGGAAGGGTCATTGTTTGGCTGATATACCAAAGCATGTAAATTCATTTACACATACTCTCTCACTGTCAATTTTTATTTATATTTCAAACAGCAACAAAAACAGACATACTATCGCAAAACACAAAAATTCAAACCATACAAGCATACACTCCCATTTGTGTCATTTATGGACCAAGTCCAGAGTCCTCAAAAACATATTTACCCCACTTTTTTAAAATAATTATTCAGCCTTCCAAATCATTTGTAAGACAACTTCTCAAATTCTGCAACATTTGCCACGTCTTCAATCTGCCTGTCATGATGCTAGTTTTCCTCTATTTCTGTAAGATCACTCACAACAGAGTCAGGGACAAAATGAAAATTGAGTCATTTATTCACACAATCTGTCACTGTAAATTCAGATTTGTGTTTCATAGAGTAGGTTTTAGTGCATTATAATTCAGAGTTATAATCAATCCCCCCATCTTTAATTACGTGTTATGTATAAGTCTCTATGCGTTCGTGTACAAACACAGATGGTGGGTGTGTACGGCACAATTTTGTTTTTTATATTGCTATTGTGTGCTGCTGTGGTAATTGAATGTGTAATTTCTGCTACTAAATAATCTCAAATGACACGGTCACTTTGTGAGGAATAATTTTACCCTAAGAGTTGCATTCATAGCTGTAAAGCAACTCATACACTTCTGTGACACACATCCACGTACAAAGATCACAGAAATGAAAAAAAAAATTGTAGGATTTGTCGTTTCAGTCAAGTTGTGCTTTTTTAAAAAACGTATTTATTTGTTATTCAATCTCTGTATTTCACAGGAAATAAATCTAAACAAATAAACACTAAAAGTTTAATCAGAAAAAATGCAATCAAATAAAAATGTTTGTGGCCGATCAGGGAAGATACCACACACTGTTACAGCCTGTGCTGCGACACACAGCAGAGTCACACACTTCATTACAGACTCAGGGATTTGTTTTAAAACATCATGTCCTTAAACATCCTTCTCACCCTCTGCTCGTCCTCTTTCCTTGTCTTTGTAAAGATAAAGAGGAGAAGGTAATGACGTTCAAAAGTCTCTTTTAAAGGTACGTACACAATGGTTCAGGAAATATTCATGTTGTGAACATTAAATATTTGTGTAGATTAATTTTGGGGTGATATTTGTAATATTTTGAAATAGCACAATTTTACAATGTGTGAAAAACAAATTGAGTTATTTGTGAGGAGCAAATTCTTCTATTTCCACTTTCTAGTGCAAATTTTCTTGATGGCACCATAAAAAAAAAAAACTGGTATTTTTCCTGGCGACTAATTTGCTACCAGTAAATTCAACACTAGTGGCTACTTGTAAATTTAACAGTAGTTAAACGAGGAAAAAAATCAGACAAGTCGACCAGTCTAATAGACAGAAAATCCTCATTTGAAACTAAGCACGATGGATGAAGGCCAAAATAAAAATAGGCCAAAAATATTTAGTATGCATTTTAGGAGCTATTTGAAACTGTTAATCATGTTCCTCACTAATTACATCATGTTTTACATGTCTCTGAAATGTGTGACGCTTTGACATTGAGTATAATGCTGCAAACACACAGACACACACGAGGCAGCAGCATTTAAACATCTACTCGACTAATGCACGTCCCTAAGAAAAAACATCATATTTTTTACACAGAAGAATGTATATATTTTTTTAAATGAACAAATATTAATGAACACAGTTTTAAAATGTGAAAAAGTTGACAACAATGCCTTATTGACCACAAGTTGCAAATAGACAAAGGGACTTCCACTAAGAAACATTAAAGATATATATTACATTTTTAAAATATTATTCTTGCATTACTTGTTTTTTAAGGATATGGAGAACTATAAATTAAGGTGGAGCCATTTGTCTTTCCCTTTTATGTTGCTTTAGTGTTTTAATATTCAAACTGAATAAAGATACAACTATAAATAGATTTTTTTTCCCATTTTCTCCATTATTATTATTAGTTACAATAACATTTTTACTCTTCAAGTTGCTTTCTGAGGTTTAGAATGTGTTAACATCATATTCAGTCCCACAGGGCAAGAACTACAAGCAGTCAACAGTACAACCAAGCAGCTAGTCATCTTAAGCAAACAGAAACACAGCAAGAGACGAACAAACAGTCGAGCTTACAAAAAACACCAAAAAACCCCCCCAAAAAAACCCAGCTCATCATCAGTCTACTCGCCAGCATACCAATCAAACAGACATCAACTGAGGAGGCAACCATACCAGGTGGCCACGCCTTGGGGTTTGGCAGTGTGTGGCCGTCCATCACACATATTTGTGTATTTCTCAGCCACATAGGATACTCAAAAGACGAAGATTAATTACATGCAGACCAGAGAGAGATTATGTCTTTGTTTACCCCAGAAAAACACCATCTGTACAGTGCCAAGCCAAGCCCAGAAAAGTAGACCTGTGCGTGTACAGGGCTACCTGTTAGGGAGGCCTTAAACCTACTGCCCACATCCTGTCTGTGTTACACAGGTGAATTCATACTTTGTTCACCAGCAGAGACACGGGGATCTGTCACAGTAAACCATACCTATGAAGCCACACCAAATGGCGTGTAAATGGGCTGAATAAGGTAGGTAAACAAAAGTTAAACATAACTGACTCCAACCTAGCAGAATTGCTGATTTATTTATTAACTTTTATTTTTTTGGCCTTTCTGGCTTTATTCAATGGCGTGCTGTAGAGACAGGAAAACGGGGAGAGAGAGATAGGGGAAGACACACAATAAATGGCCACAGGTCGGGACGCAAACCCGGGCCGTCTGCGCGGCCACGCGGCATACATGTTCACCTGCTCATCCACTGAGCCACCCCAGCCCCCAGAATGACTGATTTTTAGCAGTGATTAATTATTCAGTTAATAAATAGTTCAGTCTGCAGGATGTCAGGAAAAATACCCTTCTCACGCTCACAAGATGACCTCTTAAAATGTTTCATTTAGATTAAACAACAAAGATATGTAATTTACTTTTAATATACTGACAAAATGATTAAATGCTGAAGCAATGGATCAGTACATGTTTTTCTGAAAAATCAGCAGAGCTTTGAAAAAGGATATTAACTGGAGATAGATCTCTCAGAACCAGTGAATTTCACATTTCAGGGGGATATTATAGGAAATAACAAGAAGCTGAAATTAACCAGGAAGAATATAATAGAAACCCTGTTTATGGTATACTGGGATTTCTCATTAATGACATTTTATGAAAGAAAAAATGAAAATTCCTTAATGTGTTTGTAACAGAGTTGCGATGCACAGTACCAGACTAGTCACTGCTGTTGTTTAGGTCTTTATACCGATTTATCATTTTCAAATGCAGCACCCTTAAAAAGTCCAGACAATGGCATTAAAAGTCCTCCTGAATCACATCAGTTTGTACAGAATCTCTCTGGAACACTCAGTGATGGTTTTGTTTGTCTTCACAATGTCAGATCGTAATCAGTTTATCACAACCATCTAACATGAGCACGTTCTGCTCTGAGTTTTGGTTAAGCCAGACATGTCTGCCACACTCAGACAGAGAAAATAAACACCTCCTCTGTGATTGGTCTTGCTTGGTTAACATCACTGACAACATGATATATCTGATATAATCATAAAATAGTTGTGTGATGCTGCAGAATTCAGAATCCAATGAAGCATGATCATGCTGTCTTTTGATGTGATGCTCTCCCGCTTTGTCAGCCGGTATTTTAGGTTAGGTGATGTTTTTTTGGCACGGTTGCTGTTTTAATGAACGGCTACATGTAATTGTGTCACGCATCTCGCGTGTTTGGTTTCATATTTTAGCTCTGTGAGGTCTGACCACGAAGACAGCGAGGTGTGCAAGTCTTTGTGAGACCTTGTGATGCCGCGTTACAGTAAGCACAACCCAAGAACCTAACATGCCTGCTGGAAGTCATCACGGAAATGGTGCTGCTTCTTTCATAATTGAATGCTGTTGCTAGTTGTTGGGAGTTTTCCAGAGTGAAGAAACCCTTTGTGTTTGGGATATTTTGTCAGTTACTACTTCTTCCCTTAGTGCTAATCCTTGATTCAGGGCTATGTTAATTAATTATGTATGCCTGATTGGTATGCCTGTGTCATGAAACTAACATCATAGAATTATGGATAAATATTAAGTGATAACGTCATTAAGCATAAAGTCAGTAATACTTGTTAACCTCTCCCCTGGTTCCTCCTCGAGGCCCTGCCCTGTTTAATGTTCTGGAAGAGAGGTGGTGCTTGTTAATGCTGCCACTACAGGCAGAGACCCACCAGGTCAGCACTGCTGCAGGTTGGGTCATGTCTGACTAACTGTGGGTGGTGAGCATAACTGAAGAAATACCCAGAGATGGAAGGAGAATCTGTGAAAAAAAAGACAGTGTTGTGCTCTTTTCTGTATGCTCGACTCGTGTTGGTACAGTTGTGGACAGAAGTTTACATACATTCATCATTTTCTCTAATCCACACAGGGTCAAAAATATGCATGCAGGCTCAAATATATACATACATGCCCACTGATATTTGGTCCTTTAGCAAGTCGTACCTCAACTAGACACTTTTGATAGATAAACTCCTGGCATCATTCTGGCTGGATATTTGACATGACATGAAGCTGCTGAGCCGGGCTGAACACACAACTACTGGGAGTCCTTTCACTCGAACCAGGGGTCTTGAACCTGCTGCTACAGAGCCACGTGCTAGATGCTAAAAAACTAGATGACTATGAATATGGGAATAAACAATGGCTATTTTTTAACAACTCAGTTTTTATTTAGTATTCTTGTGATAGCCTGTATACGGATTTATTTATTTATTTTAAATAAGCATCGGAGCCTGTGTCGATCACCCGGTGCCTTGTCCTCTTAACTTTGCTGAATCTCAGTTGCTGCTCAGCATGGATATATGTACACTTTAATGCTAGTCCCGAGTCTCCCTAGCTATGGATTGAAAAAGCAAATCAAAATTAAATTGAAATGTGCCTGTTTTATTTTTTTTTTGTATACTATTTTTAAACCAATTAAGCTAAAGGAAACGTAAAGTAAAGCTAGTATTGTTGATTCATTTTGATCTACACTTTACTGGTTGTGTCACTTTCATTAAAACATTAAAATGGCTCTTTTGATAGTAAAAGTTGCAGACTCCTGATTTTTTTTTTTACACAAATGTGATTTATTCATTTATTACAGCATCAAAGACAATAAAGGTAATAATAAAAATGGGATTTCCATCGCATTACTGAAATTCTTAAGAACCTATATTTACTCATATTTTGAGTTATAATGAACAAAATAATATTGTTTCCAAATAATGAAACTGTATTAAATCTTTAAGATTTAATACAATGTTCAACCAACCAATCAGCAAAACCTCAGGCTCAGAAGAAGGAAATCCTTAAATGTAATAAAGCAGGATAAATCTATCACTATGGTTTCAAAAAGCAAAATGAAATATCCGGCAATATTAAAATGCTGCATTTAAGCCCAAATTCACTGAATAGCAATTACAGTTTTTTGAATTTCATATCATCCAGGCATAATTGCTCTTTCTATTTATAATAGAAAGAGCAATTTGTAAAGTCACACAAATACACACAAGTGAAGCATGATGAATAACTTCACCTGCCACAGCCTTGCTTGCCCCCTCGTCCTTTACAATGCAGCTAATCCACAGATCCACTAGAGATCCCTTTATGCATTCTCCATGAGTGGAGGTCTGCAGCTTTGAGCACGGGCAGCCTAACTGCCCCCCGTGAGACCAGCATTAACAAGGGAGCCTGAGCCTGTCAATTACCCCCAGGAGTCAGTAAACCCAAGCACATCGATACTCTAACATACACATGCACACGGCCATTCTTTCATGTTGGCAGAGGAGTGGTGGCATCATGGATATGTATGACATGTGCATACACACAATCACACACCCAGACAGCTGTGATTTCCCCAGGTAGCTGATCTAAGCCTGCAGAGAGAGGACTTGTCGGAGGCCTCGTTTAACAAAGATGTCAAAATGAGAGCAGCGTAGTGCAGTTGGTGGGGGGCGAATTTGATTTCTGACAGAGACGTTTCATCCTGCACCGCTTTGATTGACAAGCAGACAAGCTCCTAGTTTAACCCGGCACACTGACAGAGCACCTCCTGAATGATCAAGTGGTAACACAACTCAATTTAAGCAGCTGTTCACATTCAAGAGGTTTTGTGGGGTCAAAAAGGGTTTTGCATTTGAATCAACCGCAATTTTTGGTGTGTGTGAAAGGCTGGCGTACATGCAGGGCAACTTTAACTAAGCTAGCAATTGAAAGAATGAACATACTGGTCGGTCCAGCACTTTGGTTAAGACTTAAGCCTTAAGACAAGGTCTTAAGAACATGAATGTGCTGACTTTTGTCCATTGCCAAGAGCAGTAGATCAAATGGCTCACTTATCCTGGGAAATAAATCCAAATCTCTGGATCCAACAGTTCTGTATTACCTGCCAAAGAGCAGCAGGGTTGGTATTATCTTTTCATATGCGATGGGCTGTGTGCAGACACCTTACCTGACTGAAAACTCATAGCCTTGCAGTCTTGGGCTGACCACATTCCATACCAGTTTGTTATACTTTCTATTGAGCTGCTGTGGAATTTAAACAAAAAGAGCTGACCTTTTCAGTTTAAATCATAGACTGTATATAAAATTATGGACATAGTCGCCATGATTTCTGGTGTCTGCATTTTACCTCGGTGCTAACATTTTGGCCACCGCGGTCTTATTTTTTTGGAGGCAGAGTGCTCTGTTATCAGTTA
Source organism: Cichlasoma orientale (assembly GCA_034780415.1). Taxonomy (NCBI): domain Eukaryota; kingdom Metazoa; phylum Chordata; class Actinopteri; order Cichliformes; family Cichlidae; genus Cichlasoma; species Cichlasoma orientale. The sequence continues at coordinate 181,451 of JAVDPK010001826.1, read as the reverse complement.
ATGCCATCTATCCAGGTGCAATGCACAGACACAGACACCTGCTAATTAGCGCTAAAACAATGCTAGAATTTCACTCTTCAAAACTTGAGCACCAACTTCTTAGATGGCCTGTACCTCACAGCAGGCCATGTTATTTGTCAGAAAATTCAGTTCAAATGATCCAAAAGGCACCGACAGCACCGACACGGTGGCGGGTCACAGTGTCATTTTAAGCCTTAATAAAATCAAAATAGGTGAGTTTAGAGAAAAATCATAACAGCGCAGTTATTAGGACGGAGGAGATTTGCTGTAAACGTGTCTGTGTCATCTCTTAAATCTGGCATTTACATATTGCAGGCTGACTTGCCTGAGTAAGTTTTGCCACTTCCATGTTCCAGTCCCAAAGGTTGACACTTGGCTGAAATAAGTTTTTACGTATAGGAAATATGACTTCCATAACCTGACCTGAGAAAAAAGTAAAAATATTTTTGACTTTGCTAAATAGGAAGACGCTGCCTGGGGGAAACTGACCTGTTACCTATCAGACCCCAAGTGCTGCTATGAAGTCCTCCACCTTAATGAACTCCTGTGACTGTCTGGAGTGTGGGACGCATGAGAAATATCTAAAAGAGGGGGAAAAAAACAAAAAAAACTACAGATGTAATCTCCTCTCCGGAACCTGTCTGCTTCCTTTTGGTTACACTTGCAAACAAACGGCGTATGCAAGAGAAAAACTCACTCCCTTGAGAGGGGAAGACAACCCAGACAATGATTGGCAGCAGCTTAACAAAGCACCTGTCTGACAAAGACAGATAGACAACAGACACACAAACATGCAAACAAACACTAGAACCTGTCCTATTCTATGCCTCCACAAATGAGGCAGAAAGAGAAAAGGTCTTTAACTCACTGGTGCCCTTCCAAATTGGTGTGAGAGGAAAGGCGAGAAAGCAGCATTACAGAATAACAAAATGAGTGTGGGACATTATGCAGAGGCAAACAGTAAGCGTTCACAGAAGAGGAGGAGAAGATGTGGTGACATCAGACTTAAAGCCCAGAGATGGGGCTTGTTAGCAGGCAGCTCTATTAGGTTCGCCTCATGCCCTTTTCTCCATTCTCCTTTGTGCTCCTCACCTCTCCCAGCAGACCTAAATTGGACTCCAGAACTCCACCTGACTCCCCTCCCAACCTGCACTGCTCATGTATATGCATCTCAAATCCCCTCTAGACACGGGCAGATAGGCAGGCCAGGCATAGCACTAGCTTCACCTAACAAAAGCAATTTACTGCGATAGACCGTTTGGGTCAAGTACCCTGTGTGTTCCCCTTCAACTGTTTTAATCAGGCCAAGGTAGCAGAAGAGACAGGGCTCGGAGGCACCTAAAGGCACCTTTCCTCCTGGCCATTATCCTCTGGTGGGTGAATTGTGGATGCGGCTGTTAAGACAAACTGATATGACAGCCCATCTGGTAGACAAGTCAATTAAAGAAGAGAAGAACTTTTTTAAGGGTGAAAGACGCATATAGACATATATGTTTTCAGGGAAATTAAAGGACAAGTTTGATACCAGACATGTGGGAGTGAATGCCAAACGGCTAAAAGCACTTGTTAAATGGAGACTTTGACATTTTGTTATCAGAGTTGTTAAAGCTCTCTGGAGCAGACGAATGATCACACTACAGAGTGAAGTTTTTAACAGATGCCCTTTAGCTTCCTTTAAAGGACTATTACAATTTGTTTTTCCTCTTAAACTATTTCATTTCTGGCAAACTGGCAGATTTAACAGTATAGCCATTATCGAGCGTATTATATGCATAAAAAGAATGCAATTATTCTCCATTTTCATTCACATGTCAACTTATGGTGACATTAAAGTTTGGTTTTCTGTTTGAATTTTCTCCCACAGGTTGCAGTATAAGTGGAATATGCCTGTACACTGCAAAAACTCAAACAGATTTCAAGTAAGAACACATCTGTATTCTTAAATTTTTCTGCAAGGATTGCTAGTAAAAATGTTCCTAATTGGATTTACCATCCATCCATAATCATCAGCATGCTCACTACCCCTATAATAGCATATAAGGCCCCATTCACATAGGCCTAGAGACCGGTTGGGGACTGCCTGGCAACCACGTGTCACTAGGCAAAAATGGGTGAACTTTACAGTTGTGGGAATATTGCATGTACACAAAGTATCACAACCGCTCTGGACAATCTGTAGGTTTTGTTGATACCAAAGTGAAAATTCTGATTGATTGTGGAGCACAAATGAAACATAGTTACCACTGGAATTGTTCATGTTGTCAGGTTTGATCCTGACTCGCATGCAGTGCTGATTAGCAGCCATGCTGGAACCTTCAGATCTGAGCGCAGATTGAAAATGCTGAGAAGTGAAGTGATGCGTTGGAACGTGAAGTGATGATTCTTCAGTGTGATGTGTGTCATTAGCTCAGCTCTCATCCTGATTCAGTTCACGAAAGAATAAACAACAGCTGGGGAGACAAAAGAGGAAAAATGCAAATAGATTCCACTGATCAACAGCAAACGTTCGTGTCCTCGGGCAGTCGTGCCTTTACATGATTCACCTTTACAAACACTCTAAATGTTTTAATATTGGAAAATCCACAGGTGTTGATTCTACTTGGTGTAAGCTGTTACAACTTTATGTCTTTGATATCTCTTGCCTGAGGCGACTTGACTTGAAATACAACTGACAGACAGCACTTGTGAGCTGATTAGAATTATGTTTGACAAGCACAGTGTGGTTTAATCATAACGTGGCACTCACCTGACCACTAATAAGGCTTTCTGCAAAGTCAAAAATACTTTTTTGTTTACCTAGTTGCTCCAATAGAGGTCAAATAGATTTGAATCTACATCAGAGTTACTGCAGCCGTCAATGTAAGGGTTAAAAATTGAGGTACTTCTAACAAAAAAATACCCCAACCTGTCATTCAATGGAAATTCTAATGTAATCCTGAGAGTTCAGACTACTTAAAACCAGCAAGTCACAACAAATGCCTGGAAATATACCGTAAGAACCACATGGGGTGTCGTGAACTGACCTTTACAGCATAGTTGGCACTAGTTAACGCGCTACAGTGTATTGACAGACGTATGACTCACAAAGGAGTTTTGACAGGCAGACTTCAGCCATGCACGTCTGAGTCGAACAAAGCTCACGGAACTCACTCGAGCCATTTGTATAAAACAGCGTGGGTGGAATTGTGTGGTAGCTATGGACTGTATCAACTCCACACCCATACCTGAATGTGTTATATTTAACTGTGACATTAATCTGTTTATGTTTATGCCCTGATGTTTCCTCGGAGATTCACATTTGAGCTTTTTAAAGAAATCTCAAAGACTATTGGCTGAGCTATTGCAAAATTTAAAATACAGTTGTTGATGTTGACCCCCTGACGTGACATTAAATGGCACCGTCAGGCTAAAATGCAACTTTGTCCAGTTTCTGAGCCTGTCCCCACAAAAAGAATTACAACCCTTTCAGTGCTAACCGATCACGCTAAGATGTTCATGCTTTAGTTCAAATGAATGCTAATATATGCTTAAGAACACCCTCGCAAAACCACCGTTCACTTATTGTTTAAAGATGAAATCTGCTTTATCCGAGCGCTGAAACAGATGTTCCTCCATTGAGGATGATCATAAACACGACAAAACCTGTGTGTGTGTCGCTATCTTTTTTTTTTTACCGACACAGTGAGCATGACCGCTTTCCGTAAACTGTAAAAAACGCTTAAAGCTACACACCTTCAAATGATGGTGTGTGCAAAATGGATGATGATATTTGAGAGGGATTATTACTAGAAACTGTCGGACTGTCTGTTAAAGTACAAATGTTGTCTCTGTGAATAGTTGTAAGGCAACTGTCCATGTCACAGGCAGAATCAGGTTAAACCTGTAGACAAACCTACAGGGCAGAGTATGCAAGAAGAATGTGTTGATCAAAAGCTACAGAATCTAAGGCTTCATCTTTCAATATCAGAAGAAGTAACGCGTGAGGAGGCTTTCTGGAAATGATGGCATATATGATGATATCATATATATGACATTCTGTATGAACCTTCTTTGAAGTTGTGAACATTGCTCTGCACTCAAAAACACAACATGCAAGATTGCCAGCATCCAAGAAGTGACAGCAACACTGAAAACACACCGTGGCATCATGAAGAGAACAACGTGAGGCTGCCGGTCATTTAAAAAAAAAAATAACATGCAAAACTGCATTAAGATGATAAGGCAGAAAGTATTTATTACCTTTATCTGTACACAAACTATGAATGAATGAAAGCAACCAATGACAAATATCTGGCATGTTTCTGAAACTTGAACTGTAAAGTACTGAGTATGAGTGATGTAGTTAATGAGACAATTTGTGAAAGTGCACTGAATATATTTTTATTTAAATTATCACGCAGCAAAGGCTCTCCAAAGGTGACTTCATGCTGCCTTTCTCTGTCTACGTGGTTCCTCATTGGTTTAAATTTTCCATGATTTGACACACCCAAACATTACAGTGTGCTCCCTTATTACATCATGCGTATTGGTCATTCGTCTAATTTACATAGTACACGGGTGGAGCATGGCAGACATCCTGAAACCGTTGAACTTCGGCCCAGCCTTAGAGGCTTTCCGCTTTTTAAAGAAATGTTAACTTCCAAACACAGTTACAAACAAGCCTGTCAGGCAGCAGCCGGCAGATAAAAGATAATTTGCTGCTTCTCTCGCTTTGCGTTTAATGTCATGATGAGTCATTTGGGAGTGTTAATCAAAAGCCACAGTTCATGCATGCACATGCTTGCTCTTGCAATTGTCCAGCTGACTGTGTGCACACTGAAAAAGAAAAAGGAAGAATTCAAAACTCCTTTAAAGCATGTGCTCTAAACTAGTCTTCCTGCATCTTTACTTGTTGCTGCAACTGCTCACGTGTGCATGCTTTTACCAAAGCTCAGCTCCTTTGTGTTTGTTTGAGAGCAAACTGTTTTGACAGCAGTAACTGACAGGTTATGCTTCGGGGCATTCTGTCACGCTGAGAAAGGAAAAGCAGACAGTGAGAGAGACAATGGGAAGGACTCGAGGGAAAATCTGCACAGTGATAATTAAACTGTCCCGCGCCTCCTCTACTTAACCTCAACATCATGTAGATCAAAATCTTTCTTGTTGCTCTGCAGGAAACACTTTCTGTTAGGTAATGATGGTTAAGTGCTAAATTATCACAGGGGAATGACCCATATAAAGAATTCCAAAGGTGGCCATGATCAATGTGAAAGTCCATCCATCTTCTTCCATCCACTGTAAAAGATGATACTGTGTTTCATTAATTTCAAGTCATCTTAAAACCTTGACTTTTACTTGTTAGTTTGAGAACAACTGCTTGTAATTACACTATTCTTCTCCACTGGTGCTCCTAAGGTCAAGAATTAAATCTTAATCTTAATTAAGTCTTAATCCAGCATCAATGAGAATTCCTCAGTTCTTCAGCATGCCCATTTTAATGGTGTCAGATCTTTGTGCAAAGCTTTCTCACCCTTGTTCTCCTCATTACCCTCTTCTGACTTGCCAAGCTGTCATCATTCCTCATTACATCCTTCAAGTGTGCAGTTTACCACATGCAGCTCAGTGAAGGGATACAGATTCATGAAACATTCACCAGCATGCTAAATTTACATCTTTTTTATCTAATGTAAACACGGTAGGTGTAAAATCTCTCTCTAAATCTTTCAAAGTGGAAATTATGTGGGCTGTGTGTAAGGCAGATTTTTTTTTCAAGAGTTTATTTATCTTTACAGGTTACAAATAAATTAGCTATGACTCATCAGGTGTAAGGAAACGAGATAGCTGATTGAGGAAACCCACAAGAATTTTACCAGAGGCCAAAGGCATATTTAGAAAGAGCGGTGAAGAGATTAGACCTCAGACTATTTCCTCTGCAATTGCTCAGTCACATTAGAGTAAAAACAGGAACCTCTTTGCAACTACAAAAAATAAATATCTGATTACAATAATTTTTATTTATTTATTTGCACTTGGCAACAAATTGCAAGTAGTTACGGGAAGTTTCAATCATTAAGCAGTTGCACAGATCACCTGATCTGAGGCAACCTGTCTCGGGACAATTGCAGTCCAACTTGGACTGACTGCAGTCGCTCTCAGACAGATTGCCGAAACTCTACAAATAATTGGAGTCTAATTCGTGAACACAGACAGATTGCCAACACGTAATCAGTGTGAGTCGGTCTGCACCGATGAGCACAACTTGTCTGCGATGTCTCTTTGCAATTGGAGTCTCAACTCGGGTGGTTGTATTCCGATCATATTCCTACTTAAAAAGCAAGGTTGCCGAGCGTCTATATTATTTTGCAGTTAAGTTGCCGTCCAGCAGCAACTTTGTCAATATTTGTGGAACAATTTCTGAACTTCTGTTTTGAATCTGTGAGGTTCTGGCTAAACTCTGAATATGAGTAGTTAATGTGAATTTCAGAGTATGTAGATGGCAACATATTTGCAATTTTTGCTGACTTATTAAAGTTTATCACCATATAATCTCAGATAGCATGTAGTTTCCAACTTGACCTCATACAATCACAAACTGACTCCATCTTATTGCTGTTTTATCATCATCTTGATGCACCGAAGTCACTTTGAAGATGGCAGCTGAGTGCAAGTGGTTGCAAACCTGGTCCCTGTCTTTAAAGCAACAATTTCAGAAGCAACTAAATTACAAGATCATTGCACACGATCACAATAATTTTGGTCATACTGAAGCCTCCAACCTGGGACCCTTCTACTGCTTGACAGAAATTGTGGAGGCTTAATGAATATAATACACTCTGATTTTATAGCATGACACTGTGCACTTAAGAAGAGTCTAAAATGCTTTGGTAGGATTATACAGCCAATAATTTTTTTATATCAGTTTCCCAAAATTGATTCAGAAAGCCAAATTTAATCATCTCTGGGTCTTATCCCAGATTTAGAAAAACAGTGCTGTACTCTACCATTAATTTACAAACTATAAAGACCATCTTTCCAACATTAGGTTGCAGCCTGTTCACAGTAAGCATCCAAATCTTCTTAGGATTTGAAAATCCTTTTGTAAACTTCATTTTTTCCTTCTTCCCTTCATGCTTGAAGTGGATTTAACAGGTGAAATCAATAGGAAATGAGGGCTTTCACCTGGATTCAGGGTCTCTTTTGATTTCATGAGAACAGCATGTTGTTTTTGTGCTCTTTATGTGTGTGAATACTACAAATAAGCATTGTGTGTAGAAGAGAGGAGCTTTTTGGCCAATGCAAAGTGTGTGAACACCTTGTTTTGACTACAGCCGTGAGAGAATTGCTGCTCTGCCATTGAGGCGGTTCATGTGTGCTGATGGAGGCAGGTTAAGAGTGTCAGTCTTGCATCACGCAGTCGCCCTGCCTCAAATGTTATTACTACACCTATTCAAATACTCCTCTGACACTTTGACACACCAACTGAGAACGAGAGGGAGAACGGTGGAGTGTGTGCGCGCGCATGCACACGCACAGCTTTTTTTGTGAGCAAATGCCTCTTTAGCTGAGTGATTGTGATGTGTCATTGTAGGCTCTCTGTGCATCTGTGCCTTTCAAACCCCGTGATCGTCAGAGTGACTTTGTGACAAACAGGCGAAACATTTAACTTGAGGCTGCAATGTCGCTGAGTGAAGCCTCCATTGTTTTTGTGTAACTCGGATTTTCCTGTTATTCAAAGGCACTGAACTTCTGCTAAATAGTTTGGGAAGTTATTACTGCCCTGAGTCAGGCTGTTATTGTTGGACTCCAGATGAGTTCTGTTCATACAAATAAGAATCAACAGGATTTTTCTGATCTTGCCGATACTTCAAAGAAAATCTGCTTATTTTATCTGAGACTTGTTAGTTAATTTTAACTTAGTTAAACAACTTGTCCCCAGCAGGCAGAACCAGGTTGAGGAACATCACTCTGATTTTAAAAGCCAGTCTTGAAACAATTTGTTTTCTATAAAGTGAGAGCCCGCGCCGACATCCAGATTAGGACTAGAGCAAAAAATAAATAAATAATTCAGATCATTACCCAAAGTGACACAATTTAAAAACAATTGAAATAATAATTAATAATTACCCTGAAGGTCAAAAGAATAAGGGTCATGCTGTTACAGAAACATATAAAAAGAAGTTTATTCTCTCCGCGATCACTTCAAAATGAAACCATGTTGATATCGTTACCATGATACCACAAGTGCACAGTAGGATTCTGGCAAGCTGGCAAGCAAATGTACAACTTGATCCTCATTGTAATTGGGTCACCAATCAGTGACAGCTTGTTGAAGGTTTCAGTCATCTCCTGGATGCCCCAGAGTCCATCTTTTAGGAGAGCCATTTGACACTGCACCCTCCATGTGTGGCAATTTGATCCATTCAATGGCATAATGCTTACAGTGTAGGCTGCCATTCTCCGATTTTCAACCTGCCTCCCTGAGTTAGCTGATTAGATATTTGCGTTGCTAAGAAGTTGAACAGGTATACCGAACAGAGTTAGGTAGTGACATATAAATAAAATACTAGATTTTCATCCACCAAAAGTTGATCACCAACTTCTTGGACAGGCTGTTACTTCAATTTATCAGATAGCAATCACACAGGCCACATCATTCATCAAGTATCTGGATAATAAATGCTCCAAAAGGTACCAATGCCATATTACTAACAGAGAACATGTTTAGTGACTCCAATTAGCTGTGGTGATGCTTAGCAGGCAGCAAGCAATGATAGTCACCTGCGTCTGCATCCACCTGTCAATCAACATGGCTACACCCGTATAAATGCATTGTACTCTATACAAAGATAGGGTTTGTTGTGGAAAAGTATACAATTTCTTAAATAACCCTTTAATTCACCCCATCATCTCTGATGGGAGGACTCTTAGAGTTTACAGTAAGGCTGTATGACACATGGCATCACTGATTATAATAACTGTTCAGCAATAACCTATATTTTGAATAGCTTTGGAACATGATCAGCAGGCATTACAGTGAAATACTAGCATCATTACTCAACCTTTTAAGTATGCAGATTTTGCAGAACATCATCATCTTAATGACGCTGCATGATAAAGTGAACAAAACAATTTAGGCTAAACATTTATTATTTGTTAAGCTGTTGAAATCTACACAAACAACTCTAATCACAACCTAGTTTCATCCAGCGATTGATCTAGAAATCCATCATCTAATTACAAACTAAAGAGCAGCTTAGTGTTGGTACAGTTGCATCTAGAAAAACGGTATTAATATATCATCTCAGGCACTTCTAAGGGTGGGCCGTATTTACTATACTGCAATAATACCCTATCATCAATTCTCTTTGTACTGGCGGATTGTGGCGGCTCACAGGATTACAGCAGGTAGTCTGAGTGAGGCATATTTACAGGTGTAAGCTCAGGCTTTTGTCTGCACTTTGTCTGTGAAGCCTGTGTGAAGTCTACTAAGACAGTGAAGCACTGTGTTCTCTGCTGCTGCTTTAAACACACAGCCAGGACCTCAAGCTGAACAGTGCCGAATCCAAAATGACCGGTTATCTCCCCAGAGGGGGTTAGAGGGATTGCACAGGTACACAGATGTAAACTCTCTCTTCCGCAACACATTCTGTCACCATCCTGTACCAAATTGGCCGCACAGTTTTGTGATACAAATTCAAAGATGCCGTATCTCCAGGCCCAGGAGCAAATCTCAGCACATGGGCTTGTAAACAGAGATTGAAACTCAAGCAGCGGAGAGACAGGATTACAGCCGCGCTGCACCATATCCAGTCAATCCCCACCTTAACCTGCACATCCTGTCCTCTTCTGTGTCTGCTTCCACCTCACTTACACATGCTGACCGGGGTGGCTCCTAACGGACTAAATGAGGGCCACTTAGGTGTCGGCATTAGGCTTAGATATCAGAGTGACACACTGAGGACTTACAGTAAGTCCACAGTAAGTCCTTGCTCTCTCACTGTCTCTTCCTCCCCCATCTCTTTCTTTTCTTTTTCATGACTTTTCCAGTCATGCTTACCATCTTTGTCTTTTCCTTTCTTGGCATTTTTCATGCATTCTATGATTTTTGTTTGTTTGTTTCCTTCTCTTTTTTTTTTCCTCTCTCCAATGACGGCTTACAAAGGGCTCATATGGGGTCTGCTTGCAATGACTTCACTTGCCATGTTTGAATAATTCAGGTGGGACTTCACCTTAACATGCTGTCAAAACAACGGTATCACTGTCACACCTGAATCCCCCCTAGATTTATACCACAATCATTCAGTCACAACACTCTGAAATTTGTTAATAAATGGGGAAGCAAAGAAAGTTTGTCTTGTAGAATATCTGCATATGGACAAAAAAAAACAAAGCATGTTTTGTTTATAACTATAAACACACTCATAAAAACATGCAATAAAACACTTTATCATTTCCTGAAAAAAGAAAACTATGAACAAATATTTCTCCCTTCCCTGATATTTGTCTTATGAAATGCCAGTATCATTTACCTAAATGTAAAAGAACCAATACAACAAATCCTCCAGCTTTTTAAAAAATACATCACTAACAATTTGCGATAGGCAAAACAACATGCTTGGGATATAAAATGTACAGATGAGGAGAAACTTAGTTCCCCTTTTAAAGTATTTCCTAAGTGCTGTTAAACAGAGCAAGGAATTTTTAGCCAAAATTTCCCAAAGATCCTTGTTTTTATTTTGGTTGCTTACATTATTATCACCTACCAGCTGTTCAAACCTCATGTTTGTGAAGGGCAACCAATCAAAAGAAAGGGAGGGGAGGGGAACTATAACAGCTTGTTATTACTGGGCTGCACCAAAGCCCAGTATAAGATAATAAGGAGGATCTTGATTTGTAAATTACGCAAAGCTACTTTAGCAGAGTCCAATCATAAATAATATAGAGCTGGAAATGAGTTGTCATTAGGTCCCCTTTATTGATTTATTTGTTTTGCACAGTACATTGTGTAGTACATTAGTAAAAGTTAAAGTAAAATGTTTGACATTTTTACTTGAATACAACTTGAATAAATCTTGTTTCAGTTTCAGAATTAACTGGTGCTCTGCAATCTCCTGCACCAATGTAAAAAAAACCCAAAAAAAAAACATGTAGTTTATCTGCTTTCAAATTATGTCTTTTCTGTTGCAGAGAATTCCTCATAATTTCTGTTTTTATTAGAGAAGCTATGTGGTGCAGGGTTACCAGTTGGCGGAAAATGTTGACATTTCTCTTTAATCACATGCAATTTTCTCTTTAGGAAAGAAAAGCTACCTAAAGAGGATCAAGTCCCACACTCATGGTTCTCAAAAGCTTGCGGAGAATATCAAAAGAAAACAAGAAGTCGCTGGGAAAGGCAAAGCTAATGATACAGGTATATAATCAGTTTTAATTATATGTGTGGTGGGGAATACCTGTCTCTCGGCATGACAAAGGAAAGCAAAGTAAAAGCTCTCAATGCAGTTCAGGTGCTGTGGTCACGTTTTTTGACAGAGGTAATTTGAGGTGTCATGTTGGACGGAAGTGCTCTTTTGTTTTGTTTTGTTTGGTTTTGTTTGGTTTTTATAGCTGTGGAAAAAAAACAACCAAAACAAAAAACAAATGACTTGTTCTTCTTCACACACTTCAGTGCTCAAACTGCTTGAAACTTTGTTGTATTTTTCCTATGAACCCACACCTGTAACACACTGCATGTTGGCTTTTAAGGTTTAAAATACATACAGTACACACTGGTCTTTTCTAGGTCTATCCTTTCTACTTTGCTTGTTTACACCAAATGGCTCAACAGAAATCCGGCCACATAAGTCAAGTGATTGTAGCAGAAGGGATTAATTGTTTGGCTGCTGGGATTGGGAGGCTGTTGTATAAAAGGTGGCGCTCACCTGTGTGT